>JASVEL010012181.1:0-14935 GCA_032618575.1 Nicotiana noctiflora
GTTCTATCCTTCTTATATTACTATTGTAGCTGCTTTCTGCTTTGGTTAACCACATATTATGCAGATTACGCATTCGTTCTCTGTAGTTTGCTTGGAAACATTGTTCCTCAGCCCATTCATTAAACTCACACATTGGTTCATTCGGATTTTTGTAGCAATCCAACTGGTTCATGCACATCCAGTAGTTACGTCCAACATCATCACCACTTTCCCAACATATTTGTTGCATACATTTTTTTCCATATTAACACATTGTGTACCATATTGAGCCATTTAGTTTTACTTCGGAAAAATCAAATTTTTGAAGAAATATTGTGGTTTAGTAATTTTTTTGAGCGTATCTAATGAACGAAATGAGCTCGGTATTTATAGATGAGTGAATGAACATACAACGCCACTTCTTATGGCGTTGTATGCACAACGCCAATTTTAATGGCATTGTATGGTACATGGCCAACTTTTACAGTCACTTTATGTCATTGATAGGTCTACTTTATGTCATTGATAGGTCTACTTTATGTCATTGATCGGTCTACTTTATGTCATTGATATGTCTACTTTATGTCATTGTTTTTAGTCACTTTATGCCAGCTTTTTCAGTCACTTTATGACTACTTTAATACTTTATGTCATTGATAGGTCCCCGCAAAAAAATTCTAGAAAACGAGCTCCACTAGTCATTTTGAATAGACCATAACTTTCACTAAGGACATCCAAATGACAATTTATTTATCTTTCTGCAGAGTAAACATGAAGGTCTACAACTTTCGTGTTTTGAAGTTTTCCTGAATCCTTATAGATCAAAAGGTATAGGCCTTCGAATTAACGTCTACAACATTAATGAAACATAATTTTATTTCATAAATAAACCAAATACACATTAGAAATAAACCAAAATACATATTACATATTATTACAACTCATACATTGTTAGGTAAACTAGAAGAACACCCACCCTGAGCTTGATTACTGTTGCCATACAAAGGACATTTTCTACGGTCGTGTCTAGGTTGCGAACATATACCACATTTTCGCGCATAAACTGTATCACTAACATCCATTTGGTTTCGTATACGCGTTCTCTTCTTCACCTCAACCTTACGCAAAAATGACTTATTACACACCATTTTAAATGGTGCAGGAGGCCAATAATGCTCAGCGCCCAGTGGTTGCAACTGACTACTATATGTGTTTACGTACTTAGAAACGCTATATTGTTGATCAACATAGTTTCTTGCACCTAAACCAACATGTTAAAAGCACTTGATTGTATGTGAGCAAGGCATGTGGTACAACAACAACAACAACAACTACCCAGTATATTCCCACAGGGTGGGGTCTGGGGAGGGTAATATGTACGCAGGCCTTACCCCTGCCCGATAGAGCAGGGAAGTTGTTTCCAATCGACCCTCGGCGCAAAGACAAGAAAAGGAAAGAAAAGATAAAAACCAAAACAAAAACAAAAGAAAAAGGACAAGCATTAGTGCTGTTAGCATAAATCACATAAATATATGAGTAAACAAAGACAAAAAATAACTTGACATATAGAAGGACAGGATACACAGGAACAAAACATAGGGCATTAGTAAAACCTTACAATAAGAAAATGGTATGCCATACAATATATCAAGCCTATATGGGTGAACCCCACACCCCGGTCCTACCCCGTGAAGGAGAGCGTGTAATACTAGAAGACCCTATCCTACAATCCTCATACTAGACCTTCAGGCGTTCCTAACAAGTGCCATGTCCTCGGAAATCCGCATGATAGCCATATCATGCCTAATCACCTCTCCACAATACCTCTTGGGCCTCCCTCTACCGCGACACGCGCCAACCACCGTCAGTCGCTCGCAACTCCTCACAGGGGCATCGGGGCTTCTCCTCCGCACATGCCCGAACCACCCGAGTCTCGCTTCTCGCAGCTTCTCATCCACTGGGGCCACCCCCACCTTCTCCCGAATAACTTCATTCCTAACCCTATCCAACCTGGTGAGCCCGCACATCCACCTGAGCATCCTCATCTCTGCGACCTTCATTCTCTGAACATGGGAGTTCTTCACCGCCAACACTCTACCCCGTACAGTATGGCTGGTCTTACCACAGCTCTATAAAACCTCCCCTTGAGTTTCTGTGGCACTTTCTTGTCACACAGGACTCCCGAAGCAAGCCTCCATTTCGACCATCCAGCCCCTATACGATGAGTGACATCCCCGTCAATCTCTTCGTCCCCCTGAATTACTGACCCAAAATATCTGAAACTGTTCTTCTTGACGATGACCTGGGAACCGAGCTTCACTTCCCTTCCAGCTTCATCTTCGCTCCGCTCGGCGCTAAACTTGCACTGCAGGTATTCAGTCTTAGACCTGCTTAGTTTAAAACCCTTTTCCACAAGAGCATAACCTTGCAGCTTCATTCACAGTATGCACATTATTACCCCAATTTTGATGGATAGGAGTGCGAACTTCAAACACATTTCTATCATTATCATACTGCAAATATGAATGCCACTGTGCTCGTCGTCCTGTATTTCTCAAATCTCGCCACTGGCACAGGCATAAATTCAACACCACGTTCCATCAAAGACGTTGCAGCCGCAGATCTCTGAACAAACCTCTCTGCCATCTGCTTGAATGACATCCGCACCATGGCTGTAACAGGCAATCCTCCAGCCGACTTCAATAACCCGTTGAAAGACTCTGACACATTTGTAGTCAGAGTTCCCCATCATCTACCATCATTCGCATGCAAAGTCCATTTTTCAGGTTCATGTAGCATTAACCAACGATAAGCTGCCTCGTCCAGTTGCCTGATATATTCCATGTGCCTCCGAAATTTATGTTGTTGATGATCTGTTGCTGCCATCCACATCAAATCATGCAAAGATTTACTAGGAAATGCTTTCTGGAAATTGGCTTTCAAATGCCTAACACAATAACAATGATAGGCATTCGGTTCTTGCCATACAGGCAAGTTCTTAACAAAACTTAAGATGCCACCGTGCCGATAAGAGATTAGACATATACCAGAACGTTGTTTCACAACGTGCTCTTTCAAGTGGTTCAAAAAGAGCGTCCACGTCTCTTAGCTTTCATTGGCACAACTAGCAAACGCCAGAGGAAATATCTATCCATTAGCATCTACTGCCACAACAATTAATAATTTGATATCATACTTTCCATAGACATGAGTGCCGTCTATGGATATTATAGGACGACAATGCAAAAAACCATCAATTACTGGCTTAAACGCCCAGAACACATAATTGAATATATATTCGGACATACCTACACTTCGCTCAAGCTTCCACTGAATAACCGTCCCGGGGTTGAAATGCTGCAATGCAGCCATGTATCTAGGCAGATCTGCAAATGACTTATCCCAGTTACTATACACTATTTCAAACGCTCGTTTGCGTCCGAGAAATGCCTTTCTTTTAGTTATGGTATGGCCATATTCCTGCTGGACAGATGTAATACAGTCTTTGATTTTATACCTTATGGACTGTTCAACATGTGGAATAAGAACAAGACAAATCAAGTCAATATCTAAATTAAAGTGATTCCCGTTGAATGTGTCCATTTTGCATGTGTGGGTGGGAATGTATTTACCCACTTTCCACATACCTGTCTTCTTCTTTGTCGCACGCAGCATCCAATTACATGGCCAAAACCACCTGCGACAAATAACCTTGTATACCATTGGACTTGACTCCGCTACCAGCATCTCATGACAGTCTTTTACGTTGTGCATTTTACAAGCCCTGATTAGGCGCACTTTATCAGGAAAAAACATCCCATTTGCAAGCACCGTTGGTCTAGATTCATCCCACATTGCAGTCCGGATTTCATCAAAATCCCATGTGAGAGCTTCCACATCCGGCATGGTTGGTAAATTGTCAATGTAAGGAATCTCTCTTGAATTAAACGACACTTCAGACTCATACACTTTTTGACTTGGGGGGTCTCTGTTCAAACCAGGTTCTTCCTCAGCATCATCATCCTCACAATCAAAGGGTGTCTCATCACCGGATTCATCCGTATTATTGTCGTAGTCACTATTTTCTTCATCACTTTGTGCATCTGCCAGGTCCCGATGTAATACATCATTTTCGGGCAATTATGTGAGTTCAACTTGCTCATCTTCACTGCACAATCAAAAGAAATATGATGAAATTTCATGTTTTATATATGATTTTCCTAATTCACATAAATCACTTAACTTACAAGTCATAATGTGATGAAATTCCAAGCTGGACATGACTACCGGATGGGCCACTTGTTAAATTCATATCTGGCCGGTACCCCCTATTACATATGCGAGTGTTACTATTAAATCAATTTAATAAATATATACTTAATTATCACAAATGATAAATAAAATTTACCAGTCGTCTTGTGAGTTATGGAAAGCAGGTGGTGATAAGTTTAAATCGAAGATAACTCTTTCATCCGGAACTTGTCCGGCAAAAGCTGCTCCATAATAACCGCCCGATGATTGGGGGTTATCTATACTACGCACAAGCTCATTTTTAGGGACGTCTTTCACCTTCATGTACATCTCCAGCATTGTGATTACAAGAAAATCACGACATTCGTCCGGAGTCCTCAAAAAATCACGCAAAGTTTCATCATCGTCGATGTTAAACTCCGAGTAAAAAATAACCCCTTGCGGAGTGACGGAATACGGATATCTTCCGGTAACTTTAAGTATGACGGAACGTTTCCTCACACTCATTATTTTGCATAACAACGATATCAATGTATCGTACTCCATTGTCAATGGCAATTTAACATGACATTTGGCGGGCAAACTGTAGCTGACAGAGTTATTCTCCATCATAATCTCACCACCCTAATATAAAGAAGTTCTTATCCTTCGCTCTTCAGACATAATGAAGAAATGCTGTAGAATTTAGGAATAATAGAGCAAGAAGAGCAATAAAGCAAGAAGAGTGTTATAAATTGTTTGAATGTATATGATACGAGCATAACGCCTCTTTATATAGAAAATCAAGAGACTCGGGTTGTGATACAACGCCAAAATAGTTGGCGTTGTACTTTTCAATAATTGAAAAAAGTACAACGCCAGGTAAAGAAGCGTTGTACAGGTACTGACACATACAACGCCACTTAAAGTGGTGTTGTACATTAACGGAGTCGTTACCGTTAGTGTACAACGCCACTTTAAGTGACGTTGTATATAGTTATGTCATTTTTTAAAAAAAAAACCTAATAATGTTACTAATTTTAAATAAAACAATACTTTGGTTTCGGATTCTTATTTCATTATATTATACTTTTGATCTGCTTATGGCCCGAACTCTACCAAATCTTAACTAACTTACATCATATTTAACAACCAAAGTTACACATCAAAGGAGCAACATACTCTATTATTTAACAATGATGCAAATCAAGTCATTGTCTAAGGAATGCAAAAATATCATGTGGACCAACAAGGTAAATAGTAAATACTCTTTTATTTTTAATGAGAGGTCTTTGTCTTAATATAGGATTTTTAAATGCTCCAAATTTAATTAGGTCCTAATATAAATATTAAATACGCAGAAAACAAAAAAGGAGCAGGGTGGAGGAATTAATAAAAAGTCACCGGTCCAAAAATCTTTGACATTCCACAAATATTAGTTCAACCTCTTCCCCACTCCCCTGTCTCTCTCTTTCTTAATAGTATTCTCTTCCAATTTTGTTGTATATTAAATTTTAAGGATGATAATATGAATTTTGAAATTCCTAGACTTAAATATATCGTATTACTTATGTGTTTATAATTATTTTAAAATTTGTGATTCTATAGTTAGACATCTCTATAATAATATTTTTATCTATCAATTATTCACTATAAAAGCCAAATTTTTTCGGAAGCGACTTTTATATTATGTAATAATATATATAATGTATAAGAGCACTTCACTGTAGCATCAAAAAAATATTGAAACAAATAATACTATTATAAAGAGTTTTGATTGTACATATTCTGTTTGTCACTAAAAAAATTATTATTAATGATAAAATGAGAATTTTAAATCACAACTTTTTTTTGAACGGATAAAGTATCTTAGTTTTACATAATTATACATTATGTAAAACAACTAGTTTGTCTTATTTGACGAAACATATTTTTTACGATAATTACTTGTAATTTTAAATAAACTATGACTTGGTGTTCAAAGTTATATATATATATATGTATGCTGACAAATGAGTGAAGCACAACTGACATAACAATGGAGTTTCCAATTATCACTCTCAGAAACATTCCTGTAAAGCCTCTCTTCCCAATTTTTCTTTCTTTCCCTTTTATTTCCCCTTTCTTTTTCTTATCATTTTATTAAATTTCTTCTTATAGGCAATTCGCAGGAGTTTACTACTGGCCGTGGTGATACTAACGACGTTAGGCAACGTTCACGGTCGTCATAAAGTACACAAATGGGAAACAGTAGAGTATACCGCCATAAGTTGCAGAGCACACACCGCTTCGTTGACGGATTTCGGAGGAATTGGCGACGGAACGACATTGAACACTAACGCTTTTAAAACGGCCGTCGATCATTTGAGTCAGTTTCAATCAGACGGTGGTTCGATGCTATATGTACCCGCCGGAAAATGGTTGACGGGGAGTTTTAATTTGACTAGCCATTTTACTCTGTTTCTCGACAAAGATGCCGTTCTTCTCGCCTCTGAGGTAACGTTTTGTTCTTTAGCCAATTCCTCCTTTTTTTCGGAATCAGTTATCAACTTTTGAATGCATGAATTAGTGTGCTTCACCAATAGATAATTTCTACATGCATTTGTTATTAAATTTAATGGCTTCAACTCTGACATAAATAATTATACCATTAAAATATTGGGTTAAAATTTAATATTTGTTGAGATTTTAGTAGTTTTCCACACACATATATATATATATATATATATATATATATCAAATTTAATATTTTTTGAGATTTTAGTAAATTTTTCATACACATATATGTATTTCACGCCGAAAATTATGAGTTTAGATGAACCCGTAGCCTAAAGCCTACATCCTCCCCTGATTGCATAGTATTTAACCGAGAATTTATACTTTATGGGCTTAGCTTTTAAGATTGGACAAAATACTACATTAAAATTATGGATTCAAATCTAATACTTTTGAGATTTTAGTAGGTTCTTACGTATAAATCCATATTTCTATGTCGGAAATTATATTCAATGATGCCCATAGCGGAAGATTACATCCATCCTTGTCCGTCCCAAATAGAACAACATTATTACTAATTGAGTGTTAATATTGAAGGATCAATACTTTTCCGACTAAACCAGATTTGAAAATTAATTTGCGTGTTAGATAGAGGAACCATTTTCTACCGAAACGTACTAATCAGACTAAATCAAATATGCACCATGTAAGGTCCATTAAATAGGAAAATACTTTTTATATAAAGCTTCTTATATCCATACCTCAAATTCGAGACATTTCTAATGAATATAATGAGATATAATTATTTCATCACACAAATGACTAAAATGTAACACTAGTATAGTGGTGAGAATGTATTTTTAGAGGCGCCGCACCAGCTTCATGTGACCTACACTATAATTTTAGAGATAATCCTTTAGGGACATACAATACAACAACAACAACAACCCACTATGTTCCCATAAAGTGGGGTCTGTGAATGGTAGTATGTAGACAGGCTTTACCTATACCCTTGTTTCCAATCGATCTTCGGCGTAGGGAAGAGAAAGACAACCAAAAACAAAAACACAAACAACATTAGTTACTCCAGCATAAATCGCATAAATAATTATCTAAACATAAGAATCATAAGTACCATGAATAAACTGACATGCAATAATATCAACAGTAACTATCAGAAATGGCTACCATAAGAAGAGGACACAAACCAATACACGAATCATCTATGGATAGCCCTACCACGCCTCACCCAACCCCGGGAAAGGAGTATGAAAAATCTAGAAGTCCCTATCTTACAACCCTGATACTAGACCTCCAGACTTTCCTATCAAGGGTCGTGTCCTCGGAAATCCGCATCCTGGCCACATGGACATAGGATAGTTCAGTATTAAATTAAATACAGCTAGGTGTTAAAATAAGCCTCTTATGAGTTAATATTTGTACTATTATATCTTATTTTTCAGTCCGTGAATGCAACCAAATGAGAATGGTACAAAAGGCGCACTATGCGGTGAGAATATCGTTCGGCTAATGAGTCCAAATCCATAATAACATTAATTCAAGAATTGTACCTTCCCCAGAATAATAGTATACTTTAGTGAAAAAGAATCATGCAGTGGAGCGAAAATGGGATGTTTTAAAAAAATAACCTAGGTATTTCGTTTTTCTTTCCTTCTATGTTTTATTATTTCATTTTTAAATTTTTGTGATACTTTTATATTAGTTTGTTGAAAAGAATGACCATTCTCATATTTGAAAAGTAATTTTAACTTTCAAATTCGATATTTTTAAGTAGTTTTATAGCTACATAAATGTTATGATATTTTTAAGAGTATCAGTTTTATAAGTCTTAATTTTTTTAATTAAACTTGATATTGAGTCAAACTAAGTCACGTTAAATACTAATTTTGAAGAGCAAGGTCAATTTTTGTAATCTTATCCGATTATGCCTTCTCCTCCGTGATATCCCTAGCTAGTAGTAACCACCCAAACGAGCTGAAGTTAGATTAAATAAAAATGCCCATAAAGAGTCACGTCATAGTTTCTAACGTAGCACAAATAGCTAAAGAGGAAAAAAACGTAATATTAAATGCCTCATACTGATAATCTAGGATGGGGGAAACAAACGTGGATGATTAAGCCAAGGATACTGTTGATATTTTCAGAATTATTCATCACGTGAACTAAGTTTTGTCCATTTTCTATAACTTGGGGATCACATTCAAAGCTACCATATGTGGTCTTTCATAGTATGTTGGTAGCATCTGGGGAAGGTCCAATAGTATCACTTGCTTGGTCGGTCTTGCCCAAGTTTTAGTGAGTAAAATTGCATGGCTTTAAGCGCAAAAAATAACTCTAAGGTCATTTGAGGCTTTAAGCATAAAATTGGTAGAATAATGTGGTCGAAATTTGATACTTCTTCGCGTTTGTCATCTCAGTCCCTGTACTTAATGAAGTTTCGTGTAGATACTTGTAGTTATTCAAAACCAATGTTCTAAACCCCTCTCCCTCGCGTGTTCTTCAAGTTCCCTGACATGGATAACACATCAGCTTCCATGTCAGATTATTTGTAACACATCATTATTAATTTATTTTTTATATTATTTTAACATTTTTAATTTTTGTTTTTTATTCCACCTTCCTCTTCTTCTTCTTCTCTCACATATTTAGTTTTACCTTTTTTCATTACCGATATCTTCGAAATATTTTTACAATACATATAATTAAGAGAATAAATTCATCAAATTTTCTGCATAAAAATAGTGTAATCGCCAACATCTACGGTTTCTCTCTGATCACCATTCACCAAGAAAGCTTTTTCACAGCCAACACTCCACCATAGCACCATCAACCAACCACCAAAACGAACCGGCAATCAGAAAGGACTAAGCAAACTATCATCACCAAAAACTTCACCCAAAACTTTTTAAAATTTTGCTATCAGAAAAACGAAAATCGCATCTTCCATATTTCTATTCTTTTTCTTTGCAAGGATTGTCTTCAAAACTTGGGAATAAAGATGTGGGAAAAAACATTCCCCAAAAATTTGTGTCAATCTTGTGGTGGTTCCAGATTTATGGGTGGATAAAGAGGTGGTGGAGGAGGGTTGTGTTGTAGTGGGTTTTGGATTACAATAGAGGAGGGGGAATAAAGTGAAGAAGGAAGGTGGAGAGAGAAAAATGGGGCAGGGGCATAACATGGAAGCTCCTATGACTTTTCTCTCCCTTTCTTTTTTTTTTTTTAAACGTAATTTGTTGTATTTTTCACTTTCTTTCTTTAATAATTATTTTTGGTTTAAATAGTTCACACTCCTTATATGCGTGAAATACACTTATTTTGTCCAGTTTAGCCATTAAGTTGCCACATAGATTTGGTCAACAGCCAGAGGGTCTTAAAACACTTACTTTGAATAACTACAAGTGTTTAGATGAAACTTCATTGAGTACAGAGACCGGGATGACAAACGCAAAAAAGTACAAGTGTCTGTCAGGCTATTCTACCCGCAAAATTTGAATAAAGTGTGACTTTAATGAAGAAAGGTGTAAATAGAGAAAATAAAAGTATATATATTTTAGTCTACGACTAATAATTATAAGCATGAATAATAAATTAGGGGTGTTCAAACCAAACCGGAAAATTGCACCAAATCGAAAAATCAAACCAAACCGATTAAAAAATCTGACTAGGTTTGGTTTGACTTGGTTTGGTATTTAGTAAAAAAATCTGAACCAAACCGACAAATAAATATATAAATTTTATTTATATTTTTAAGACTTTGTAGTGATTTTTCTTTAGAAAATGTAGAAATATTTGGGATCCTCTCATGTATTAACCTTGAAAGCGTAATTTAACAAAAAATTATTATTAGACGTCTAAGAAAATAACTATCATATGTTACAAAAAAATTTCTCCCATTACAATATTTTAATAGATCGTATATTTGTTAGTTTTTGTCCTTTCGAGTAGGCTTAAAGCCTGTATACGTATTACCCTTCCCGCATCCCACTTTGTGTGAATACACTAGGCTGTTGTTGTTGTTGTTATTTCCATATTTACTAAACATATATTCACTTATCAAAGCTTTATCTATAATTTTAATAACTTAAGATTGAAATAATATTCATGTAACAAAAAAATCCAAAAATCCGAAAAACCCGACAAAACCGAACCAATCCAAACCGATATAATTGATTTGATTTGATTTTGATAAAAACAAACCAACCCGGTCCTTGTACACCCCTATAATAAATATACAATAATGAAATTGAAAATATTACGATAAAGTGAAGTATTAATTGTCTAGTGTCGCATCATTAAGTTTACGCTTATTGGCAAGGAAAAATATGCCTTAGAGCCTTGATAACGACACTGAAGCATCAGCTAAGCGAGACGAAGCACTCAACATGTATTGAGACTTGCTTTGGGCTTAAGAGTGCCTTTGACAATAGTTGTTGGTAGGAGGTAATAAATATGCGATGAAATAATCGAAACACGCACAAGTTGATCTGAAACATGAACCTTCATCCTACACAAATATTGGAGAAAAGGTTCACTATTCTAACTTTATCTAGTGTAGAATTTGTTGGTTCCTTGGCTGTTATCCTATATTTTTAAATAATAATTCTGGACAATAAAAATGTTAGCGTATAAAATGTAAATATAAATAAAGCAATAATTAATTCGAGCCCACTGAATTCACAGTATTTCCTTAAGGAATTTAATCCCCTCCTAGTACCCAAGATTATGGATTGTTTCCCCCCAGGATAGAACGAATTACACACTGGTGTAGCGGTACTTCAAACCCCAGTGTTTCAGCGAACACAAAGTTCGGCAGCATATCACACTTACGGATATTTTGTTTGTAGTTAAAACAATCCCGAATAAAGGAGGACAACTCAGAAGTCGAATGGAAATTCTGAGAGGAAGGAATGCAATGTATAGCCAATGTTGAATTCTTACTGAGGAGAATATCATATTGCAATTCGTTTTTCCAGTGTATACCGAGTGTATACAGTGTATACAGAATATATATCAAGTGTATATCGAGTGTATACAGAATGTATTTCAAGTGTTTTTTTTCGATGTATATCTTTTTCTCCAACTTCTGCTCTATTTATAGCACTTATTTGAGATAAATCTGCCTCTTCCATGGTGTAACAAGCACTAGGCTATCATGGAGGAGGCACTTACACGGTGGAATGAACACTTACTTGGTGGGAGAAGCACTTGGCCATGGTGGGAGGTGCACTTGTTGCTTGTTGGTGCAATACAATACAATCCCATTTCCCATTTACTCTCATTTTAAGACTATTTCATCTTAAACAAAAGTTTGTGCAATACAATACAATCCCATTTCTCTTTCGCTCTCAGCCTCCATTGTAGAGCGGGCAATACAAGTTTGTTTGGACGACTTCCAAGATACCGCTCCTCCACCAATGGTGAATACATATCCACTTGTGGACTTGGAATCAGTAATCCGGTGATCCAATTTGCATAACAGTATCCCTCAATGACCACAGAATATTTATTGTAGTGCAAAGCAAAGTTCTAGGTATGTACTAAGTACCCCAAAACTCGTTTCATGGCTATCCAATGAGATTGACCTGGATTGCTCGTATATCGACTCAATTTACTTATAGCACATGCTATATCTGGTCGTGTACAGTTCGTGATGTACATTAAGCAACCCAACACACGAGTATAATCCAATTGTGATATGCTTTGGCCTTTGTTCTTTGCTAATGCAAGATTCACGTCAATTGGAGTCTTTGCAACTTTAAAGCCCAAGTTCTTGAATTTTTCAAGTACTATCTTGATATAATGAGATTGTGACAATGACACACCTTGAGAAGTCTTTGTTGAGTTTTTTTTAAGATGAAATAGTCTTAAAATGAGAGTGAATGGGAAATGGGATTGTATTGTATTGCACCAACAAGCAACAAGTGCACATCCCACCATGTCCAAGTGCTTCTCCCACCAAGTAAGTGTTCATTCCACCATATAAGTGCCTCCTCCATGATAGCCTAGTGCTTGTTCCACTATGGAAGGAGCGGATTTATCTCAAATAAGTGCTATAAATAGAGTAGAAGTTGGAGAGAAAGATATACATCGGAAAAAACACTTGAGATACACTCTGTATACACTCGATATACACTCGATATATCTTTTGTGTACACTGTATACACTCGGTATACACTGAAAAAACGAATTGCAATCTGATATTCTCTTCAGTAAGAATTCAACATTGGCTATACATTGCATTCCTTTCTCTCAGAATTTCCATTCGACTTCTAAGTTGTCCTCCTTTATTCTGCATTGTTTTAACTACAAACAAAGCATCCGTAAGTGTGATTTGCTGCCAAACTTTGTGTTCGCTGAAACACTAGGGTTTGAAGTACCGCTTCACTAGTGTGTAATTCATTCTATCCTAGGAGGAATTAATTCATAATCTTGAGTACTAGGATGGAATTAAATTCCTTAAGGAAACACTGTGAATTTTGTGGGCTCGAATTAATTACTCCCTCCGTTTCAATTTATGTGAACCCATTTGATTGGGCACGGAGTTTAAGAAAAGAGAGAAGACTTTTGATCTTGTGGTGTAAAATGAGGCACCTTTATTTTGTGTGGCTATAAATCATTGCATAAAGGTAAATTGTTTCCAAATAAGGAAAGAGGTCATTCTTTTTGGCACGGACTAAAAAGGAAATAGGTTCACATAAATTGAAACGGAGGGAGTATTATTTATATATTTACGCTTTATACGCTAACATTTTTATTGTCCAGAATTGTCATTTAAAAATATAGGATAACAACCAAGGAACCAACAAGCTTAAGGAATTTTAATAATTGTTATTTTTATATTTGTGTTATCCTTATTATTCTAGAAATTAAAACTTTTGTGGTTTTGTGTACTTCCGTTTTGGAGTGTAAAGCCTTTGTGGCGGTTTGTTGGAGATTAAAATCTATGTGATTTTTTTAACTCCAGTTTTAAACGTTTATTAAACATTTGTTTGTGTCATTTTTTTCTAGAAAAATGGCTAATGTAACCGGAAATCAAGCTGTTCCGATGGTGACTGTTAACGCATCGGCAAATCACGTTCCGACGATGACTGTCAATGCATCGACAAGCCGAACGCCGGCGTTGGCACCAGCAGAAAAACCCTGAAAATTTTTCGGGATTGATTTCAAGCGCTGGCAGCAGAAGATGTTCTTCTACTTGACTACGTTATGTCTACAGAAGTTCATCAAGAAAGATGTTCCTGATCTGCTCGATGAAACTTTAGAGAATGAAAGTTTTCTCGTGACTGAGGCGCGGAAACATTCTGACTTTTTGTGCAAGAATTATATTCTTAGCGGTCTGGATGATAATTTGTATAATGTATACAACAACAACAACAACAACAACAACAACAACAACTACCCAGTATGTTCCCACAAAGTGGGTCTGAGGAGGGTAATACGTACACAGGCCTTACCCCTACTCGAAAGGGTAGAGAGGCTGTTTCCGGCCGACCCTCGGCTCAGAAAAAGAGAGAGAAAATCAACAAACAAAACAAAACAATGTTAGTAAATTCGGGATAAATCAAATAAATAATTATCTAAACATAAAACCAAAAGTAGAATGACATGCAATAATACAAATCGGTTACTACCATAAGAGGCACAATACAATACATTAATTAACTATAGAGATCGCTACCAAACCCCACTCAGCCCCTAACAGATCGCTACCAAGGCCCTCTAGAAGGCCCTACCCTACAACCCTAATACTAGACCTCCAAACTTTCCTATCAAGGGTCATGTCCTCGGAAATCCCCATTCTAGCCATATCCTGCCTAATCACCTCACCCCAATACCTCTTGGGCCTCCCTCTGCCTCGACTCGCGCCAACCACCGCCAGTCGCTCACAACTCCTCACCGGTGCATCAGGGCTTCTCCTCCGCACATGCCCAAACCACCTGAGTCTCGCTTCTCGCATCTTCTCATCCACCGGGGCCACCCCCACCTTCTCCCGAATAACTTCATTCTTAATCTTATCTAATCTGGTGAGCCCGCACATCCACCTGAGCATCCTCATCTCCGCAACTCTCATTCTCTGGACATGAGAGTTCTTCACAGGCCAGCACTCCACCCCATACAACATGGCAGGTCTAACCACCGCTCTATAAAACTTCCCCTTGAGTTTCTGTGGAACTTTCTTGTCACACAAGACTCCTGATGCAAGCCTCCA
>JASVEL010012182.1:0-15015 GCA_032618575.1 Nicotiana noctiflora
TTTCTTCCGTAACTGCTGCCAATTTCCATTCTGGTCTCAGTTTTTTATTCTTTTCTTCCCTCACCTCGTCCCTGAGTTCTATCCTTCTTATATTACTATTGTAGCTGCTTTCTGCTTTGGTTAACCACATATTATGCAGATTACGCATTCGTTCTCTGTAGTTTGCTTGGAAACATTGTTCCTCAGCCCATTCATTAAACTCACACATTGGTTCATTCGGATTTTTGTAGCAATCCAACTGGTTCATGCACATCCAGTAGTTACGTCCAACATCATCACCACTTTCCCAACATATTTGTTGCATACATTTTTTTCCATATTAACACATTGTGTACCATATTGAGCCATTTAGTTTTACTTCGGAAAAATCAAATTTTTGAAGAAATATTGTGGTTTAGTAATTTTTTTGAGCGTATCTAATGAACGAAATGAGCTCGGTATTTATAGATGAGTGAATGAACATACAACGCCACTTCTTATGGCGTTGTATGCACAACGCCAATTTTAATGGCATTGTATGGTACATGGCCAACTTTTACAGTCACTTTATGTCATTGATAGGTCTACTTTATGTCATTGATAGGTCTACTTTATGTCATTGATCGGTCTACTTTATGTCATTGATATGTCTACTTTATGTCATTGTTTTTAGTCACTTTATGCCAGCTTTTTCAGTCACTTTATGACTACTTTAATACTTTATGTCATTGATAGGTCCCCGCAAAAAAATTCTAGAAAACGAGCTCCACTAGTCATTTTGAATAGACCATAACTTTCACTAAGGACATCCAAATGACAATTTATTTATCTTTCTGCAGAGTAAACATGAAGGTCTACAACTTTCGTGTTTTGAAGTTTTCCTGAATCCTTATAGATCAAAAGGTATAGGCCTTCGAATTAACGTCTACAACATTAATGAAACATAATTTTATTTCATAAATAAACCAAATACACATTAGAAATAAACCAAAATACATATTACATATTATTACAACTCATACATTGTTAGGTAAACTAGAAGAACACCCACCCTGAGCTTGATTACTGTTGCCATACAAAGGACATTTTCTACGGTCGTGTCTAGGTTGCGAACATATACCACATTTTCGCGCATAAACTGTATCACTAACATCCATTTGGTTTCGTATACGCGTTCTCTTCTTCACCTCAACCTTACGCAAAAATGACTTATTACACACCATTTTAAATGGTGCAGGAGGCCAATAATGCTCAGCGCCCAGTGGTTGCAACTGACTACTATATGTGTTTACGTACTTAGAAACGCTATATTGTTGATCAACATAGTTTCTTGCACCTAAACCAACATGTTAAAAGCACTTGATTGTATGTGAGCAAGGCATGTGGTACAACAACAACAACAACAACTACCCAGTATATTCCCACAGGGTGGGGTCTGGGGAGGGTAATATGTACGCAGGCCTTACCCCTGCCCGATAGAGCAGGGAAGTTGTTTCCAATCGACCCTCGGCGCAAAGACAAGAAAAGGAAAGAAAAGATAAAAACCAAAACAAAAACAAAAGAAAAAGGACAAGCATTAGTGCTGTTAGCATAAATCACATAAATATATGAGTAAACAAAGACAAAAAATAACTTGACATATAGAAGGACAGGATACACAGGAACAAAACATAGGGCATTAGTAAAACCTTACAATAAGAAAATGGTATGCCATACAATATATCAAGCCTATATGGGTGAACCCCACACCCCGGTCCTACCCCGTGAAGGAGAGCGTGTAATACTAGAAGACCCTATCCTACAATCCTCATACTAGACCTTCAGGCGTTCCTAACAAGTGCCATGTCCTCGGAAATCCGCATGATAGCCATATCATGCCTAATCACCTCTCCACAATACCTCTTGGGCCTCCCTCTACCACGACACGCGCCAACCACCGTCAGCCGCTCGCAACTCCTCACCAGGGGCATCGGGGCTTCTCCTCCGCACATGCCCGAACCACCTGAGTCTCGCTTCTCGCATCTTCTCATCCACTGGGGCCACCCCCACCTTCTCCCGAATAACTTCATTCCTAACCCTATCCAACCTGGTGAGCCCGCACATCCACCTGAGCTTCCTCATTTCTGCGATCTTCATTCTCTGAACATGGGAGTTCTTCACCGCCAACACTCTACCCCGTACAGTATGGCTGGTCTTACCACAGCTCTATAAAACCTCCCCTTGAGTTTCTGTGGCACTTTCTTGTCACACAGGACTCCCGAAGCAAGCCTCCATTTCGACCATCCAGCCCCTATACGATGAGTGACATCCCCGTCAATCTCTTCGTCCCCCTGAATTACTGACCCAAAATATCTGAAACTGTTCTTCTTGACGATGACCTGGGAACCGAGCTTCACTTCCCTTCCAGCTTCATCTTCGCTCCGCTCGGCGCTAAACTTGCACTGCAGGTATTCAGTCTTAGACCTGCTTAGTTTAAAACCCTTTTCCACAAGAGCATAACCTTGCAGCTTCATTCACAGTATGCACATTATTACCCCGATTTTGATGGATAGGAGTGCGAACTTCAAACACATTCCTGTCATTATCATACTGCAAATATGAATGCCACTGTGCTCGTCGTCTGTATTTCTCAAATCTCGCCATTGGCACAGGCATAAATTCAACACCACGTTCCATCAAAGACGTTGCAGTCGCAGATCTCTGAACAAACCTCTCTGCCATCTGCTTGAATGACATCCGCATCATGGTTGTAACAGGCAATCCTCTAGCCGACTTCAATAACCCGTTGAAAGACTCTATCACATTTGTAGTCAGAGTTCCCCATCATCTACCATCATTCGCATGCAAAGTCCATTTTTCAGGTTCATGTAGCATTAACCAACGATAAGCTGCCTCGTCCAGTTGCCTGATATATTCCATGTGCCTCCGAAATTTATGTTGTTGATGATCTGTTGCTGCCATCCACATCAAATCATGCAAAGATTTACTAGGAAATGCTTTCTGGAAATTGGCTTTCAAATGCCTAACACAATAACAATGATAGGCATTCGGTTCTTGCCATACAGGCAAGTTCTTAACAAAACTTAAGATGCCACCGTGCCGATAAGAGATTAGACATATACCAGAACGTTGTTTCACAACGTGCTCTTTCAAGTGGTTCAAAAAGAGCGTCCACGTCTCTTAGCTTTCATTGGCACAACTAGCAAACGCCAGAGGAAATATCTATCCATTAGCATCTACTGCCACAACAATTAATAATTTGATATCATACTTTCCATAGACATGAGTGCCGTCTATGGATATTATAGGACGACAATGCAAAAAACCATCAATTACTGGCTTAAACGCCCAGAACACATAATTGAATATATATTCAGACATACCTACACTTCGCTGAAGCTTCCACTGAATAACCGTCCCGGGGTTGAAATGCTACAATGCAGCCATGTATCTAGGCAGATCTGCAAATGACTTATCCCGGTTACCATACACTATTTCAAACGCTCGTTTGCGTCCGAGAAATGCCTTTCTTTTAGTTATGGTATGGCCATATTCTTGCTGGACAGATGTAATACAGTCTTTGATTTTATACCTTATGGACTGTTCAACATGTGGAATAAGAACAAGACAAATCAAGTCAATATCTAAATTAAAGTGATTCCCGTTGAATGTGTCCATTTTGCATGTGTGGGTGGGAATGTATTTACCCACTTTCCACATACCTGTCTTCTTCTTTGTCGCACGCAACATCCAATTACATGGCCAAAACCACCTGCGACAAATAACCTTGTATACCATTGGACTTGACTCCGCTACCAGCATCTCATGACAATCTTTTACGTTGTGCATTTTACAAGCCCTGGTTAGGCGCACTTTATCAGGAAAAAGCATCCCCTTTGCAAGCACCGTTGGTCTAGATTCATCCCACATTGCAGTCCGGATTTCATCAAAATCCCGTGTGAGAGCTTCCACATCCGGCATGGTTGGTAAATTGTCAATGTAAGGAATCTCTCTTGAATTAAACGACACTTCAGACTCATACACTTTTTGACTTGGGGGGTCTCTGTTCAAACCAGGTTCTTCCTCAGCATCATCATCCTCACAATCAAAGGGTGTCTCATCACCGGATTCATCCGTATTATTGTCGTAGTCACTATTTTCTTCATCACTTTGTGCATCTGCCAGGTCCCGATGTAATACATCATTTTCGGGCAATTATGTGAGTTCAACTTGCTCATCTTCACTGCACAATCAAAAGAAATATGATGAAATTTCATGTTTTATATATGATTTTCCTAATTCACATAAATCACTTAACTTACAAGTCATAATGTGATGAAATTCCAAGTTGGACATGACTACCGGATGGGCCACTTGTTAAATTCATATCTGGCCGGTACCCCCTATTAAATATGCGAGTGTTACTATTAAATCAATTTAATAAATATATACTTAATTATCACAAATGATAAATAAAATTTACCAGTCGTCTTGTGAGTTATGGAAAGCAGGTGGTGATAAGTTTAAATCGAAGATAACTCTTTCATCCGGAACTTGTCCGGCAAAAGCTGCTCCATAATAACCGCCCGATGATTGGGGGTTATCTATACTACGCACAAGCTCATTTTTAGGGACGTCTTTCACCTTCATGTACATCTCCAGCATTGTGATTACAAGAAAATCACGACATTCGTCCGGAGTCCTCAAAAAATCACGCAAAGTTTCATCATCGTCGATGTTAAACTCCGAGTAAAAAACAACCCCTTGCGGAGTGACGGAATACGGATATCTTCCGGTAACTTTAAGTATGACGGAACGTTTCCTCACACTCATTATTTTGCATAACAACGATATCAATGTATCGTACTCCATTGTCAATGGCAATTTAACATGACATTTGGCGGGCAAACTGTAGTTGACAGAGTTATTCTCCATCATAATCTCACCACCCCAATATAAAGAAGTTCTTATCCTTCGCTCTTCAGACATAATGAAGAAATGCTGTAGAATTTAGGAATAATAGAGCAAGAAGAGCAATAAAGCAAGAAGAGTGTTATAAATTGTTTGAATGTATATGATACGAGCATAACGCCTCTTTATATAGAAAATCAAGAGACTCGGGTTGTGATACAACGCCAAAATAGTTGGCGTTGTACTTTTCAATAATTGAAAAAAGTACAACGCCAGGTAAAGAAGCGTTGTACAGGTACTGACACATACAACGCCACTTAAAGTGGTGTTGTACATTAACGGAGTCGTTACCGTTAGTGTACAACGCCACTTTAAGTGACGTTGTATATAGTTATGTCATTTTTTAAAAAAAAAACCTAATAATGTTACTAATTTTAAATAAAACAATACTTTGGTTTCGGATTCTTATTTCATTATATTATACTTTTGATCTGCTTATGGCCCGAACTCTACCAAATCTTAACTAACTTACATCATATTTAACAACCAAAGTTACACATCAAAGGAGCAACATACTCTATTATTTAACAATGATGCAAATCAAGTCATTGTCTAAGGAATGCAAAAATATCATGTGGACCAACAAGGTAAATAGTAAATACTCTTTTATTTTTAATGAGAGGTCTTTGTCTTAATATAGGATTTTTAAATGCTCCAAATTTAATTAGGTCCTAATATAAATATTAAATACGCAGAAAACAAAAAAGGAGCAGGGTGGAGGAATTAATAAAAAGTCACCGGTCCAAAAATCTTTGACATTCCACAAATATTAGTTCAACCTCTTCCCCACTCCCCTGTCTCTCTCTTTCTTAATAGTATTCTCTTCCAATTTTGTTGTATATTAAATTTTAAGGATGATAATATGAATTTTGAAATTCCTAGACTTAAATATATCGTATTACTTATGTGTTTATAATTATTTTAAAATTTGTGATTCTATAGTTAGACATCTCTATAATAATATTTTTATCTATCAATTATTCACTATAAAAGCCAAATTTTTTCGGAAGCGACTTTTATATTATGTAATAATATATATAATGTATAAGAGCACTTCACTGTAGCATCAAAAAAATATTGAAACAAATAATACTATTATAAAGAGTTTTGATTGTACATATTCTGTTTGTCACTAAAAAAATTATTATTAATGATAAAATGAGAATTTTAAATCACAACTTTTTTTTGAACGGATAAAGTATCTTAGTTTTACATAATTATACATTATGTAAAACAACTAGTTTGTCTTATTTGACGAAACATATTTTTTACGATAATTACTTGTAATTTTAAATAAACTATGACTTGGTGTTCAAAGTTATATATATATATATGTATGCTGACAAATGAGTGAAGCACAACTGACATAACAATGGAGTTTCCAATTATCACTCTCAGAAACATTCCTGTAAAGCCTCTCTTCCCAATTTTTCTTTCTTTCCCTTTTATTTCCCCTTTCTTTTTCTTATCATTTTATTAAATTTCTTCTTATAGGCAATTCGCAGGAGTTTACTACTGGCCGTGGTGATACTAACGACGTTAGGCAACGTTCACGGTCGTCATAAAGTACACAAATGGGAAACAGTAGAGTATACCGCCATAAGTTGCAGAGCACACACCGCTTCGTTGACGGATTTCGGAGGAATTGGCGACGGAACGACATTGAACACTAACGCTTTTAAAACGGCCGTCGATCATTTGAGTCAGTTTCAATCAGACGGTGGTTCGATGCTATATGTACCCGCCGGAAAATGGTTGACGGGGAGTTTTAATTTGACTAGCCATTTTACTCTGTTTCTCGACAAAGATGCCGTTCTTCTCGCCTCTGAGGTAACGTTTTGTTCTTTAGCCAATTCCTCCTTTTTTTCGGAATCAGTTATCAACTTTTGAATGCATGAATTAGTGTGCTTCACCAATAGATAATTTCTACATGCATTTGTTATTAAATTTAATGGCTTCAACTCTGACATAAATAATTATACCATTAAAATATTGGGTTAAAATTTAATATTTGTTGAGATTTTAGTAGTTTTCCACACACATATATATATATATATATATATATATATATCAAATTTAATATTTTTTGAGATTTTAGTAAATTTTTCATACACATATATGTATTTCACGCCGAAAATTATGAGTTTAGATGAACCCGTAGCCTAAAGCCTACATCCTCCCCTGATTGCATAGTATTTAACCGAGAATTTATACTTTATGGGCTTAGCTTTTAAGATTGGACAAAATACTACATTAAAATTATGGATTCAAATCTAATACTTTTGAGATTTTAGTAGGTTCTTACGTATAAATCCATATTTCTATGTCGGAAATTATATTCAATGATGCCCATAGCGGAAGATTACATCCATCCTTGTCCGTCCCAAATAGAACAACATTATTACTAATTGAGTGTTAATATTGAAGGATCAATACTTTTCCGACTAAACCAGATTTGAAAATTAATTTGCGTGTTAGATAGAGGAACCATTTTCTACCGAAACGTACTAATCAGACTAAATCAAATATGCACCATGTAAGGTCCATTAAATAGGAAAATACTTTTTATATAAAGCTTCTTATATCCATACCTCAAATTCGAGACATTTCTAATGAATATAATGAGATATAATTATTTCATCACACAAATGACTAAAATGTAACACTAGTATAGTGGTGAGAATGTATTTTTAGAGGCGCCGCACCAGCTTCATGTGACCTACACTATAATTTTAGAGATAATCCTTTAGGGACATACAATACAACAACAACAACAACCCACTATGTTCCCATAAAGTGGGGTCTGTGAATGGTAGTATGTAGACAGGCTTTACCTATACCCTTGTTTCCAATCGATCTTCGGCGTAGGGAAGAGAAAGACAACCAAAAACAAAAACACAAACAACATTAGTTACTCCAGCATAAATCGCATAAATAATTATCTAAACATAAGAATCATAAGTACCATGAATAAACTGACATGCAATAATATCAACAGTAACTATCAGAAATGGCTACCATAAGAAGAGGACACAAACCAATACACGAATCATCTATGGATAGCCCTACCACGCCTCACCCAACCCCGGGAAAGGAGTATGAAAAATCTAGAAGTCCCTATCTTACAACCCTGATACTAGACCTCCAGACTTTCCTATCAAGGGTCGTGTCCTCGGAAATCCGCATCCTGGCCACATGGACATAGGATAGTTCAGTATTAAATTAAATACAGCTAGGTGTTAAAATAAGCCTCTTATGAGTTAATATTTGTACTATTATATCTTATTTTTCAGTCCGTGAATGCAACCAAATGAGAATGGTACAAAAGGCGCACTATGCGGTGAGAATATCGTTCGGCTAATGAGTCCAAATCCATAATAACATTAATTCAAGAATTGTACCTTCCCCAGAATAATAGTATACTTTAGTGAAAAAGAATCATGCAGTGGAGCGAAAATGGGATGTTTTAAAAAAATAACCTAGGTATTTCGTTTTTCTTTCCTTCTATGTTTTATTATTTCATTTTTAAATTTTTGTGATACTTTTATATTAGTTTGTTGAAAAGAATGACCATTCTCATATTTGAAAAGTAATTTTAACTTTCAAATTCGATATTTTTAAGTAGTTTTATAGCTACATAAATGTTATGATATTTTTAAGAGTATCAGTTTTATAAGTCTTAATTTTTTTAATTAAACTTGATATTGAGTCAAACTAAGTCACGTTAAATACTAATTTTGAAGAGCAAGGTCAATTTTTGTAATCTTATCCGATTATGCCTTCTCCTCCGTGATATCCCTAGCTAGTAGTAACCACCCAAACGAGCTGAAGTTAGATTAAATAAAAATGCCCATAAAGAGTCACGTCATAGTTTCTAACGTAGCACAAATAGCTAAAGAGGAAAAAAACGTAATATTAAATGCCTCATACTGATAATCTAGGATGGGGGAAACAAACGTGGATGATTAAGCCAAGGATACTGTTGATATTTTCAGAATTATTCATCACGTGAACTAAGTTTTGTCCATTTTCTATAACTTGGGGATCACATTCAAAGCTACCATATGTGGTCTTTCATAGTATGTTGGTAGCATCTGGGGAAGGTCCAATAGTATCACTTGCTTGGTCGGTCTTGCCCAAGTTTTAGTGAGTAAAATTGCATGGCTTTAAGCGCAAAAAATAACTCTAAGGTCATTTGAGGCTTTAAGCATAAAATTGGTAGAATAATGTGGTCGAAATTTGATACTTCTTCGCGTTTGTCATCTCAGTCCCTGTACTTAATGAAGTTTCGTGTAGATACTTGTAGTTATTCAAAACCAATGTTCTAAACCCCTCTCCCTCGCGTGTTCTTCAAGTTCCCTGACATGGATAACACATCAGCTTCCATGTCAGATTATTTGTAACACATCATTATTAATTTATTTTTTATATTATTTTAACATTTTTAATTTTTGTTTTTTATTCCACCTTCCTCTTCTTCTTCTTCTCTCACATATTTAGTTTTACCTTTTTTCATTACCGATATCTTCGAAATATTTTTACAATACATATAATTAAGAGAATAAATTCATCAAATTTTCTGCATAAAAATAGTGTAATCGCCAACATCTACGGTTTCTCTCTGATCACCATTCACCAAGAAAGCTTTTTCACAGCCAACACTCCACCATAGCACCATCAACCAACCACCAAAACGAACCGGCAATCAGAAAGGACTAAGCAAACTATCATCACCAAAAACTTCACCCAAAACTTTTTAAAATTTTGCTATCAGAAAAACGAAAATCGCATCTTCCATATTTCTATTCTTTTTCTTTGCAAGGATTGTCTTCAAAACTTGGGAATAAAGATGTGGGAAAAAACATTCCCCAAAAATTTGTGTCAATCTTGTGGTGGTTCCAGATTTATGGGTGGATAAAGAGGTGGTGGAGGAGGGTTGTGTTGTAGTGGGTTTTGGATTACAATAGAGGAGGGGGAATAAAGTGAAGAAGGAAGGTGGAGAGAGAAAAATGGGGCAGGGGCATAACATGGAAGCTCCTATGACTTTTCTCTCCCTTTCTTTTTTTTTTTTTAAACGTAATTTGTTGTATTTTTCACTTTCTTTCTTTAATAATTATTTTTGGTTTAAATAGTTCACACTCCTTATATGCGTGAAATACACTTATTTTGTCCAGTTTAGCCATTAAGTTGCCACATAGATTTGGTCAACAGCCAGAGGGTCTTAAAACACTTACTTTGAATAACTACAAGTGTTTAGATGAAACTTCATTGAGTACAGAGACCGGGATGACAAACGCAAAAAAGTACAAGTGTCTGTCAGGCTATTCTACCCGCAAAATTTGAATAAAGTGTGACTTTAATGAAGAAAGGTGTAAATAGAGAAAATAAAAGTATATATATTTTAGTCTACGACTAATAATTATAAGCATGAATAATAAATTAGGGGTGTTCAAACCAAACCGGAAAATTGCACCAAATCGAAAAATCAAACCAAACCGATTAAAAAATCTGACTAGGTTTGGTTTGACTTGGTTTGGTATTTAGTAAAAAAATCTGAACCAAACCGACAAATAAATATATAAATTTTATTTATATTTTTAAGACTTTGTAGTGATTTTTCTTTAGAAAATGTAGAAATATTTGGGATCCTCTCATGTATTAACCTTGAAAGCGTAATTTAACAAAAAATTATTATTAGACGTCTAAGAAAATAACTATCATATGTTACAAAAAAATTTCTCCCATTACAATATTTTAATAGATCGTATATTTGTTAGTTTTTGTCCTTTCGAGTAGGCTTAAAGCCTGTATACGTATTACCCTTCCCGCATCCCACTTTGTGTGAATACACTAGGCTGTTGTTGTTGTTGTTATTTCCATATTTACTAAACATATATTCACTTATCAAAGCTTTATCTATAATTTTAATAACTTAAGATTGAAATAATATTCATGTAACAAAAAAATCCAAAAATCCGAAAAACCCGACAAAACCGAACCAATCCAAACCGATATAATTGATTTGATTTGATTTTGATAAAAACAAACCAACCCGGTCCTTGTACACCCCTATAATAAATATACAATAATGAAATTGAAAATATTACGATAAAGTGAAGTATTAATTGTCTAGTGTCGCATCATTAAGTTTACGCTTATTGGCAAGGAAAAATATGCCTTAGAGCCTTGATAACGACACTGAAGCATCAGCTAAGCGAGACGAAGCACTCAACATGTATTGAGACTTGCTTTGGGCTTAAGAGTGCCTTTGACAATAGTTGTTGGTAGGAGGTAATAAATATGCGATGAAATAATCGAAACACGCACAAGTTGATCTGAAACATGAACCTTCATCCTACACAAATATTGGAGAAAAGGTTCACTATTCTAACTTTATCTAGTGTAGAATTTGTTGGTTCCTTGGCTGTTATCCTATATTTTTAAATAATAATTCTGGACAATAAAAATGTTAGCGTATAAAATGTAAATATAAATAAAGCAATAATTAATTCGAGCCCACTGAATTCACAGTATTTCCTTAAGGAATTTAATCCCCTCCTAGTACCCAAGGTTATGGATTATTTCCTCCCAGGATAGAACGAATTACACACTGGTGTAGTGATACTGCAAACCCAGTGTTTCAGCGAACACAAAGTTCGGCAGCATATCACACTTACGGATATTTTGTTTGTAGTTAAAACAATCCCGAATAAAGGAGGACAACTCAGAAGTCGAATGGAAATTCTGAGAGGAAGGAATGCAATGTATAGCCAATGTTGAATTCTTACTGAGGAGAATATCATATTGCAATTCGTTTTTCCAGTGTATACCGAGTGTATACAGTGTATACAGAATATATATCAAGTGTATATCGAGTGTATACAGAATGTATTTCAAGTGTTTTTTTTCGATGTATATCTTTTTCTCCAACTTCTGCTCTATTTATAGCACTTATTTGAGATAAATCTGCCTCTTCCATGGTGTAACAAGCACTAGGCTATCATGGAGGAGGCACTTACACGGTGGAATGAACACTTACTTGGTGGGAGAAGCACTTGGCCATGGTGGGAGGTGCACTTGTTGCTTGTTGGTGCAATACAATACAATCCCATTTCCCATTTACTCTCATTTTAAGACTATTTCATCTTAAACAAAAGTTTGTGCAATACAATACAATCCCATTTCTCTTTCGCTCTCAGCCTCCATTGTAGAGCGGGCAATACAAGTTTGTTTGGACGACTTCCAAGATACCGCTCCTCCACCAATGGTGAATACATATCCACTTGTGGACTTGGAATCAGTAATCCGGTGATCCAATTTGCATAACAGTATCCCTCAATGACCACAGAATATTTATTGTAGTGCAAAGCAAAGTTCTAGGTATGTACTAAGTACCCCAAAACTCGTTTCATGGCTATCCAATGAGATTGACCTGGATTGCTCGTATATCGACTCAATTTACTTATAGCACATGCTATATCTGGTCGTGTACAGTTCGTGATGTACATTAAGCAACCCAACACACGAGTATAATCCAATTGTGATATGCTTTGGCCTTTGTTCTTTGCTAATGCAAGATTCACGTCAATTGGAGTCTTTGCAACTTTAAAGCCCAAGTTCTTGAATTTTTCAAGTACTATCTTGATATAATGAGATTGTGACAATGACACACCTTGAGAAGTCTTTGTTGAGTTTTTTTTAAGATGAAATAGTCTTAAAATGAGAGTGAATGGGAAATGGGATTGTATTGTATTGCACCAACAAGCAACAAGTGCACCTCCCACCATGGCCAAGTGCTTCTCCCACCAAGTAAGTGTTCATTCCACCATATAAGTGCCTCCTCCATGATAGCCTAGTGCTTGTTCCACTATGGAAGGAGCGGATTTATCTCAAATAAGTGCTATAAATAGAGTAGAAGTTGGAGAGAAAGATATACATCGGAAAAAACACTTGAGATACACTCTGTATACACTCGATATACACTCGATATATCTTTTGTGTACACTGTATACACTCGGTATACACTGAAAAAACGAATTGCAATCTGATATTCTCTTCAGTAAGAATTCAACATTGGCTATACATTGCATTCCTTTCTCTCAGAATTTCCATTCGACTTCTAAGTTGTCCTCCTTTATTCTGCATTGTTTTAACTACAAACAAAGCATCCGTAAGTGTGATTTGCTGCCAAACTTTGTGTTCGCTGAAACACTAGGGTTTGAAGTACCGCTTCACTAGTGTGTAATTCATTCTATCCTAGGAGGAATTAATTCATAATCTTGAGTACTAGGATGGAATTAAATTCCTTAAGGAAACACTGTGAATTTTGTGGGCTCGAATTAATTACTCCCTCCGTTTCAATTTATGTGAACCCATTTGACTAGGCACGGAGTTTAAGAAAAGAGAGAAGACTTTTGATCTTGTGGTGTAAAATGAGGCACCTTTATTTTGTGTGGCTATAAATCATTGCATAAAGGTAAATTGTTTCCAAATAAGGAAAGAGGTCATTCTTTTTGCACGGACTAAAAAGGAAATAGGTTCACATAAATTGAAACGGAGGGAGTATTATTTATATATTTACGCTTTATACGCTAACATTTTTATTGTCCAGAATTGTCATTTAAAAATATAGGATAACAACCAAGGAACCAACAAGCTTAAGGAATTTTAATAATTGTTATTTTTATATTTGTGTTATCCTTATTATTCTAGAAATTAAAACTTTTGTGGTTTTGTGTACTTCCGTTTTGGAGTGTAAAGCCTTTGTGGCGGTTTGTTGGAGATTAAAATCTATGTGATTTTTTTAACTCCAGTTTTAAACGTTTATTAAACATTTGTTTGTGTCATTTTTTTCTAGAAAAATGGCTAATGTAACCGGAAATCAAGCTGTTCCGATGGTGACTGTTAACGCATCGGCAAATCACGTTCCGACGATGACTGTCAATGCATCGACAAGCCGAACGCCGGCGTTGGCACCAGCAGAAAAACCCTGAAAATTTTTCGGGATTGATTTCAAGCGCTGGCAGCAGAAGATGTTCTTCTACTTGACTACGTTATGTCTACAGAAGTTCATCAAGAAAGATGTTCCTGATCTGCTCGATGAAACTTTAGAGAATGAAAGTTTTCTCGTGACTGAGGCGCGGAAACATTCTGACTTTTTGTGCAAGAATTATATTCTTAGCGGTCTGGATGATAATTTGTATAATGTATACAACAACAACAACAACAACAACAACAACAACAACTACCCAGTATGTTCCCACAAAGTGGGTCTGAGGAGGGTAATACGTACACAGGCCTTACCCCTACTCGAAAGGGTAGAGAGGCTGTTTCCGGCCGACCCTCGGCTCAGAAAAAGAGAGAGAAAATCAACAAACAAAACAAAACAATGTTAGTAAATTCGGGATAAATCAAATAAATAATTATCTAAACATAAAACCAAAAGTAGAATGACATGCAATAATACAAATCGGTTACTACCATAAGAGGCACAATACAATACATTAATTAACTATAGAGATCGCTACCAAACCCCACTCAGCCCCTAACAGATCGCTACCAAGGCCCTACCCTACAACCCTAATACTAGACCCCCAAACTTTCCTATCAAGGGTCATGTCCTCGGAAATCCCCATTCTAGCCATATCCTGCCTAATCACCTCACCCCAATACCTCTTAGGCCTCCCTCTGCCTCGACTCGCGCCAACCACCGCCAGTCGCTCACAACTCCTCACCGGTGCATCAGGGCTTCTCCTCCGCACATGCCCAAACCACCTGAGTCTCGCTTCTCGCATCTTCTCATCCACTGGGGCCACCCCCACCTTCTCCCGAATAACTTCATTCTTAATCTTATCTAATCCGGTGAGCCCGCACATCCACCTTGAGCATCCTCATCTCCGCAACTCTCATTCTCTGGACATGAGAGTTCTTCACAGGCCAGCACTCCACCCCATACAACATGGCGGGTCTAACCACCGCTCTATAAAACTTCCCCTTGAGTTTCTGTGGAACTTTCTTGTCACACAAGACTCCTGATGCGAGCCTCCACTTCAACCACCCCGCTCC
>JASVEL010012183.1:0-381325 GCA_032618575.1 Nicotiana noctiflora
AAACAAATCTTAGGCGAAGGCATGTCGCTCAATAAACTCCTGAGTGTATCTGCAACAAGATTCTCAACAAAAAGTAAGAGGAAGCAACGAGTTCCTGCCATTAATCATCTCAATGAGAGTGATGACTGATTGGAATCAGTTATGGTACGTATTTGTTGTCATAATCATGTGAAAACCTACATTAAATGTTAAACTCAAGGGATTTTGATGGTTCCGCTAGATCAATATAATTTTGAGGATTCCCGGTTTTCCTTCCTTTGCTTGAGTGCCGAATGCGCCTGTGGACATCTTTGCAGGGGAATGGAAGAACTTATGGACAAAACCGTCTTTCAATTCCTGAGCATTGAATGATGGTGTAGTGGTGTTCTACATGGCTGAGTGAGGACATGATTTTAACTTTTAGGTTGTCTTTCTTTAATAGATAGGTGACCGTCCTTGCGTTATTGGTGAACTCAGTGCTGTTTATGAACTAGTGATCATACTTTAGTGCAAGTGTTCAATCCAGCTTTGTATCACAACTGAAAATTGACAGCTGACTGAAACTGTTGTTTCTGTTAAAGATGTACAACAGAGCTGCTGAAAAGCTAATGCACTTTGATATCGACACTCTTTAAATGTAAATCAGTAATATATATTGCAAATTTCTGAACTATCAGATGCCTATATTTCCTCTTATATATTGGATACTTTTTTAGTATAGTAAAGTTGGCATTCTCCATGGATACAAAAGCTTCATTACAGCCATGTTAGAAAACAAGCAAGGATACCGAAGGAAAGACTTATGACAACTAAACAAAAGTGTTACACATAGGTGTTCCATGAAAAGCCACTTAATCAATTATACATTTCCATCAGATAAGAACACAAACAAATCAAAGGTATAGACCATCCAGTCCCAGTCCTACACTACATAAGGTTAAACATGAAAAAATGATAAGCAGAAGTAAGGAAACCTAATATGAATGTGATGTCCAAAACTCAAACTACTGACGCAACTAATAGCTTTATTCACTAAATATCTACCATAATAGTCAAAACACACAAGTAATTGAGAAGAATTTAACCAAACTAGAAATAGAATAACAAATCATAGTCCAAAAATAGACTACTTAAGCATGACTAAATAGAGTAGCATTCAAGTAGGCAAGCCGATACAATAAGAAAACACATGAGCAATCTTTGATAAGCATAAACCAATATTTAGCTAACATTCATTCACCACTATCTAAATCAATTACAGGGCTTCTATTTGCACCTAATACGTTACTCAAGTGAAAGGCATACCTGGAAATCAAACAAACGCAAATGAGTGAGGACTTCAAACAGTAACAGCAGTATAATACATCAATAACAACAATATTATATTCTTCTAAACGAATTTCTGAAAGTTTTAAGCTATTCCCAACAATGAACCTAGAGAGAAAATTTTAGTATATCAAGTTCAGATGATGTAGAAAAACTACTGTATTTTTCAGAATATTCAAGATACTGAAAACAAATGAAAAGCTATAGAAAGAGTAGTGTGGGGGGCGGGGCATTATACTGTTAAAAGTCTGCCAACAATATATAAGTCCATATAGGAACACAGACAAATGGTCTTGTCAGACTATACCATTGTATAAGTCCTCACTAAAATGGCTATGGTGATGCATACATTAGGGCTATGCGCCTTCGGCATCAAAATTGGCAAAGTTCAACAACAATGGAACTGGGACTCAGGCTATGCCTCTTCGCCAACAAGTTAACCTATGGTTGAACCAAGACTCAGGCTATGCACCTTCACCATCAAAATTGACAAAGTTCCACAATAGATTAACTAGGACTCAAGCAATGCGCCTTCGCCAACAAGTTCAACTATGGTTGAACCAAGACTCAGGCTATGCACCTTCGCCATCAAAATTGACAAAGTTCAACAACAGTTGAACTAGGACTCAGGCTATGCGCCTACGCTAACAAGTTCAAATTATGGTTGAACCAACACTCAGGATATGCGCCTTCACCAACAAAATTGATAAAGATTAACATTAGTGGAACGGAGACTTAGTCTATGCGCCTTCACCAACAAGTTCAAACAATGGTTGAACCAACACTCAGGATATTGGCTTTCACAATCAATATTGACAAAGTTCAACAACAATTAAACTGGGACTCAGGCTATGCGCCTTAGCCAACATGTTCAACTATGGTTGAACCAAGACTCAGGCTTTGCACCTGCACCATCAAAATTGACAAAGTTCAACTACGGTTGAACCACGACTCAAGCTATGTGCCTTCACTATAAAAATTAAAAAATTTCAACAACAGTTGAAGTGGGACCCTGGCTACGCGCCTTTTCCAAAAAGTTCAACTATGGTTAATCCAAGACTCAGGCGATGTGCCTTTGGCGTCACAATTGAGAAAGTTCAACAACAATTGAACTGGGACTTAGGCTTTGCGCCTTCACCGACAAGGTCAAACTATGGTTGAACTAAGACTCAGGCTAATTGCCTCTGCCATCAAAATTGAGAAAGTTCAACAACAGTTGAACTGGGACTCGGGCTATGCGCCTTCGCCAACAAGTTCAACTACGGTTGAACCAAGCACTACTAGAAATTTGAGCTATGGCAACACTTTTTATTGCTACGGTTCTGCAACCGTTGCTATAGGTGGTCTATGGTTACGTTTGTAACCGTTAGAACTATCAGAACACTTACTAATTGAACCGTTGACATAGTCCACAAACCGTCCCTATAGAAGCATATATGGCAACACTTTATATAACCGTAACAATAAATCCATCTATGGGAACGGGTATCTCTATTGTTACTGTCACGACCCTAGTTCACCAATTGTGAACATGTCGTGATGGCACCCAGTCCCCACGACTAGGTAAGCCTAACACGTTGCGGAATATACAATTATAAATACTTAAATAAGAAACAGCGGAAAAATAGCATAAAAGATATGTAATCCGTGCCGCTTGGCACATACATCCGTCACACAATGAAATAAACACTACCAAGATCCGGAACCCCACGGTAACACAGACTAAAAGAGAAAATACAACCTGTGGCTCTATGTGTAAAGAGTATCTAACAACGAAATGAAGAAAAATGTCAACTAGTACTACTAGAATAGAGGAAAGCCTCCGGATCTGCGGACGTAGCAGATCATACCTCGAGGTCTCCAGAAAAGCTGCGGAAATCACCTAGCACGAGCCTGCTCTGATGTACCTGGATCTGCACAACAAAAGTGTGCAGAAGAGTAGCATGAGTACACCACGGCGGTACTCAGCAAGTGCCAAGCCTAACCTCGATGGAGTAGTGACGAGGAAGGTCAGGGCCCTACTGAGAAACAATAATATAATGATGATAACAAAAAATAAACAGTTTAAATGATAATAATTTCCGAAATAACAACAATAAGATGATTACTGCAACTGTCTACAATTAAGCTAACAACAAATAAACAACTCAATAAAACAATTCCAGGACTTGTGGGAATTGAACCCACAGTCCCATTCTCAGTACCTCTGGGTCTCCGGGAATCGAACCCGCAGCCCATGTCTCAATAATATCTCAATAACTCAGGATCTCGGGAATCGAACCCGTAGTCCTCATTTCAATAATCTTAGGATCTCGGGAATCGAACCCGTAGTCCACATTTCAATAATCTCGGGATCTCGGGAATCGAACCCGTAGTCCACATTTCAATAATCTTAGGATCTCGGGAATCAAACCCGTAGTCCATATTTCAATAATCTCAGGATCTCGGGAATCGAACCCGTAGTCCATATTTCAATAATCTCGGGATCTCGGGAATCGAACCCGTAGTCCATATTTCAATAATCTCAGGATCTCGGGAATCGAACCCGTAGTCCACAACCACAGCAAGTAAAGGAATACACAGAGAGAAGTATAATATGCTTAACGATAACTTCGCCGATGAACAACGCCAACGATTACCAAGAAAACTCAAGTAAGTCAATTAAGCAACTAGACAGTTAGATACTATCTAATCATGCTTTTGTAACTACTACCGGGTAGGAATATCGAATTTAACAACTAAAAATAGGAATATCACTCATTGAACATTTTAAGTAAAGTATGTGTTCAACAACCATCGCATGTACACGCCCGTCACCTCGCGTACAAGGCATTTAAAGTATCACAATAATATCCTAGGGGTGAAAGTCCCCCACACGAGGTTAGACAAGCCACTTACCTCAATGTTTACGAACAATTCAATCCGTGGCAATGCCCTTTTCCTTTCAAATTTGGCTCCAATCCAATCGTATCTATACACAATTGAATTAATATCATCAATACTACTCAACAAACAAATTCCTAAGGCCAATTACAACTTTTACAACATTTTGCCCAGAATAGTGAATTTCGACCCCGGACCCACATGATCGGAACTCGGGGTTCGGTCCAAAATCTGGTTACCCATCCCCCCGCGAGTTCAAGTATATGATTTGTTTCAAAATCGGACCTCAATTCGAGGTCCAATTTCCCAATTTATGAAAAGCCCTATATTCTACCAAAAACAAGAAATTCTACCATGAAAACGTTTGATTTCTATTGAAAAACATGTATAATGATGTTAAGAATTGAAAGAATTAAGTAAAAAGTGACTTACAATTGTTTTGAAGAAGAAGGAATCCGTGAAGAATCTCAAATGGGTGTTTTTGGGTTGTGAAATGTGAAGATTGAAGCTGGAAATCGTGATTTACAGGTCTCTGTGTTCGCATTTGCGAACATGGGTTCGCAATTGCGAACCCCGACCAATTTCCGGAGTTTGAAAAATAACCTAAGGCTGGGAAGTTCGCATTTGCGAAGCCAAGGCAAAACTGGGAAGTTCGCATTTGCGAACTATTGTTCGCAATTGCGAACACAGGCTAAATATTGGGAGGTTCGCATTTGCGAACTATTGTTCGCATTTGCGAACACATGCAGAATAGTGTCGAGTTCGCATTTGCGAACTATTGTTCGCATTTGCGAACACAGGCACAGTAGTGTCAAGTTCGCATTTGCAAACTATTGTTCGCATTTGCGAACACAGGCACAATAGGGGGGAGTTCACATTTGCGAACTATTGTTCGCATGTGCGAACTCTGCAGAATAGTGGGGAGTTCGCATTTGCGAACTATTCGCATTTGCGAACTCTGCAGACCAGTTGCTGATAGCAACTTCTAACATGAGAAATTGATCTCGTGGCCTATCCAAAGTTCACCCGAGCCCTCGGGGCTCCAAACCAAATATGCACACCGACTTAAAAACATCATACGAACTTGCTCGCGCGATCAAATCGCCAAAATAACATCAAAAATCAATAATTCACATCGAATTCAAGCCTAAATTTCTTAAAACTTTCCGAATTGCACATTCGATCTAAAACCCAACCAAACGACGTCCGAATGACCTAAAAATTTGCGGACATATCCAAAATCACATAACGAAGTTACAGAAATTGTCGGAATTCCATTCCGACCCCCGGATCAAAATCTCACCTATCGTTCGGATTCGCCAAAATCTCAACCTTCGGCATTTCAAGCCTAATTGAGCTACGGACCTCCAAAATACATTCCGAACGCGTTCCTAACCCCGAAATCACCTAACGGAGCTAATGGAACCATCGGATTTCCGTTCCGAGATCGTCTTAACACTCTTCCGGCTACGGACCGTTTTCTAGTTTCAAAGCTCTTATTTAGGGACTAAGTGTCCCAAAATGCTCAAATTTTCGGAACCTGACTCTCCTGGCAAACCACAATAGCAGAAATGAACTTAGGGGAACAGTTAAATTGGGGATTGGGGCGTAATTTTCTAAAACGATAGGTCGGGTCGTTACATCTTCCCACACTTAAAAGATTCGTTCGTCCTCGAACGAGCATAGAAAATATACCCTGGAGTAGTGAAAAGATGAGGGTACTGGCTGCGCATATCCTGCTCGGTCTCCCAAAGTCGCCTCCTCGACCGGCTGGCTCCACCACCGAACCTTTACCGAAGCGATGTTCTTTGACCTTAGCTTTCTGACTTGCCTGTCTAGAATGGCTACTGGTTCCTCAACATAAGACAAATCCTTGTCTAGCTGAACAGATGTGAAATCCAACACATGCGACGGGTCACCATGGTACCTCCGGAGCATGGAGACATGAAATACGGGGTGAACTCCAGCTAGACTAGGAGGTAAGGCTAACTCATAGGCAACCTCCCCAATACGCCTCAAAATCTCAAAAGGACCAATAAATCCGGGACTCAGCTTCCCTTTCTTCCCAAACCTCATAACGCCCTTCATGGGCGAGACTCGGAAGCAGAACCCGCTCACCAACCATAAAAGCCACATTGTGAACCTTCTTGTCCGCATAACTCTTCTGTCTAGACTGGGCTGCACGAAGTCTGTCCTGAATCACCTTGACCTTGTCCATAGCATCGTGAACCATATCAGTACCTAGCAACCTAGCCTCGCCCGGCTCAAACCAACCCACGGGAGACCCGCACCTCCTACCATATAGGGCCTCGTACGGTGCCATCTGAATACTAGACTGGTAGCTGTTGTTATAAGCAAACTCCGCCAGTGGCGAGAAGTGATCCCATGAACCTCCAAACTCAATCACGCACGCACGGAGCATATCCTCCAAAATCTAAATAGTGCGCTCGGACTGCCCATCGGTCTGGGGGTGAAATGCTGTGCTCAGCTCCACCCGAGTACCTAACTCCTGCTGTACAGCTCTCCAGAACCGTGAAGTGAACTGAGTGCCTCTATCTGAAATGATGGAAACTAGAATACCATGCAGCCGAACTACCTCTTTGATATAGATCTCCGCTAGTCGCTCCGGTGAATATGTAGTGCTCACCGGTATAAAATGGGCGGACTTGGTCAGCCGATCCACAATGACCCAAATGGAATCAAACTTCCTAACCGTCCGTGGAAGTCCAGATACAAAGTCCATGGTAATGCGCTCCCATTTCCACTCGGGAATCTCAATCTGCTGCATCAATCCACCCGGACGCTGATGCTCATACTTCACCTGCTGGCAGTTGAGGCATCTAGAAACATAATCCACTATATCCCTTTTCATCCGCCTCCACCAGTAATGCTGTTTCAAGTCCTGATACATCTTCGCGGCTCCCGGATGGATGGAATACCGCGAGCTATGGGCCTCTCCTAGAATCAGCTCTCGAAGATCATCTACATTGGGCACACAGATGCGCCCATGCATCCTCATAACTCCATCATACCCAATGGTAACATCTTGAGCATCACCACGCCGAACTATATCCCGGAGGACAAGAAAATGAGGGTCGTCGAACTGACGCTCCCTGATGCGGTCAAATAGAGAAGACCGAGAAACCACACAGGCCATAACACGACTGGGCTCCGAAAGATCCAATCTAACAAACTGCTTGGCCAAAGCCTGAACATCCATCGCCATAGGTCTCTCCGAAGCTGGTAGATATGCCAAACTCCCCAAACTCTCGCCCGACGACTCAAGGCATCGGCAACCACATTGGCCTTGCCCGAGTGATAAAGAATAGTAATATCATAGTCCTTCAGTAGTTCCAACCATCTCCTCTGATGCATATTCAGGTCCTTCTGCTTAAGCAAGTGCTGCAAGCTCCGGTGATCGGTGTAGATCTCACAAGGAACCCCATATAAATAATGACGCCAAATTTTCAAGGCGTGAACAATGGCAACTAGCTCCAAATCATGAACAGGATAATTCTTCTCATGCACCTTCAGCTGTCTCGACGCGTAGGCAATCACCCTACCGTCCCGCATCAATACCGCACCGAGTCCAACTCGTGAGGCATCACAATATACAGTATAGGACCCCGAACCTGTAGGCAACATCAATATAGGGGCCGAAGTCAAAGCTCTCTTGAGCTTCTGAAAGCTCGCCTCACACTCGTCTGTCCACTGAAAAGGGGCACCCTTTTGGGTCAATCTGGTCATAGGTGCTGCGATCGAAGAGAACCCCTCTACAAAACGATGGTAATAGCCCGCCAAACCAAGGAAACTGCGAATCTCAGTAGCGGAGGAGGGTCTGGGCCAACTCTGCACGACCTCCACCTTCCTCGGATCTACTCGAGTACCATCACTCGACACCACGTGGCCCAAAAATGCCACTGAACTCAACCAGAATTCACATTTAGAGAACTTGGCATAAAACTGCCTCTCCCTCAGAATCTGAAGCACTAACCTCAAATGCTGCTCGTGCTCTTCCCGGCTCCGGGAATATACTAGAATATCATCAATGAATACAATCACGAACGAGTCCGGATAAGGCCTGAACACACTGTGCATCAAATGCATAAAGGCTGCGTGGGGCATTAGTCAGCCCAAAAGACATCACGAGGAACTCACAGTGACCATACCGGGTCCTGAAGGCAGTCTTCGAGATATCTGGCTCCCGAATCTTCAGCTTGTGATACCCAGAGCGCAAATCAATCTTAGAAAACACCTGTGCACCCTGTAGCTGGTCAAATAAATCATCAATACGGGGCAAAGGATACCGGTTCTTCACTGTAACCTTGTTCAGTTGACGATAGTCAATACACATACGCATAGAACCGTCCTTTTTCTTCACAAACAATACAGGAGCACCCCAAGGCGAAACACCTGGGTCGAATAAAACCCTTGCCCAATAACTCCTGTAACTGATCCTTCAACTCCTTCAACTCAGGAGGAGCCATACGGTACGGTGGAATAGAAATGGGCCGAGTGCCCGGCAACAAGTCAATAGCAAAGTCAATATCTCTGTCGGGCGGCATGCCCGGAAGATCAGCTGGAAATACATCAACAAAGTCACGTACCACATGAACAGAATCAATAGAGGGAGTGTCAACACTGACGTCCCGCACATAGGCTAGATAAGCAGCACACCCCTTCTCAACCATACGCTGAGCTCTGAGAAAAGAAATAACACGGCTAGGGGTGTGATCTAGTCTTGGCGTGACAATCAAGAATAGCATAATGGGGCGACAACCAGTCCATTCCCAGAATAATATCAAAATTGACCATCCCGAGCAACAATAGATCCGCTCTGGTCTCAAAATCACAAATGGTAACCAAACACGACCGATATACGCGGTCCACAGCCAAAGAATCACCCACCGGAGTGGAAACATAAATAGGGTCACTCAAAGAATCCCGAGGCACACCCAGGTGAGAAGCAAAGTAAGAAGACACATATGAAAAAATGGAACCAGGGTCGAATAGAACCGATGCCTCCCTGTGACTAACCAGAATAATACCTGTGATAACAGAATCAGATGCAACAGCCGCAGCGCGATCAGGAATAGCATAGAATCTGGCCTGTCCCCCCTCTCGAGGGCGGCCTCTAGAACCCTGACCCCCGCCCCTGGCTGGCTGGGCAGGTGGAATAGCAGCTGGAGCTGGAATGATAGCCTGCTGACCCTGAGAGCCACGCTGATGCTGCGAAGACTGGTGAGGTGCTCCCCTCCTACGCCCGGGGCACTCCCTAACCAGGTGGCGAGTATCCCCGCACTCAAAACAAGCTCTGAGAGGACGCGGTGGCTGTGACTGACCGGCCTCACCCCCACTAGTCTGACCCCTAGAAGGACCCCGCGCAGGAGGTGCACTGGAAACTGGGGGAGCATAATAAGGCTCCTGCGGTGCTGGAAGACCTGGAGTGCTACCGGCTGCGGGCAATGCTGAATGAACTGGTCGGCCGGAATAACCCCTGCCAAAACGACCGGCTGATGAAGTGCGGGCACCAGAGAAATGGCGCGACTCACGAGACCTCTTGGCCTCTCTCTCTCTCTCCGCTCTCTAGGGAGCATACTCTCGATCCTCTTGGCAATGCTAACCGCCTGCTGATAAGATATATCTGTCTCAAGCTCTCTGGCCATGCTGGATCGGATAGGCGGAACAAGGCCCTCAATAAATCTCCGCACTCTCTCCCGAACCGTGGCTACCAAAGCCGCTGCATGCCTGGCTAGACGGGTGAAACTGATAGCATACTCCGATACTGACATGGAGCCCCGTCGCAACCGCTCAAACTCCGAGCGCCAAGAATCCCTAAGGCTCTGTGGAACAAACTCCCTCAAAAACAGATCTGAAAACTGCGTCCAGGTCAATGAAGCAGACTCCTCCGGACTATCCAACTCATACGTGCGCCACCAATCATAAGCGGCCCCACGAAACCGAAAAGCAGTGAAGGAAACCCCGCTGGTCTCCACAATCCCCATAGTACGAAGAATACAATGACACTCCTCTAGAAAACCCAATGCATCATCCGAAGCCAAACCACTAAACACTGGAGGGTCATATTTCTCGAACCTCTCCAATCTACGTCGCTCGTCCTCACAGGCAGCCGGTCCACCTCCGGGCTGTGCTGGGGCGACATGCGGTATAGTAATAACCTCTGGAACCTGCTCCACAGGCACTCGCTGCTCAGGTGTGCGGGCTGGTGGAGTCTGGCCCCCTCTCCCAGCCTGAGATGTAGTTGCAGCGAGAGGAAGCAACCCCGCCTGTGCTAGGGTATTCTATATGCTCATAAACTAGGCTAGATTCTCCTGGAGTGCTGGAGTCATAGTAGTTGTAGTAGGTGTACCAGGTGCCTGCGCTCTAACTTGATCCACTGACTGTGCCTCAGCGGCAGTGCGCGCAGGTGTTGTGACTGCACCTCGGGCACGTCCTCGACCTCTACCCTATCCCCGGCATCTGGCAGCGACAGTAGGGGCGCAGGTGCCTTATCCTCTTGAGTATAACATGTCCTCACCATCTGTAAGAGAATAGAAGACAAAAGTTTAGATTTGGTGTCAAAATATCGCACGACAAGGAATTCAAAAGAAATGAAGAGTTTCCTAAACAGTTACATAGCCCCTCATAGATAAATACGGACGTCTCCGTATCGATCAGTGAGACTCTAAATAACCGGCCTCTGTTCCGCGACTCCTATGAACCTAGAGCTCTGATACCAACTTGTCACGACCCTAGTTCACCAATTGTGAACATGTCGTGATGGCACCCAGTCCCCATGACTAGGTAAGCCTAACACGTTGCGGAATATAGAATTATAAATACTTAAATAAGAAACAGCGGAAAAATAGCATAAAAGATATGTAATCCGTGCCGCTTGGCACATACATCCGTCACAGAATGAATAAAACACTACCAAGATCCGGAACCCCACGGTAACACAGACTAAAAGAGAAAATACAACTGTGGCTCTATGTGTAAAGAGTATCTAACAACGAAATGAAGAAAAATGTCAACTAGTACTACTAGAATAGAAGGAAAGCCTCCGGATCTGCGGACGTAGCAGATCATACCTCGAGGTCTCCAGAAAAGCTGCGGAAATCACCTAGCACGAGCCTGCTCTGATGTACCTGGATCTGCACAACAAAAGTGTGCAGAAGAGTAGCATGAGTACACCACAGCGGTACTCGGTAAGTGCCAAGCCTAACCTCGATGGAGTAGTGACGAGGAAGGTCAAGGCCCTACTGAGAAACAATAATATAATGATGATAACAAAAAAATAAACAGTTTAAATGATAATAATTTTCGAAATAACAACAATAAGATCATTACTGCAACTGTCTACAATCAAGCTAACAACAAATAAACAACTCAATAAAACAATTCCAGGACCTGTGGGAATTGAACTCACAGTCCTATTCTCAGTACCTCTGGGTCTCCGGGAATCGAACCTGCAGCCCATGTCTCAATAATATCTCAATAACTCAGGATCTCCGGGAATCGAACCCGCAGTCCCTACCAATAAGTCAGGATCTCGAGAATCGAACCCGTAGTCCACATTTCAATAGTCTCGGGATCTCGGGAATCGAACCCGTAGTCCACATTTCAATAATCTCAGGATCTCGGGAATCGAACCCGTAGTCCATATTTCAATAATCTCGGGATCTCGGGAATCGAACCCGTAGTCCATATTTCAATAATCTCAGGATCTCGGGAATCGAACCCGTAGTCCATATTTCAATAATCTCAGGATCTCGGGAATCGAACCCATAGTCCATAACCACAACAAGTAAAGGAATACACAGAGAGAAGTATAATATGCTTAACGATAACTTCGCCGATGAACAGCGCCAGCGATTACCAAGAAAACTCAAGTAAGTCAATTAAGCAACTAGACAATTAGATTCTATCTAATCATGCTTTTGTAACTACTACCGGGTAGGAATATCGAATTTAACAACTAAAAACAGGAATATCACTCATTGAACATTTTGAGTAAAGTATGTGTTCAACAACCAGCGCATGTACACGCCCGTCACCTCGCGTACAAGGCATTTAAAGTATCACAATAATATCCTAGGGGTGAAAGTCCCCCACACGAGGTTAGACAAGCCACTTACCTTAGTGTTTACGAACAATTCAATCCGTGGCAATGCCCTTTTCCTTTCAAATTTGGCTCCAATCCAATCGTATCTATACACAATTGAATTAATATCATCAATACTACTCAACAAACAAATTCCTAAGGCAAATTACAACTTTTACAACATTCTGCCCGGAATAGTGAATTTCGACCCCAGACCCACATGATCGGAACTCGGGGTTCGGACCAAAATCCGGTTACCCATCCCCCACGAGTTCAAGTATATGATTTGTTTTAAAATCGGACCTCAATTCGAGGTCCAATTTCCCAATTTATGAAAAACCCTATATTCTACCAAAAACAAGAAATTCTACCATGAAAACCTTTGATTTCTATTGAAAAACATGTATAATGATGTTAAGAATTGAAATAATTAAGAAAAAAGTGACTTACAATTGTTTTGAAGAAGAAGGAATCCGTGAAGAATCGCAAATGGGTGTTTTTGGGTTGTGAAATGTGAAGATTGAAGCTGGAAATCGTGATTTACAGGTCTCTGTGTTCGCATTTGCGAACATGGGTTCGCAATTGCGAACCCCGACCAATTTCTGGAGTTTAAAAAATAAGCTAAGGTTGGAAAGTTCGCATTTGTGAACATTTGTTCGCATTTGCGAAGACAAGGCAAATGCTGGGGGTTTCGCATTTGCGAAACAATGTGTTCGCAATTGCGAACACAGGCTAAATATTGGGAGGTTCGCATTTGCGAACTATTGTTCGCATTTGCGAACTATTGTTCGCATTTGCGAACACAGGCAGAATAGTGTCGAGTTCGCATTTGCGAACACAGGCACAGTAGTGTCAAGTTCGCATTTGCGAACTATTGTTCGCATTTGCGAACACAGGCACAATAGGGGGGAGTTCGCATTTGCGAACTATTGTTCGCATTTGCGAACTCTGCAGAATAGTGGGGAGTTCGCATTTGCGAACTCTGCAGACCAGTTGCTGACAGCAACTTCTAACATGAGAAATTGATCTCGTGGCCTATCCAAAGTTCACCCGAGCCCTCGGGGCTCCAAACCAAATATGCACACTGACTTAGAAACATCATACGAACTTGCTCGCGCGATCAAATCGCCAAAATAACATCAAAAATCAATAATTCACATCGAATTCAAGCCTAAATTTCTTAAAACTTTCCGAATTGCACATTCGATCTTAAACCCAACCAAACGACGTCCGAATGACCTGAAAATTTGCGGACATATCCAAAATCACATAACGAAGCTACAGAAATTGTCGGAATTCCATTCAGACCCCCGGATCAAAATGTCACCTATCGTTCGGATTCGCCAAAATCAAAACCTTCGGCATTTCAAGCCTAATTGAGCTACGGACCTCCAACATACATTCCGAATGCGTTCCTAACCCCAAAATCACCCAACGGAGCTAATGAAACCATCGGATTTCCGTTCCGAGATCGTCTTAACACTGTTCCGGCTACGGACCGTTTTCTAGCTTTTAAAGCTCTCATTTAGGGACTAAGTGTCCCAAAATGCTCCAAATTTCAGAACTGACTCTCCTGGCAAACCACAATAGCAGAAATGAACTTAGGGGAACAGTTAAATTTGGGATTGGGGCGTAATTTTCTAAAACAACAGGTCGGGTCGTTACAGTTACGGTTATTAATTCCCTCTTTTTTTTACCCAAATTTTTAGTACCCGCCCGCCATCTTATTATTTTGTTTTTTGTTTTAGACCTCCTAAAATATGAAATACACTAAACCCCCTAAAAACATGTCTTCCTCGCAGTCTACTCCAATACAGTACTCCCAAAATATAGCTCTAAAATCAGACCAAATCAGCGAAAATAATCCATCAAAATTCCAAAATATATCGAATTAGAGAGCTTTTTGCGGGATTCAAGAGCTCTCTTCGCGATTGGGTTTGAGATTTGAGTCATTGTGTGCCTGATTTTGCTATTTGTTTGGAGAGACCAAGCTCAGCATTTTTAGGGCTTCTGTTCGTGTGTAGATTCTGTTCTGCGTGCGATAATTCAATTTTCTTCAAAGAGACCTCATCAGCAAATTGAGTCGATGCCGCGCTAGGCTGTTGCTGCTCGTAATCTCCTTCTCGAGTGAACTCGACTGAAAATCGAGTGGTAAGCACCTTTGTTCTCCTGTTCATCCTATCGATGCTTTGGCCTTGGTTGATTTGTAGTCCACAAGCTGGTCTCTATCTTTCCTGATTCTTGTCTTCATTGTGTTTTAACCAACTGCTATATATATCATGTGAGAATGTGTGTAGAACAGTGGTGGCCTGTGGGTGTGAGCTCTATTGTGTTGTGTGGTTGAGATGAATAGGGTAACGTGACTCAATTGGGAATTTATCAGCAAGTTGAGCATTAAAGCACAAAAAGCACAAACATATTATCTAGGTAGTGTAACTAATTGTGTGGACATCATATTATCAATTAAACATGTAGCTTCAGCTTGAAAGTGTTTGGCCGACTTCTGCATATTGCACTACCCTTAACTAAATATTTAATGTGAGTAAGAAAAACTTTTAAGGGATATCTACATAGGGGTGATTTTGTTAAAACAAATTGATTTTTTTCCAGATTTTATAAATGAACATTTATTTTGGACCAAAATAAAAAAACATGTTGAATGCTGAGAATAATGATAGGTTGTTGTGTAAGATATTGATGCAATACTGGAAATCCTAGATTTGCTAGGCTCACTACTGCAACATTTAAATTGCTTGACTATAAATCATTGCAAGTTTATCTAACTAGTAGTAGTTTATTACTCATGTCTTAATTTTACTTTATCATAATTCACTTCCCCTATTGCAAAACAAAATCAAGATTGAAGTTCATATTATATTTTACAAGCCAAATAACACTTGCTAGTTCAAATTTTAAGAACTTCTAAATGAGAATACTCGTGGAGCTCATAGACTGTCCATTAAATTGATTAAAAAAAATCCAAGAAAGCTGAGTTATACGTAGAATATAGAATACTGCGTTAGATGCAACAATTGCAATATTTCCAGAATGCAACTTATTATATGCTTGCATAGCTGGATTTCGTTTTTGCAAAACATGCTGACCAAGTACAGGTGCTTCATTACCACATGAAACTGCTAACATTTGTTCAACACCATATGAGCCTCGATTACCATCTGCCTATGCATAAACTGCAGCAGTTGTTGATTCGCACACTGTTGACATATTTTTTTCTGCATAGCAATCTTTTCGTAGGCTTCGATAATTGGATTCACCACATTGGAGAGCCTTTCTATAGCTATTCTAGCACGAACATCCCTCGAAGGAGAATCTATTCCTTTATAAATTTGTGCAACATCACCATCATTCTCTAGAACAAGTGAACCAAAAACATTTTGTGCCCTGAATCTTGCATTGCAGGCACAGTAGGCATCATCCCTTCAACAAATTGTCCTGCTCGTTTAGCAATCCAAAACTCCCTAGCATTACCATCTAGTTTATCAAGATTTTCCAGGCCTTCATATTCCTCTACCTGAACTTTTTTGTGCTTGATCGAGGTTCTGATCAATGATATTGGGCATGCAACAGTAAGTATTTGGAAGATAAATTATGAGTCGACTACACTAGTACTGAAATTAGCAGTTACTCTAGGATGTTTGGTTTCCTGAAGTTTGTTTCCTTTGGATGTGCAATTTGCTTTTTTTTTCTTCTTCATGAGTCGTTAGATATATTCCATCTAGATAAATGAAAGAGTTTCATTAAAAGGGAATGTTTATGAGCTTTTGAATTGGACAGGGGATTTCACTGTCCCTAGAATCAAAGTTAACTGCATGCGGAGGCTTAGGGTGTCATGAGACTTCGTTCTACTTTCTTTTGCTTTCTGTTTGTGCTCAAGTGAAGATGTTTTCATTTGATTTTAAGTCTTGAACATTCTGTGCTGCATTTTTCAAAGAATTGATGAGGCTCTTGCTCCAATCCCCTTCCATTTTTCTGAAGAAATTTCCTTACATGTATTTAAGGGGAATGCGGTTTCGCAAAGAAACTCACAGCCTGTTACAATGTCACGTGACAATAGTTTGTCTTTTATTTCAAGTTGATGTGCTTTTGACATTTCTGTAAATTGACTTCTATCATCTGTATCATATTTATTGTATTGTTGAATTGTCTTACTATTAAGAGCTTCATACTGTGTCATTTTTATTAGATTAAAGAAACTGCACTGATGAATCAGTAGCTAGTTACAAACGCGGAATTAGCATAAAAGACTAATGAGATTATCAAAATCGATTTTTAAATTGGAGATTTTTGCATCTGGCCTGGAAATATTATTGTTTAGTGTGTGATTTTGTCATGTCCATTGCATCATGTAATATAGTAGTAGTATTTGAAATATTTTTTGTGGGATAAGGCAAGTGATATTTGAGGGCCTATATTGTTTGTTTTTAATGGGAATGGAATGCAGGTAGGCCGGCCAAGAAAGCTATGAAACAAGATTACATTAGAATTTGGATTAGTCTAAATTATTCAATACCTATATACGATTAAATGTAGTTGAACCAAACGGAAACTGGCTTAGATATCAGCTTTGCTATAAATAAATACATAAATAAAAAATTGAAATAGTTATGGTGAAGAAGCTGAAAAATAAGGGGTAATGTGAGGTTTCCATCACACGGATTTTTTGGGCAGCCAAGATATCCCCTTTGTTAAGTTTGAAATTGGCCTTCTCTTACTGGTGCTGTCAGATCAATCTTGGTTTGACTGAGTGCCCTTTTCTTTTTCTTTTTCCTTCTCTTTTACCATTTGTCATTCTCATAATATTTTTGTTTTCTTCTGTCAATTTTCGGACATATAGGATTTACATTCTTGCCATATGTACTTGCTGGGCTTAGCACAGCACCACAGTATTTGGTCGAAGGAAACATTTTTTCAGAGGTACACATATATCCTCTTTCTGAATTTATTTCTCATTCCTTTTTTTGTTAATAAATGTGACTACTGACTTGTTGTAGAATCTATGTTTTGCTAAATATGGGAGTGTAGTGAAGTGATTGCTAGTTGTGTGTAATGTGTTTTTGAAGTAGGATTTTTTGTTTGGTGAAAACATATACATGCATATGAATCAAGAATTTCTTCTCTTCTCTACTTCTCTGATTCTTTAAGATGGCTATCCTCTGCCATATTCTCTTTATGTTGTAGAAAGATTGTTTAAGACGACCATTGTGCTTCTTTTCTTTTTGGTGTTTTTCATCTTACCATTTTCAGAGAAACGAAATAATATAGTATTGTGGAGATCTTGACAGAACTGTAGTATAGTATGTTTATGCTAATGTGTGTCAATGTTGGGAAGGAGGATATTTAATTGAATAATTGTTATTCATAATCCCTTATCCTACATCGGTTTGTGTCTTGTCTAAAAAGGTTGATTCTTTCTTTTTTACCTCCAAGTATGTTCTTCTTGATCCCTGGATCTTTCTTACCTTGAATACTAATTTCGGTGATTTGAATATATTATATAGGATAACCATGGATTATGGTGATAAAAGTTGGATGAATCTCCTTAGATGGACGGATGAGTATATAGGTGGAGTGAATAATTTTCTTGATAAGGCATTTGAACGAGCCGCTCAAGGAAATGAAATTTTATGTCCTTGCAAAAAGAGCATTAATCGCTATTGGCATTATAGAAATGTGGAAGAGTATCATTTAGTTGTTCATGGGTTTGTTGATGGTTATACCAAATGGGTTTTCCACGGGGAGGGAGTTTCCTCGAGAAATACACCTTCTCCAAGCAATGACGATAAAGGTTCTAACATGCGTGACGATATTGATGGAATGATTCATGATACATTTAGAAATATGGACGGTCAGACATAGGATGGAGAAGGAGCTGGGGCAAGACAATCTGAAGAAGCAAGGAAATTTTTCAAATTACTAGAGGAAGGAAAACAAGAGTTATATCCGGGATGTGAAAATTTCAGTAAATTGAGTTTCACTATTCGGTTGTACTTGCTTAAATACTTGCATGGGTTGAGCAATGTGGTTTTCTTAGATTTGTTAGAGTTGATAAAAGAGGCATTTCCCTTTACTCAGGTACCAGAATCTTTCAATAAGGCTAAAAACATGATAAAAAATTTGGGTCTTCATTATGAAAAAATACATGCATGCCCCAATGATTGCATGTTATTTTGGAAAGAAAATGAGAAGGCCGATAATTGCTTTATTTGTGGGTCTTCAAGATGGAAGAATGCTGGTTCTTTGACTAATGCAAGCCCTAAAATCTCTTAAAATATTTTAAGGTACTTTCCTTTAAAGCCTAGGCTTCAGAGGATATTCATGTGTCCTGAAATGGCTGCTATGATGAGATGGCATGCTAATGAACGACTCAATGATGGGAATATAAGACATCCTGCTGATGGGGAAGCTTGGAAGGATTTTAATTCTTTGCACACAGAATTCTCTAGTGATCCTCGTAATGTTAGATTGGGTCTTTCAAGTGATGGGTTCAACCCGTTTCGAATGATGAGCATTTCTCATAGCACGTGGCCTGTTATGTTAATGAACTATAATATATCACCATGTATTTGTATGAAGCCAGAGTATATAATGTTGTCTCTGATCATTCTAGGTCCATCGTCTCTGGGAAATGATATAGACGTGTATCTACAACCATTAATTGAAGAACTGAAGGAACTATGGGAAACAGGGATAGACACATTTGATGCTCTAACCAACCAAACTTTCCGAATGCGTGCTGCCTTATTGTGGACAGTTAGTGATTTTCCAGCATTAGCTATGCTTTCAGGATGGAGCACTAAGGGGAAATTAGCATGCCCCACTTGCAATAATGACATATGCTCTCAATATCTCAAACATAGTCACAAGATGTGTTACTTGGGTCATTAGAGATTTTTGCCTGTTGATCATCTATTCCGAAGAGATAAGAAGTCATTTGATGGTAAAGAGGAGCACATACTTGCTCATGCTCCTTTTACGGGTGAGGAAGTGTTTGAAGAGCTGATAGAATTCTACAATATCTTTGGAAAGGGAACTAAAAAAAGGCCTTGGAGTGCTAAGGGCCCGTGGAAAAAGAGATCCATTTTCTTTGAATTGCCATATTGGGTTCATAACAAATTGAGGCACAATCTTGATGTGATGCACATTGAGAAAAACATATGCGATAGTTTGCTCGGGAAATATATGGAAAGTCAAAGGACCATGAAAATTCTCGCTATGACTTGCAAGAAATAGGGATACGAGAGGAGCTACAACCAAAAAAAAACAATAATGGAACTATAAGTTTTGCGAAATCTTGTTTCTACATGGAACCAAGCCAAAAAAATTTGTTTTGTACCATCATGAAAAATGCTACATTACCAAAAGGATATGCTTCAAATATTTCAGAATGCGTGCATTTGAAGAAGATGAAAATATCAGGGTACAAGAGTCATGATGCTCACTTTATGTGCATTACTTGCTCCAGGTTGCTGTTAGAAAAGTGTTGCCCAAGAATGTTCCATTAGCCTTGATTAGATTGGGAAATTTATTTAGAGCCATATGTAGCAAGGTCATACGGAAAAGAGATCTTGAAAAGATGCAGTCTGAAATTGTTGAAATAACATGTGAGCTTGAAAAAATTTTCCATCCAACATTTTTTGACATAATGCTACATTTGCCTGTTCATTTGGTGAATGAAATTAAGCTTGGGGGGGCGGCTCATCTTCGTTGGATGTATCCCATTGAGAGAAACCTATGTAAGTACAAGGCGTTTGTATGCAATCGAGCTTATCCAGAAGTGTCAATAGCAGAGGGGTTTTTGGCTGACGAGTGCTTGACTTTTTGTTCGAGATACCTACATGATGGCGTGAAGACAAAATTCAGTAGGTACCAAACCGTAGATGATGAGTTCTCTCAAAATTTGTCACCTTTATTCCCTAATATAGGCCATCCAATTGGAAGTAAGAAAAAAAATACTTTTCTCATGGATTCACAGTTATTTTTTGAAGCACATCGATGTGCTTTGTTCAATACCGGAGATGAAGAAATGAAAAAGTTTATCGAGTAAGATAATTTTATATATGTTTATTTATATTTTATATTTGTTTATTAAATGATTAAACTTGAAATATCATGATTACAGGGAACATAAGAATTTAATTATTAGTCACGATAGATCAAATGCATGGGAAAGAGCAAGGAATCATAGTCGGGAATTCAGTAATTGGTTTAAGGAGAAAGTTAAAAATATTGTAGTGCCAGATTATTTACGATTGCTAGCCAAAGGACCCAATATGGTTGCCAAAAGATATAATGCATATTTTATTAATGGATACCGTTTTCATACCAAAGAACGGGATTCCCGAGGCAAGACTCAAAATAGTGGAGTGACTTTATTGGCAACAACTGATAGTTTTGCTAGTGATAGGGACCAAAATCCCATCGATGGTGAGGTTATATATTATGGAGCTATTCAGGATATCATTAACATTGATTATTTGGGTTGTTTTAGCGTTGTACTATTTAGATGTGATTGGTTTCGTAATGAAATAGATGATTATGGGTTAACTCGGGTGTACTTCAATAGATTATGCAGTACAAATGACCCTTTTGTGTAACCTAATAATGACATTGGTTCCTCCTCTATATTACTTGATGTTGATGTTAGATGGTCAAGAGAAGATCTACCCATTGATATTGTTAATATTCCAACTAACACACAGCATTCGCATGATATGACTATAGAATCAGACGAATCGGAAGAGGAGGATGGGTTTGATGATACTGATTGGGACTGGATGGAAGCAGATGATTAAATAAGAAAGTTCTGAAATTCTTTTAAATATTCTTTTTAGGGTAAGTGATAATGCATTTATATATTTTAAGATTACGTTTTGTGTTGTCGATCACTTCTAATTTTGTTTCATTTTCTTTTTAGGTAGATTGTTATCTGTCTGTTAAATGTCTTACAACATCATGGTTATTCTTTAGTGTTTTTATTGATATGTCATGTGATATTGTTTTTTTTGAAGGTTATTTAACTCAAGAGTGATCAGAGAAAGTACGTTTCGGCATTTCCTATCCAGGTGATCAGAGAAAGAACATTTCTGCATTTCTTGTCCAGGTGATTGCTATTTACATCAGATATTTAATCCATCTCATTATGCCCAAATCTTCTTTATCTTCATATTCATGCTGGTTAACCCATAGCTTAGAGCTAATTGCCATCTCTCCTAATGACAAGACCATTTGTCTGTGTTCACCTTCAAATTTTGTAAGTTTTGATCTGAGGTTCTGCTTTGATTGGCTTATTTTACTAGAACTTCCATTTTGTTTTGATATAATTAAGTTAAAGGTTCAATTTTTGAGTGTAAATTTGATCTGGGATTTGCTCTGATTGGCTTGCTTTACTAGTTGTTTATGGATTTCAAATTATTTTGTAAAGATTGTAATTAGCCTGATTTAAAAATAACAAAAACAGTCTAGCTGAGGGACAGCCCTCTGCATGACCTCCTTGTTGTTTTGTAAGTAAAATTAAGTTAGTTGTAAATATTATATCTAAGATTAAGCTTTTGATATGAGAAATGCAGTTGTGTCCTGTGAATTCGATTTTCTAGAGACCACGAACTACAATTACAGAAGGGAAACAAGAAGGTATAAATTTCAATAGAAATTGTTTCGGTGTTGATATATTTTGACAAAAGTTTTTATGTTTATAATTGTATCCTTGTAGTTTTAGAAATAGCTGATTTGACATTCATTTCCTCTGATCCAAGTCCAGTCGAACTACTGGAAAACAATATAGGGTTATCGACCCTACTTGGGAAAAGTATAGCACAATGGCCAATGTATATTGAGTTTACTTGGATATCTTTTATGGTTGTACGTCTTGACTTGCAACTACTATGTTTTTGCCAATAGTTGGACCTTTAGTCCATTTCCTGTTAGGTAGAGCATAGTAATGATCACTTTATTTTTGTTAATGTATTTACTACAGCGCCAGAACAATGAGTAGGATTTTTTGTTGACACCATTGTTATATTTTCCTTGAGACTTCAAATTAAGACCAAAATAAAGGATGTTAACACAAGGCTTAATCTGAACTGGATGACATTGTTAACATCCCTTTTTCATTCAAAGAATATTGCTCTCATTCTGACCATGTAGAGATTGCTTACTCATCGACTCTCTTCTACCATATCCAGACTTAATAATAGAAAGTCCTTCTCGAGCTTCTGGCCATTCTAGATCTATTTTTTCTTCCTATTCGTTCAACCATAATTTGAACTTGTTGGCGAAGGCGCGTAGCATGAGTCCCAGTTCAACTATTTTTGAACGTTTTCAATTTCGATGGCAAAGGCGCATAACCTAAGTCATTGTTCAACCATAGTAGAACTTGTTGCCGAAGGCACATAGCCTGAGTCCCAGTTCAACTATTGTTAAACTTTGTCAATTTTGATGGAAAAGGTGCATAGCCTGAGTCTTGGTTCAACCATAGTTTAAACTTGTTGGAGAAGGCGCATAGCCTGAGTCCCAATTCAACTATTGTTGAACTTTGTCAATTTTGATGGCGAAGGCGCACAACCTAAGTCTTGATTCAACCATAGTTTGACCTAGTTGGTGAATGCACATAACCTGAGTCCCTGTTCAACTACTGTTGAACTTTTGTCAATTTTGATGGCGAAGGCGTACAGCTAGAGTGTCTTATCAACCATAGTTTGAACTTGTTGGCGTAGGCGCATAGCCTAAGTCCTAGTTCAACTGTTGTTGAACTTTGTCAATTTTGATTGCAAGGGAGCATAGCCTGAATCTTGGTTCAACCTTAATTTGAACATGTTGGCGAAGGCATGGCCTAAGTCCCAGTTTAACTATTATTGAACTTTGTAAATTTTGATGGTGAAGGCGAATAGACTGAGTGCTGGTTACACAATAGTTTGAAGTTGTTGGCGAATGGGCATAGCTAGAGTCCCTGTTCCACTATTGTTGATCTTTGTCAATTTTGATGGCGAACTATTGTTGATCTTTGTCAATTTTGATGGCGAAGGCGCATAGCCCGAGTCTTGGTTCAACCATAGTTGAACTTGTTGGCGAAGGTGCATATCTCGAGTCCTAGTTCAACTAATGGTGAACTTAGTTAATTTTTATGGTGAAGGCGCATAGCCTGAGTCTTGATTCAACCATAGTTTGAACTTGTTGGCGAAAGCGCATAGCTTGAGTCCCAGTTCAACTATTGTTGATCTTTGCCAATTTTGATGGCGAAGTGGCATAGCCTGAATCTTGGTTCAACCATAGTTGAACTTGTTGGCGAAGGCGCATAGCTTGCGTCTTAATTAAACCTTCATTTGAACTTGTTGGCGAAGGCACATAGCTTGAGTCCCAGTTCAACCGTTGTTGAACTTTGCCAATTTTGATGGCAAAGGCTTATATCTTGAGTCTTTGTTCAACCATAGTTAAACTTGTTGGCGAAGGTGCAAAGCCTGAGTTCTAGTGCAACTATTGTTGAACTTTCTCAATTTTGATGGCGAAAGAGCGTAGCCTAAGTCTTGGTTCAACCATAGTTTGACCTTGTTGGCTAAGGCGTATAGACTGAGTCCCCGTTCACTTGTTGTTGAACTTTGTCAATTTTGATGTAAAATGCGCATAACCCGAGTCTTGGTTTAACCATAGTTGAACTTGTAGGCGAAGGTGTATAGCCTGAGTCCCTGTTCAACTGTTTTTGAACTTTGCCAATTTTTATGGTGAAGGTGCATAGCGTGAGTCTTGGTTCGACCATAGTGGAAATTTGTCATTTTTGATGACGAAGGTGCATAGCCTGAGTCTTGGTTCAACCATATTTTAAACTTGTTGGCGAAGGTGCACACCCTGAGTCCTTGTTCAATTGTTGTTGAACTTTGTCAATTTTGATGGTGAATGTCCATAGCCTGAGTCTTGGCTTAACCATAATTTGAATTTGTTGATGAAGACGCATAGCCTGCGTTCCAGTTCAACTATAGTTGAACTTTGTCAATTTTGAAGGTGAAGGAGCATAGCCTAAGTCTTGGTTCAACCATAGTTGTACTTGTTAGCGAAGGCACAAAGCCTGAGTCCAAGTTCAACTATTGTTGAACTTTTTCAATTTCTATGGTGAATGTGCATAGTTTGAGTCTTGGTTCAATCGTAGTTGAACTTTGTCAAATTTTGATGGCGAGGGTGCATAGCCTGAGTCTTGATTCAACCATAGTTTGAACTTGTTGGCGAAGGCGCATAGCCCGAGTCCGAGTTCAATTGCTGTTGAACTTTGTCAATTTTGATGGTGAAGGTGCATAGCCTGAGTTTTGGATCAACCATAATTTGAACTTGTTGGGGAAGGCGCATAGCCTGAGTCCTAGTTCAACTATTGTTGAACCTTGTCAATTTACATGGCGAAGGCGCATAGCCTGAGTCTTGGTTCAACCATAGATGAACTTGTTGGCAAAGAAGCATAGCCTGAGTCTTAGTTCAACTGTTGTTGAACTTTGTCAATTTCGATGGCGAAGATGCATAGCTTGAGTCTTGGTTCATTGACAAGGCCAACGGGTATAAGATTTGTTGCTCGTACTCTATCAAATTCTAGTATAGTTTATGATATCGTCCCACAGAGATTGGAGAATCTAACCACAAACTTATAATATACTTATTACTATTTGATGGAACCAAATTGATGAAGTTTTGTTTGTTGAAAATCTAAATTGGTTAAGTTGAAACAAAATAACTTTCAGAAGATTTATATTTAAAAAAGAGTTGGGAGTCATTGAATTCACTCGATAGCGTGATAATAATAAAATCTTAGTTCTTGTTACGACCCGGTTTTCCCACCATCGGGAGTCGTGATGGCCCCTACTATCAAAGCTAGGCCAGTCGAACCATAACAACAGAATATACTAGAATAATTTAACATTTCGAAAAAATTTAAAATTCAATAAAGAAGAAATCAAAATGCGGAAAACACTAAACATAACACTATCCCAAAATCTGGGGTCGCTAGCTCACGGACTACTACAGAAAACTACAAACAAGTTCGAATGAAAGAAAAATAAATAAGTCTGTTTCAGTACAATGAATACAACTGAAATAAGGGATAGGGATGTCGGCCTGCAAATGCCGCCTAGGCTACCTTGAGAGTCCTAGTACTGAAGACAACTCCCAAAAAATCCTACTGTTGTGGCCATCCGAAAGCTGCTCCAACGCTGTAATTTGTGCAAAAAGCATAGAAGTGTAGCATCAACACAACCGACCCTATGTGTTGCTAAGTCCGTGGCCTAACCCCGGCGAAGTAGTGACGGTGCTAGATAGGACTTACTAACATCCGCCTGTGCATATATATATATATATATATATTATACCGATACAACGGTTACAAAACAACAACAAGAATATATATAAAGATGTACAACTCAAAAGGAAACCTGCTCGGAAAATAATGAACAATGAGAGCAAATCATTAGTGACAACATCAAACCAAATTCACATTATTACTTTCATAAGTAGTCGGCGCGTCACACTATCCCATAGTATGTATCATAAGTGGATGCCGCGCCATACGATCCCATAGTATATGTCATAAGTGGACGGCGTGCCACACGAACATAGTATATGTCATAAGTGGACGGCGTGCCACACGATCCCATTCTCATAATTCATAGGTGGACGGCGCGCCACACGATCCCATTTCATATAATATAAGTGGACGGCATGCCACACGATCCCAATAAATATGATGAATAATTCATATAGCCTCTCTCAAGGAGTTCCACTTTAGGGAAAACTCGACAATATAACGATCCAACCCAATAAGGGTACCACTAGCAGCCCAAATATCTTAATAATGGAGAATACATATAACTCTCAACCTGATAAGGTAGCAACAACAATCATAAACTATACGCATCGGCAAGGGTTTCAACAACAATCATAAACTTCATAGAATCTCTACCATTTGAGCCAAAGCTCCAAGGAATTTCACGTTTCATAAACAATTCCTCAACTAACTCATCATGTCAAATTCATCAATTGCTAGGAATAGTTCTCAAAAGATACCCAAAAACAAGTACAAACAAGACTCACGGTCATGCTAGAGTCGGTGTATAGATACTTGCCATCAAGCCTATACACCGCACTCGATCATTTATAAAATAGCAAGTAATAATACTCTAATCATATTCCCTCAAGCCAAGATAAGATCAAACACATACCTCAGTCTGAAAATAGCAATCAAGCCTCTTGCACTACCTTTCCTATCGAATCCGACTCCGCAACAATGGTATCTAGTCATTTTTAATTCAATAACATCAATTAGGGCTCAATAATATAATCACATAGCCTAGAAATGAAATTCCCATCATTCTTCAAAAAATAGCAAAATTCGACATCGGGCCCACACCGTCCAAACTGCAGGCTCGGACGAAATTACAATCACCCATAACCACATGAGTTAGAATATATGATTTGTTTCATAATCCGACCTCAAATCGAGGTTGAATCACCCAAAATCGCACAAGCCATAGTTCTACCCATAACCCCCATTTTCTACCTTGAATTCATGTCATAGGGCTAGGCTTAATTATGATTAGGTGAATAAATAATGAAGAAATGATGTTAGGAAGACTTACCTAAAGAGTTATGGAGGAATGGGAGCTTGGAACTTTACAATGGAAGGTCGAAGAGAAGAGCCCGTATGAGGTTCTATGAGAAATTCCGTGTTACGTGTTCTATTTTTAAGAAAATTTCACTGGGCAAAAATGCCCTATGCGATCGCATATAAGGCAATGCGATCACATAGGGTAAAGGAAGTAAGGCAATGTGATCGCGGAAGACAAGTCGCGAACGCATAGAGTAAATACGACTGGGCCAGGGAAATGCTCTACGCGATTGCGAGGGGGACAATGCGATCGCATAGGTATTGGAGGCTGGGCAATGCGATCGCACAAGGAATATTGCGATCGCATAGAACACATTTTAGGCTCTTGAAATTTACACTATGCAATCACAGAAGGAGCTATGCGGTTGCATAGAACAACGTACCAGATATCAGCAACAGCAAAAATATCATATTTTTTCTTAGTGAAAAAACTTTCTGAATCACCCACGAAATCACTCCCGAGCCCTCGAGGTCCCTAACCAAATGCACACACTAACTCAACGATCTTATACGAACTTGCTCGAGCGATCAAATCTCTAACATAACATAAAATACAAAGAATCAAACACCAAAACACAAGATTACATTTCAAAGTTCATCAACCTCTAACTTTAGCTATTTAGGTCCGAAACACGTCAAACGACATCCGATTTTGACCAAATTTCAGAGGAAGAGCTTAACGCATATTTAAGCCTATACCGGGCGTCGGAACCAAAATACAAGCCGAATACCTATATTTACTAATTCATTTTCATTTCCATTTTTTCTTATTAAATTCATAAAGGAATTTAACGGAAAAATTCTTTTACCGAGGTTCTGGACCTCAAATTTCGACTCTGGGCACATGCCCGAGTCTTATATTTTTCTACAAACCTCCCAGGACCGTCACATAACCGGTCCAAGCCCGTTTACAAAACATGTTGACCGAAGTCAACTGTATCAATATTAATATCACAATTCTTCCAATTTTCCATAGAATTCATATATCTTAACACAAAAAATTTCCGGCTTCGCGCCCGGACTGTGCATGCAAATCGAGGCAACTAAGAGTTAAGTTTCCAAGACCTCGGAAGCATAGAAAAAGGGAGAAATACGGTGATGACCCTTTGGGTCGTCACATTCTCCACCTCTAAAACAACCGTTCGTCCCCGAACGTACAAAAGAAAGAAGTACCTGAGTCAAGAAATAGATGAGGGTAATGGATCCGCATATCAGACTCGGACTCCCAGGTCTAAGCCTCAGGAGGATGACCTTTCCACTATCACGTACTAAAGGAAAACTCTTTGACCTCAACTATCGAACCTGCCGATCTAGAATAGCTACTGGCTCCTCCTCGTAGAACATAACCTTGTCTAACTAGACAGTACTGAAATCTAACACGTGGGTAGGATCGCTGTGATACCTCTAGAGCATAGACACGTGAAACACTGGATGCACAACTGACAAACTAGGTGGCAAGGCAAGTCTATAAGCCACCCCTCCCACTCGATCAAATATCTCAAATGGACCAATATATCTAGGGCTAAGCCTGCCCTTCTTCCCATACCTAATCATGCCTTATAGTGCATACACGGAGCAATACTCGCTCACCAACCATAAAAGCCACATCTCGAACATTGCGATCCGCATAAATCTTTTGCCTACACAGAGCTGAATGCAACCTCTCCTGGATTATCTGGACCTTATCCAAAGCCTCCTAGACTAATTCAGTACCCAACAACCGACCCTCTCCCTGCTCAAACCATCTGACTAGAGACCGACACTGCCTACCATACAACACTTCATAAGGTCCCATATGAATACTGGACTGGTAGTTGTTGTTGTAGGCAAACTCAGCTAAAGGCAAGAACTTGTCCCAAGAGCCTCCAAAATCAATATCAAAGGCTCGGAGCATATCCTCCAATATCAGAAGAGTCCTCTCGGACTGACCGTCCGTCTGAGGATGGAATGTTGTACTCAACTGAACCTGGGTACCTAGCTGCTGCTGAACTACTCTCCAAAAGCACGAGGTGAACTGCGTACCCCGATCCGAAATGATTGATGTCAGTACCCCATGAAGACGAACAATCTCTCAGATGTAGATCTCAGCTAGTCTCTCTGAAGAATAGGTAGTAGCAACAACAATGAAATTCGCTGACTTAGTCAGCCTATCGGCAATGACCCTAAAAGATTCGAACCTCTTCCGGGTTACTGGAAGTCCAGTAACAAAGTCCATGGTAATCCGCTCCCACTTCCACTTGGGAAACTCAATCCTCTGAAACACACCACCAGGTCTCTGATGCTCATACTTGACATGCTGACAATTTAAATACTGAGCCACATATGCAACAATGTCTTTCTTATCCTACGCCACCAGTAATGCTACCGCAAGTTTGGATACATCTTTGCGGCACCCGAGTGAATATAATACCAAGAACTATAGGCCTCCGCTAAGATCATCTCTCGAATGCCATCAACATTGGGCACACATACTCGCCCCAACAATATCAAAACACCATATGCATCAAAAGTCACCTTCATGGCATCTCCACGCTCCACAGTGTCTCTTAAGACACACAAATGAGGATCATCAAACTGTCGGTCATAGATCTGCTCCAATAATAAAGAACGAGCGAACCGTTCAAGCTAAGACTCGGATAGGCTCCAAAATGTCCAACCTCACTAACTGATTGGCCAAGGCCTGAATATCTAAGACAAGTGGTCTCCGGCTAACCGGAACATATACAAGACTACCCATGCTGGCTAACTTTCTGCTCAATGCGTCGGCCACTACATTGGCCTTACCCGGGTAGATAAGATAGTAACATCATAATCCTTCAATATCTCCAACCACCTCCGCTGCCTCAAATTCAACTCTTTCTGCTTGAACACGAATTGCAAACTCTTGTGATCCATGTACACCTCACACCTCACACCATATAAATAATGCCTCAAAATCTTAAAGGCATGAACAATGGCTTCCAACTCTAGATAATGGACTAGGTAGTTCTTCTTGTTGATCTTCAACTGCCTCGAAGAATAAGCAATAACCCTGCCATCCTGCATCAATACCGCACCAAGACCAACACGGGAAGCATCACAATAAATAGTATACGGTCCTGGACCTGTGGGCAAAACCAATATTGGTGCCGTAGTCAGAGCTGTCTTGAGCTTCTTAAAGCTCTCCTCGCACTCATCTAACCACCTGAACTGGGCACCCTTCTTGGTCAACCTGGTCATCGGGGCAGCTATAGATGAAAATCCCTCCACAAACCGACAATAATAACCAACTAACCCCAAGAAACTATGAATCTTTGTCGTTGAAGCTGGTCGAGGCCAATTCTTAACTGCCTCAATCTTCTTGGGGTCTACCTGAATACCCTCAACTGATACGACATGACCCAGAAACGCCACTGAACTCAACCAAAACTAGCTATTTGAAAATATTCCATACAACTAGCAATCCTTCAGAGTCTGAAAAACCACTCTTAGTTTCTGGTCATGCTCCTCCTTACTGCGGGAGTGCACAAGAATATCATCAATGAAGACAATCACGAACAAGTCCAAATAAGTTTTGAACACTCGGTTCATCAACTCCATAAATGCTACTGGGGCATTGGTCAATCCAAATGACATGACTAAGAACTCATAATGCCCATACCGAGTGCATAATGCTATCTTATGGACATCAGACTCCCTAATCCTCAACTAATGATAACCCAATCTCAAATCTATCTTGGAAAACACCTTTTCACCCTGCAACTGGTCGAACAAATCATCAATCCTTGGCAATGGATACTTGTTCTTAATTGTTACCTTGTTCAGCTGTCGGTAGTCAATACACATCTGTATAGAACCAGCATTTTTCTTCACAAACAGAACTGGCGCACCCTAGGGATAAACACTAGGCCTGAATCTTGCAACTGATCATTTAGCTCTTTGAGCTCTAGCGGGGCCATACAATACGGTGGAATAGAAATACGCTGCGTGCGTGGGGCCAGATCAATGCAAAAATCAATATCCTGTTGGGCGGCATACCCGGCAGGTCTGAAGGAAAAACCTCTGGAAACTCCCGAACAATAGGGACTGAGTTAATAGAAGGAAGCTATAAGTTGGAGTCGTAAACATAAGCCAAATAAGCTATACACCCCTTCTCGACCATGCGTCGAGCCTTAACATAAGAAATAACACCGTGGGTGGTGTGTCCTAGAGTCCCTCTCCATTCCAATCGGGGCATATCCGGTAAAGCCAAAGTCAGGGTCCTGGCGTGACAATCCAAGATCGCATGATACGGGGAAAACCAATCCATACCCAATATAACATCAAAATCCACCATGTCTAAAATCAATAGGTCAACACGGGTCTCAAGACCCTCAAACACTACGATACAAGAACGATGGACCTGACCAATTACTATAGGATCACTCATTAGTGTAGATACATATATAGGACTACCCAAGACATCACTAGGAATAGGCAAGTGTGGTGCAAAATAAGACGACACATATGAAAATGTAGACCCGGGGTCAAATAGCACTGAAGCACCCATGTCACTGACCAGAATAGTACATGTAATAACAACATCGGAAGACTCAGCCTCTGGCCTAGGTGGAAAAGCATAAAAATGGGGCTGGGTCCATCGTCCCTAAACTGCATCTCTAGGACAATCAACCACTGGGTGACCTCTGCCTCTACCGGTCCGAGCTCCACTTCTACGGTCCCTACCTCCACCTCTACGATCTCTACCCCCGCCTCTAGCTGGCTGGGCTGGATGTGAATCGCCTGCTACCTGAATTATAGGGTGAGGACCCTGCTACTGAGAATTGCCCAAAGCTCGAGGGCAAAACCTAGCAATATGCCTCGGGTCACCACAAGTGAAACAGGTCCTCTGATACTGAGAATAATGGAGTGGGGGTGCACTGATAGGCTGCTAATCTGACTGATACTGGTGGGGACCACCACAGCCCAAACTACCATGAGAAGTCTGAAGAGCTGACTGAAAGGGCCTTTGTGCCTGACCCCTACAATAAGAATCCCTACCTCCAGATGAGGTACCACTGAATCTACCAGAATGGCGAGGTCTCTTGTCTGACATCTGCTTACCTCCCTGTGTGAGGGCCATCTCAACTCTGCGGGCAGCATTGGCTGCGTCCTAGAAGGAAATATCACTACCAACTCCCATGGTCATCTGTAGGCGAATCGGCTGAATCAATACATCAATGAATCTCCGGACCCTCTCCCGCTCTGTAGGCAGTATCACAACTCCATGGCGTGCCAAGTCAATGAATCTAGTCTCGTACTGAGCAACTGTCATGGTGCCCTGCTGAAGACTCTCAAACTGCCGGTGAAGTGCCTCCCACTGAGTGACGGGGAGAAACATTTCCAAGAATAATTCTGCGAATTGATCCCATGTCAAAGCTGGAGACCCTGCTGGTCTAGATAGACAAAAATCTCTCCACCAAGTCTTGGCGGATCCTGTAAGCCTGAAGGTACAAAAATCGACCCAATTGGTCTCCACTATGCCCATAGTGCTGAGAATCTCGTGGCAACTGAATAGGAAATCATGGGGATCCTCGGATGAAGCACCGCTGTTTGGCTATAGCATCTTGAAACTCTGGGGAGATCCCGACTCCTCTTGGGACCTGAGCTGGGCCCGCCTATGCTGCTGGGGCTGGAACCTTCTCATCATAGTCAACATGAGGCTCCACCTCTGGAACGACTACCTGGGGCTGGGCTCTGCCCCGGCCTCGGCCTATGGCACGACCTCGGCCTCTACCCCTCGCGGGGCAGCTGTGCGCTCGGGCTGCTGCGCGGTGGAAGATGAACCACGTGTTCTCGCCATCTGAGAAAGAATAAAGTAGAAGGACAATCAGTGTATAAGAAAAAAAAATCCGCATGACAAGAAATAACAAAAGTGAAAATTTTCCTAACTCTGTAGCCTCTGAGGGATAAATACAGACGTCTCCGTACCGATCCCTCAGACTCTACCTAGTTTGTCTGTGAGTAGCGACACCTATGCAACCTAGGGCTCTGATACCAACTTGTCACGACCCGGATTTCCCACCATCGGGAGTCGTGATGGTGCCTACTGTCGAAGCTAGGCCAGCTGAACCTTAACAGCAGAATATATAAGAATAATTAAATATTTTGGAAAACTTTAAAATTCAATAAAGAAGAAATCAAAATGCGGAAAATACTGAACATAACACTACCCCAAAATCTGGTGTCGCTAGCTCACAGACTACTAAAGAAAACTACAAACAATTCTAAATGAAAGAAAAATACATATGTCTGTTTCGGTACAATGAAAACAACTTAAATAAGGGATATGGACTTCGGTCTGCGAACACCGGCTAGGCTACATCGAGAGTCCCTGGACTGAAGACAATTCCCAGAAAATCCTACTGCTGTAGCTGTCAGAAAGTGGCTCCAATGCTGTGATCTATGCAAAAAGCTCAGAAGTGTAGCATCAGCACAACCGTCCCCATGTGCTGTTAAGTGCCTGGCCTAACCCCAGCGAAGTAGTGACGATGCTAGATAGGACTTACTAAAATTCACATATGCAAATATATATATATATATATACATATATATACACATATATATATATATATATATATATATATATATATACCGATACAACGGCAACTGAAAGAACAACAGGAATATATATAAAGATGTACAACTGAAAAGGAAACATGCTCGAAAAATAATGAACAATAAGAGCAGATCATCAATGACAACATCAAATCAAATTCACATTATTACTTTCATAAGTGGTCGGCGCGCCACACAATCCCATAGTATGTATCATAAGTGGACGGTGCGCCACACGATCCCATAGTATATGTCATAAGTGGACGACATGCCACACGATCCTATAGTATATGTCATAAGTCAACGACGTGAAACACGATCCCATTCTCATAATTCATAGGTGGACGGCACGCCACACGATCCCATTTCATATTATATAAGTTGACGGCGTGCGACACGATCCTAATAAATATGATCAATTCATATAGCCTCTCTCAAGGAGTTCCCCTTTAAGGAAAACTCGGAAATATAACGATCCAACCCAATAAGGGTACCACTAGCAGCACAAATATCTCAATAATGGAGAATACATATAACGCTCAACCGGATAAGGGAGCAACAACAATCATAAACTGTAAGGCCCCGTAAAAATTTTGTGCATAAAACCTAGTAGCTGTGGTGTCATGGTCCGAATAATGTGTTAGGAATGCGTAGAATAGCTCGCCGCGGTTCGGACCCTTGGTAGTGATTTAAGTTTAAAAAATGTAGAGAATTAATTTTTCCGAAAAGTGTCCAATATGCGGTCAAGAATGCGATCGCAAACCCTGACATGCGGACCGCATTCTTGCCGCAAAACGTTCCAGAGAGTTTCCCAAAAATCGTGTCAAAAGTGCGATCGATATGCGATCGCATGTCAAATCTGCGGTGCACTTTGCGACCGCAGATCAAGCATGCGGACCGCATTCTGGCCGCATTCCTTAACAGAACCTGTGTAAAATTTGGGGCAATTCTGCGGTCACTATGCGGACCGCATGTTGATTCCGCGGTCGCATAGTGCACCGCATAATTGACCCCGGCCCAGATTTTTGTAACATTTTGACCCGATCTCTTCTTTAATATAACACACTTCTTCTTCATTTTATCATATCATATTACCAAAATTAGAGAGAGAAGAGAGGGTTTTTAGAGAGAGAAATCTTTCATCTTCAAAGATTGTTCCAACCATCTTAATTCCAAGGGATCTTAGGGCAAGGATTCAACATCCCCAATCTTTTCAAGGTAAAAACCCTAACTATTTTCTTTGATTTTCAGTTTTAATTGGGTAAAGAGAGGTTTGCATATAATAACTTTTAAAAATAGAATTGTTACACTCATGCATGATTATTGAACTTGATTTTTAGTAAAAAGAAGTGAGTAGAAGTAAGAGTCTTCAAGAACAAGGTTGGAAAGAGTAAGATAGCGTGGGTAAGCATAAAGTAGGAAGTTAACGGAAGAAAACTCATCACCAGGTATGTATGGCTAATTTTGATTTTTGTAAAATCGCCCAAATGTGTGTGAATCGTTTTGGCATGTGTCAAATTGAGAAATTTTACGTAATTCTTTGATTTCCTTGTTGAGCATTTGATTGATGTTGAACTACGTGTGGTGTGGTATGAAATATGAATTGAAAGATAAAAAGGTAATCGAGATTGGTAAAGAATTGGGAACAACCATTGTGATGGCATATTTGGCTTATTGTGGAAGGAATTTGAAACACCTTAATTGTGGTAAATTGTTGAACATGATTATGTGGGCATTTTCGATTTTGGAATACTTGTAACTTGGTTTTGATATTGGCTTGAGAAGAAATTGAGAACATGAACCAATGTGTAAGTTGCTTATTTGAACTTGTTGAAATTGTGTGTAGTACCTTATCTGCTTTTTGAAATTGTTGTGTTTTCAACTGTAAGGCGGGGTCGTGTTGCGCGCCGCAACGTGGGGAAATAAGGTGTGGGTTGGGGTGATAAGGGTGGCCGAGGTAATAAGGGTGGTCGGGGGCAATAAGGATGGAAAGCGATCGAAATCGCTATTGAAAATTGATACAAAAATCAATAATGTGAAATTGTGAAAGGAGACAGCAGGAGAGTTTGCAACCTGTGGGGCACTGATTGCCCCTTTGTTTGACTACTTGTGCTTTACGTGATTGATTGGTTATTGTTAAATTGGTTGATCGTAGAAAGTGCTTGGTGTGAGAATTATTTGAAATGAGGAAAATGTGGAAACATGGTTGGGTGGCTTAATTAATTGTTGATGTAATTTAATGGCTTGAGTTTACTTGGGACAAAGTTTGTCCATACATACCAGTACAATTCAAGTGTACTGACGTCCCTTTTGCCGGGGGCGCTACATTCGTGTCATGATTGTAGGTGGATCGGTAGCAGGCACTTCAGCTCATCGGCAGTAGTATCCTTCTCCTTCCACTGCCCGTTTCGGTGAGCCCCTTTCTTCCTCGGGGCCTTGTGTGGTTCATGCCACTCGGTTTAGATTTCATTTTGGTTTTGTAAGGTATAGCCGGAGCCTTGTTACCGGCAAGTATTGTATTTCCCTTTTTGTATCCTAGAGGCTCCATAGAAATGTAAACTGTGGGATTGTGGCCTATGTATATGTATGGGGCGTTGTAAATATAAATTATGAACTTGTTAGTGAATCAATCACATGGTTATGTTTATGCATTATGAAATCAGTCATTATTGGTAAAATATTCGGTTAATGAGAAACAATCAACACAGGGTTAACGCGTGGGAATGAAAGGCACCCAGGTCCGCTTGACTGAGGCAACTCGGTCAGGCGCCGGTCATGTCCCCCGATTTGGGGCGTGACATAAACTATACGTCCCGACAAGGGATTCAACCACATTTCTTTACAATACTTACAATTTTGACTTCATAGAATCACTACCATTTGAGCCAAAGCTCCAAGGAATTTCATGTTTCATAAACAATTCCTAAACTAACTCATCATGTCAAATTCATCAATTGCTAGGAATAGTTCTCAAAAGATACCCAAAAACAAGTACATACAAGACTCACGGTCATGCAAGACGCCGGTGTATCGATACTCGTCACCATGCCTATACACCGCACTCGATCATTTAGCAAATAGCAAGTAATAATACTCTAATTCTATTCCACCCAAGATTAGATCAAACGCTTACCTCGTTCCAAAAGTAGCAATCAAGCCTCTCGCCCCGCCTTTCCATTAGAATCCGACTCTGAAATAGTGGTATCTAGTTATTTTAAATTCAATAACATCAATTAGGGGTCAATAACATAATCCCATAGCCTAGAAATGGAATTTCCATCATTCTTCCAAAAATAGCTAAATCCGACACCGGGCCCACATGGTCCAAACTCGAGGCTAGGACAAATTCCAATCACCCATAACCCCACGAGTTAGAATATATGATTTGTTTTATAATCAAACCTCAAATTGAGGTCTAATCACCCTAAATCTCACAAGCCCTAGTTCTAAGCATAACCCCCATTTCTACCTTGAATTCATGACTTTGGGTTAGGATTAGTTATGATCAAGTGAAGAAATAACGAAGAAATGGTGTTAGGAAGACTTACCCAAAGAGTTTTGGGGGAATTGGAGCTTGGAACTTGACAATGGAGGGTGGATGAGTAGAGCCCGTATGAGGTTTTGTGAGAAATCCCGTGTCAAGTGTTCTATTTTTAAGAAACATTCACTAGGCAAAAATGCCCTATGCGATCGCATATAAGGCAGTGTGATCGCATATGGTAAAGGAAGTAAGGCAATGTGATCGCGGAAGACAAGTCGCGAACTCATTGAGTAAATGTGACTGGGCAAGGGAAATGCTCTATGCGATCGCGAGGGGGACAATGCGATCGCATAGGTATTGGAGGCTAGGAAATGTGATCGCAAAAGGAATTTTGCGATCGAATAGAACACATTTTAGTCTCTTGAAATTTACACAATGCGATCGCATAGAACAACGTACCAGATATCAGCAACAACAAAAATATCAGATTTTTTCTAAGTGCATAAACATTCCGAACCACCCCCAAAATCACTCTCGAGACCTCGGGGCCCCTAACCAAAAGCACACACTAACTCAAAAATCACATATGAACTTGTTCGAGTGATCAAATCGTTAAAAATAACATCAAAAACAAAGAATCAAACCCCAAAACTCAAGATTTCATTTCAAAGTTCATCAACCTATAACTTTAGCTATTTAAGTCCGAAACACGTCAAACGACGTCCGATTTTGACCAAATTTCACAGGAAGCGCTTAACGCTTTGGGTATCGAATCCGCAGTCCATATATCAGTCTCATAGGATCTTCGAGAATTGAACCTGCAGTCCTTTTTCTCAGTATCACAGGATCTCTGGGAATTGACCCACAGTCCATATATCAGTATCTCTAGATCTTCGGGAATTGAACCCGCAGTCCGAATCTCAATATCTCAAGATCTCCTAAAATTGAACCCGCAGTCCTCGTCTCAATATCTTAGGATCTCGGGAATCGAACCCGCAGTCCGTATCTCAATATCTCAGGATCTTTGGGAATTGAAGCCATAGTCCTTTATCTCAATATCATAGGATCTTCGGGAATTGAACCTTATAACAGTTGCATCAGATCTCCGGGAATCGAACCCGTAGTCCACAAACTCAAACACAATCAATAAGAGGAAAAACACAGAGAAATATGAAGTGCGTAGCTACAAATTACACTAAATCTAGTCTCAACAAGTTCCAGGAAGTTCAATTAAGACAAGTAGGCACTTAGACAAATAATCCTTAGACAGATAATCCTATCTAATCATGATTCTCTAACTATCACCAGATAAATCTTACAATAGAATCAATTAAATAACAAGGATATCACGATTTTAACAATTCAAGTAAGGTGGCTTTATCAACAATCTGCACAAGTACACGCTCATCACCTCGCGTACAAGTCATTTTAGTCAACACATATATATCCTAGGGGAGAAGGTTCCCCCACGCAAGGTTAGACAAGTCACTTACCTCAATTTCAGTACAAAACCGCTAAGAAATGACTCCCTTGCCACGAGTATTCGACTCTGAGTTTCCCAAATCTAGTCAAACCAATTACACAGTGTAAATAAAATCGCAAGTAACTAATTACAGTGATAAAATTAAAGCTACGATGCAAAATGGGTGAAATGACAAAAATACCCCTCCAACCATCGGCTCGAAATCAAAACATTTTTATGTTTCAAAACCCTTGTACTCTCACGAGTCTAACCATATAAAATTTATTGAAATCGGAGTTTGTTTGCCCCTCCAAATCATCAAAGTTTGTTCTATGAAACTCACCCCAATTTACACCCCAAATCCGAAATTAAAAGAAGAAATTGAGTTTAGATTAGTGAATAATGATCACAAGGGAGTAATAAATCATTACCCAACAATTGTCTCTGAAAAGCACGCAAAACATCACACAAAACCGAGCTCCCTAGCTTGAGTTGTTGCAAAAATGGTGAAACCCTCGCGGATTAAATTTTATATACTGGTTATGTCTGCCTAGTGATTTACTCTATGCGATCGCATAGCACAATTTTTTTCTACCTCACCAATTTACCTTATGCGATCACATAGACCACAATGCGATCGCACATCTCATCCAAATAGACTTATGCGATCGCACACCCTGCTCCGCGATCGCATAGAACAAAATATAGGACCTGGGACCCATAATCTTTCCACTGTGCAATCGCATAGACCCTTTTGCGATCGTAGAGCACAATCATCGAAAGCTATGCGATCGCATATCCCTTTCTGCGATGGCATAGTGTAATTTTTGAGCCTGACCCCAAGCCTTCTATGCGATCGCATCTACCTATTGCTATCGCATAGAGCAACCGTCTGCAACACTTATGACAGCAAAACTAACGTGTTCTTCAACTAGAAATGGTCCGTTTGACCCCCGGAAACACCCCCGAGGCCCCTGGGACCTCAACCAAAATCACCAACCTACTCCAAATCACGATACGAACTTGCTCCAATCATAGAAACATATCATTAAACAAAAAAAATCATTAAATTATAGCAGATTCAAGCCTAAGTATCGACCAAAACTTCCGAAACCTACATGCTATGAAAACCCTGACCAAATGACACCGAATGGCCTGAAATTTTGTAGACACATCCAAAATTACCTAACGAAGCTACTACAACTGTCAGAATTCCATTCAGACTCCCGGATAAAAATCTTACATATCGATCGGATTTCCAAAAATTCCAAGTTTCGGCATTTCAAGCCTAATTGAGGTACAGACCTCCAAAATACATTTCGAATGCGCTCCCAACCCCGAAATCACCTAACGGAGCTAATGGAACCATCAGATTTCCGTTTTGAGGTTGTCTTAGCATTGTTCCGAATACGAACCATTTTTCAACTATAAAGCTCTCATTTAGGGACTAAGTATCCCAAAACACTCCAACTTCTAGAACCGAACCTCCCGGCAAACCACAATAGCAGAAATGAACTTAGGGGAAACAGTTAATTGGGATTCGGGGCATAAATTTCAAAAACGACCGGCTGGATCATTACATCTTCCCACACTAAAAGATTTGTTCGTCCGCGAACGAGCGTAGAAAGCACACCGAAAGTGGTGAAGAGATAAGGGTACTGGCTATGCATATCCTGCTCGGTCTCCCAAGTCGCCTCCTCAGTCGGTTGACCCTGCTACTGGACATTCACTGAAGCGATGTTCTTTGATCTTAGCTTCCTGATTTGCCTGTCCAAAATGGCCACTGGCTCCTCAACATAAGACAGATCCTCGTCTAGTTGAATAGAAGTGAAATCCAATATGTGCGACGGGTCGCCATGGTATCTCCGGAGCATTGAGACATGAAATACGGGATGGACTCCGGCTAGGCTGGGAGGTAAGGCCAACTCATAAGCAACCTCCCTAACACGCCTCAAAATCTCAAAAGGGCCAATGAATCTCGGACTCAGCTTCCCCTTCTTCCCAAACCTCATGAAGCCCTTCATAGGTGAGACTCGAAGTAGAACCCACTCGCCAACCATAAAAGCCACACCGTGGACCTTTTTGTCCGCATAACTCTTCTGTCTGGACTGGGCTGCATGTAGTCTGTCCATAATCACCTTGACCATGTCCATTGCATCCTGGACCATCTCAGTACCTAGCAGCTTGGCCTCGCGCGGCTCGAACCAACCCACGAGGGACCTACACCTCCTACCATATATGGCCTCATACGGTGCCATCTGAATGCTTGACTGATAGCTGTGAGCACGTGATTTTTGCCTTACCTGAGAAGTACTCCCAGAAAAATTCAAAATAAAATAGTTCCGGGTTGGGCATGATTTTTGTGATTATGGTGTTATTTTTATCTTACATTTGCATTTTTGTGTGTGCGTGTTTATTTATTTAAATTAGTAAAATACAAAAATATATACATTATGTGTTGCATTTTTCTAGTGTGTTTAATATCAAAATTATACGGCTTACATTTAAGTGATATGTAATTATGTGGGATAATTGTAGTAAAAATTAGTTGTGTTATAGGTTAGTATATATATATATATATATATATATATATATACATATACATATAATACATCATGGAATGTAGTATGAAGAGCAGACTTGGGCCATAATTTAGTCCAAAAACCTGGCCCAAACCCCTCACCCGTCCAGCCCACACGCCCCAGCCCATCCGGCCTCACCCCTTTTTTTAATGTTTTAATCTTAACCGTAGATTCACCTCGATCCAACGGTAGAGATCAATTCATCCTCACCCGTTCCAGGTAAGCCGATCCAGGTCCGGACCGACCCAGTCCCGCATAAACACAAACGATGTCGTTTGGTTAAGTGAGAGGATCCAGGCCGTTGATCTCATTTGATCAAACGGCCAGGATTAAATACCATCATCGCCATATATACTTAATTCCCTACCCCGCCCCCTTCCAGACCCCCTACCCTCGACCATCTCTAACCTTCAGAGATGGCTTCACAGCCTCCGCCCCTCTCCGCCGCCCTCCGCCTACCGGAAATCGCCTCACGGCGGTTCCGGTAGGCCAAACCACTCCAAATTAACACCGTAGACTCTCCAAAGCCCCCTCTACACGGATCCAATACTCGCTAGGCTCGAATCTTGCTTGAGCGTCTCGAATATTCGTTCAAAGGTCGCCGGAATCTGACGGTCATCCCAAACCGCCCCAAACTCATCCCAAACGCTCCTCACACCTCCCTCACACCCCTACTAACCCTAGTTTGGTTCGAATCAAGCCCGAACTACCCAAACCCCAAATTCGAGCCCCAAGAACCCTAGAATTCTAAAATTATGGATTTTGTTCGATTTTAAGTAATTGGAGTCAATAGACTCTAATTGGAGTGTTTTTCATTTGAAAAACACTTCAATTAAAGTCCGTTTACTTCAAAAGGTGAAAAACTCGAAGCCTTCGGAACCGGGGCTATTTGATTTTGATTTCTTTTTGAGGTAATGTTCTTCTTTCTGTTTAATTCAATTCGTTTTGTATTTGTTTAGTCTTAGATTGATTGAATTCTTCTCAATTGTCTTTGGCCGTCCATATTTGTCATTTCTTCTCCAAGACCTCTTTGTTTGGTCAATTGCTTTCTGTATTACTTGTTTGAATATGTTAGTTATAGGATACGAACTCGCGTCGATTAGCGTCGTCGACCACTTGGTTTTCATTTTGGCCGAGATTTTAGAATCACTGTTTTGCTAATTAATTTGGTATCCATGATTATGTGTTGTAGTTAATCGAATGTCGTCAATGTATTCTCGTAGGTCTGTTTGTTAGCAACAGCAGAGCAATGATTCCTTTGTTACTGACTGAGGTCTTAGTTGAATCACTGTAGACTAATGTTGTATTGGAATCACTATGGAATTATGGTTGCATTCGTTGGTTGATCATAAATTAGGGATTAATAGAGTGTGGTCAATATTAGTTAATTAGAACTAACATTGTATGATTTAAAAATTGTCTTGCCCATGAATTAAGCTAGTGGAGCCTGCTGTTACAGCAGGGCATCCCACCAGGCTCTGCAATTAGAGAATTTTAAACATAAAAACCCATGTTTAGACAAGTTTAAGTGGGAAAACAGAGGGGATAATGGGCTAGGCAGAAAAGAATGATGGGCTAGGTCTTTCTAGTGGTCTGAGGCATCTTAAGTGGTCTGTTTTGGTTATAAATAGAGGATTTTTTGGACACACAGGGGGGATTTCAAATAGAGATAGACAGAGATATTCATACACACGAAAGAGATAGAAAACAGGAAAAAATAGACCTTAGACACACACACACAGGAGAGATATCTGGAGAACATTGGGGATAGGCATTGATACCTAGAAAAATAGGGAGATACACTAGAGGCTTAGGACTGGTTTTTTGGTGAGCTAAAAGAGAGTTATACACATTAGGAAGAAGTAAGGCAGAAGTACACACACACATAGATCCTGGGTACTGTTCCATTGAAGTTTTGGTTACTGTTGTTGTTGCTTGTAAGAGAAGGCTATTTGGCTTGCTGTTTTTGTTTGCTGAGGTTGTGTGGTCGGGTGTGGATTGTTGTATGCTGCTGGTCTATTGTGGTTGCTGCTGTGGTCTATTGTTGTTGCTGCTGTGTTGATTGTTGTTGCTGCTGTGTTGATTGTTGTTGCTGCTGTGTTGATTATTGTGTTGTTTGTTGTGGGCTGCTGTTGGTAGTGTTGTTTGGCTACCACTGTTGGGTTTTGATTTGGGTGTTAAGTGCGGTGGAGACTGATTACCTTTGATACTGCTGTGTTGTTTACTTGCTGGGCTACTGTTACTGTTTTGTTTCTCCTGTTGCTGCTGGTTCACCTACTGTTACTGTTGCATGCCTTGCCACTGCTCACTCTTCTTTATTCTTCCACATTCCAGGTACACATCTCCGTCATTGTAGTGTCTTGGTTCGAAAAGAATGAAGTTTGAAGCTTCCTTTTAAGTATGCTGAATACATATAGATGTCTATAGTTCTTGTACTTGTTATGTTCTGTGATTCTTTAATCAAGTGTATTGCTAATTTTGGCTATGGAAAATGTATCTAGATCAAAGATACATTATCATTAGATGTGTATGTAAACCTGAATCATCCTGCTATATCTGTGTTCAATATTCTCTATTCATGTGCGTAATCTCATATCTGTTAATACTAGGCCCTATGTTAAAAGTGAGATTAGCCATTTGTTTAAGTAGAAAATTTAAGGTAATTTGAACACCCGTAGATAATGATATCTTGAACTTGCGAAAATATACGACAGAGGCTCTTTGAGGATTATTTGGATTCGAAGTAAGTTCTTCCCATATAATTGGCCACCCTAGACTTAAATCTCCTCACTTAATTAACTAATCGTATGTTTGCTGAATTGGTTATGGTTGAGTAGGATTTTTGTCACATTGTAGGAATTAGTGAGTTATTATTCACTGAATGACGTAATTAGATTAAAGGAGTCGGGGGTGCATTTCATGTAACCCGACCCCAATTTCAAACAAGAGTAAATAAAGCGTGTCAGGAACCGCAGGTGCATTTCATGTGGTGCGGCTCGTAGCAAGTTTTAAATAGTTGGAATCAGCTCCTAAATAAATACAGTGGGATGTAGCTCGCGTCAGATTTGAATTAAAGGTGCGCTTCGCCCAATAGTTACACTAATCGCAAGGCCCTCATAAATGTACATATAAAATACTTAAATTTCCAGATGTGTCGTTTCTTAGCGAATATCACGTCCTTCTCAACAATGTAAATAAGTAATCGCTCCGGGCGTATATTTTAATTCTACCTTCTTAAATACGGGTGTGCATTTCATGCGACCCAAATCCAAATCCCGAAATGTTGAATAAGAATGTGTCGAGGATTCGGGTGCATTTCATGTGACGTGATTCGAAAGCATATTTTTAAGCAACTTTCTCTTTCATAAATCATAATCAATAATAAAAGTGGTAAAGGGATATTAATTTGCACTAAGTACATAACTGTAAAAAAAAAGGCAGATAAATAAGCCGAACATGACAGTCGAGCGACCGTGCTAGAACCACGGAATTCGGGAATGCCTAATACCTTCTCCCGGGTTAATAGAATTCCTTATCCGGATTTCTGGTTCGCGGACTGTTAAATAGAGTCATTCTTTTCCTCGATTCGGGATTTAACCGGTGACTTGGGACACCATAAATCTCCCAAGTGGCGACTCTGAAGTAATTAAATAAATCCCGTCTCGATTGTCCTTTAATTGGAAAAACTCTTTGCGCCCTCGCAGGTGCGGTAAAAAAGAGGTGTGACAGCTCTGGCGACTCTGCTGGGGATTATCTTTAGAACTCGAGCTCGGAATAATTGTCGTATTTGGCTTATTTATTATTTTATTTTATTGCATGTTTGTATTAATGTGTTAAATATTGTTTTTACTGCTTTGATATTTTGTGAACTGTACATATAAATTATGCCGGAACCAATCTCCTCTCTGAGTCTTCTAAATCATGAAGAAGGGTGCACTTCGTGTGACTTCTTTTCTATATAGTGTCTAATTCCCATTTTAGAACGAGGTTTGGATAAGTTGCAAAACCGGTGAAGCTTCTGTATTCCCGGGTTGCTGCCTCCTCCTCGGCTCGAGCTGTCCGCTCGGGTAAGCCAAGTCTAGAACAGATAAACCCAGGTTTTTGAACCTAGAATAACAAAGCTTCATGCCGGATCCCTAGTAGGAACGTTTATTTGCATCATGTTGCATTTGGCTTAGGGGACTCAACACAGGGGTTGGGTCCGTCTAGGACAGGTGACCTGAAATGAAAAGACTATCCTGCTGCATACTGTTTGCCTTACGCATTTATCTGTTATAGACTTGCATGCTGACCGGCTTTAGAAACTAAAAAAAAAAAAAAGTGTAGTTTGTCTTCCTTTAGTAAAATGAATGAATAAATAATGTAGTTTGTTTCATTACAACCGAACTACGTGGGTTTGATTCTCATTGGATGTGAGATACGTAGGCAACCTCCATCAGGTCCAACTTCACCTTTTGAAAAATGGCCAAAATATCAAAACTAACTTTTGTACTAAATAAGTCGGTGACGTTGTTTTCAAAAATAGCCGAATGTTCCCGAAAGGGACGCCGGAAGGCTAATTTCGTATAAACGGCCACCTTTGGGTCAATTCTGATTTCGATCAATTTACCCCACAGCCTTAAAAGCCTTCGTCCCCGAGACGTTGAAAGGCCGTGATTGAAAACGGATTTTCTATTTTTAGCAAAACAAAGTTGTTTTTCTTATTTCAATCACCTTAATAAATGTGCAGGATGAGCACGAATCAGAATAAATCATTTTCAATCTTTAGCGAGGTCCCTCGGCAGCTCCGTATATGGTGGAACGATTTGGAAGACAGTAGCAAAAAGGTAGTGGGGAGAATTTTGGGAGGTTTGGTTGATTTGTTGAATATCGAGCCAAGGAAAGACATCATCAATGCACTGGTATCTTTCTGGGATCCGACCCGCAATGTGTTCCGTTTTGTTGACTTTGAACTGACGCCCACGTTAGAGGAAATTGCGGGCTATGCAGGACTAAATGGGAAATTAAGAGGGCAATACCTGCTCTCACCAAGACCGGTATCTCCACATGGGTTTATGGATTTGCTGAGCATTAGTCGGAAGGTGAAAAATGATGATCTGCTGAAAGGATGTTGCGATCTCCAATTCTTATACCAACGGTACGGCACTCCTCGGGGTTTTGAAGAGTCAAACCTTGTACTAACTCACGCAGGGAATAGAACCAAGTGGGAGGCCAGACGAATTCTAGCATTCATAACGACATTCTTGGGGATTGTGATTTGTCCGCGCGAAGATAAGAAAATAGAGATAAGTATGGTAGGAATAGCCGATGTTGCAATCAAAAAGGCTACCAGCACGGTGGTCCCTTTGGTTTTGTCCGAAATCTATCGAGCCTTGATTGTATGCCGAGAAGGGGGCAATTTCTTCCAAGGATGCAATCTGTTACTCCAATTATGGATGCAAGAACACCTCCGTCACCGAACACAATACATGAACCATGGGTTGACCGGAAAAAACTGTATCAGGGGTTTCGAAGAACGGATGATGGGTGCTGTATTCCCTGAAGGCGTCGAGGCATGGCTTGCACGACCGAGCTCAATAGAAGCCGATCAGATTGAATGGGCGTTCGGGTGGTTACCCGATACTGAAGTGATATATATGGCAGCCGAGGAGTGTTATATCCTTCTGATGGGGATCCGCAGTGTCCAACCATATGTCCCTCACCGTGTATTACGTCAACTAGGAAGGTTTCAGGTTATTCCTACCGATCAAGACATGAGGAAGTACGCCATTGAGTTGAGCCCGGGAGTTGTATTCCCCGAAGAGAAGGTTAGAAGGCTGTGGCATGAATGTAGGTTCCTTGAGCCTAAAACCATGGTCCGGGAACTAGCTAAGGGAGAGGTGGACCCAAAGTACAATGTGTGGTTCGGGAAAAGATTTCGGATTCGTCGGAAATGTTCTAAAAGAGCCCATGTCCAACAGTTCACGGAAGATTCGCGGGAACAATGGAATTGGCTAGCAAAGGAGGAGGGGTACAGGACGAAGATTGGTAGGATAGAACAGCAGGTCCGGGACCTTCAGTTCGAGAAGAACGTGCAAGCTGCCACCGACGAAGGAGACAAAAAGAAGTTGGCCCAAGAAAATGACTTCTTGAGAGCTCAAATCCAGCAAATGAAAAGGGATGCTGACCGACAGTTGAGGAGTCGGGCAGACGAAAAATTGATAAAGGGTTTGAGAAGCCAAGTCACCGATATCCAAAGAGAATTGGACGAGTCGAAAGCTCAGACAACGAGGATCCATGCTAGCTGGAGAAAGGAGGCACATCAACATGCACTTCATCTAAAACGGGTGGAAGAAGATTACACCGAGATCGTCACTAGTCTAAGGGAAGCAAATGTTGTCCTCAGGGAGCGGGTTTTCAAGCAAGCCCGAGATGCCAGAGCGGACCTCGACCGTTGCCACAATTTGATGGCCCGACTGCAAGGACAAGTGGATAGGCTCCTATACCAAGTCACCAACAATGCTCGAAGATTGGGGGCGAAAAACCAGCAGACAGAGCGGCTACTCATAGAAAGGGACATGATCAAGGACAGAATTGGAGAAGTCGGGCACTATGTCACCATGAAGTGCTTAGCTTGTGAACAAATGCCCCGCACCGACCTTTTCGCTTCAATTATGGGCTATGTGCATCAGATCATGAGAGAATTAAGGGGACTGCACAAGGACCTCACACCGAGGCCCGCGGCAAGGCCGAATGATGCCTCGCGGGCTCCCAGGAATTTTAGAGCATTAGATGTTTGATTTAAAATGTATTTTTGAAATGTTGGGTCAAGCTAGTTGGCAGTTTTATTTTTACTTTTTCGAGTCAAGCACTTCTTTTGCTGATTGTTGTAAGACATGTTTTGTAACTTTAAGTTTTCATTTGATATAAAAGTTACTGAATTTTGCCACAATCTTGTAACCAGAACTACGCTCGGTCTGATTCACGCGGGGACATGATACGTAGGCAATCCACATAAGATTCGACCACCACTAAAAAAGAAAGAAAAGGATACGAAGGTTAATATAACAATAAGGCTTTCAAAGATAATTAAAAGAGAGAAAAAAAAAAAGAAAAAAGAGAAAAGAAAAAGAAAAAAGGGCTGGAATGACGCATGTTAAGAGTACATGTAGAAAGGGTTATTTGGTTAGGTGCATTGCATCCAACATGCTATAACATATCTGTCAAACTCGGTAAACTAACAAGTTTGTTGCATTTCCAGAAAAGTTTAGCAGTTGGTTTGACAGAATATACTGGCCAACCATCATTACCGTACTAGATCCAAAGGACCGATTACAGTAAGCATGTCTAGTTCTGGCAAGAGTCTCGAGGAAGAAAAATCAGAGCTACAAATCATGAAAGAAGAGGTAGACCGGTTAAAACAACAGATAACAGAGATGCACCTGGCCTGGGCCAGGGAACAATCTTCACCAAACCGCCCTACTCTCGCCTCAGCTCCGGAACATCCGCCCGTCGATCCTTCAACAAGCGCCCCGAGCTATCCATACTTTCAGGGGGAAAACCCATATGCCACCCACATTCCACCAGCCAAACCAAATCCTCCTCCAGCCACCCCTGTTTTTGTGGCACCTCCACCTGCTCCTCTGCAAAGGCCGGCCAGCGAGCCGCATGTTCAGATCCATGACAACTCTTACTATCCTCCAGAGCCTAGTTTTAGGGCTCCTGAACCGCAATCACATTCCCCTCATCGGGATAATCCGGCAGAACCGGAAAAGTACTTCCAAAGTTCAGAGAACATGAGGAAGTTATTAGAAAAGTTAAAAGCCTGGAGCAGTCCTTCAGGAACATGCACGGTTTGGGTAACCAGGTCAGCGTCGCTTACAAGGATCTGTGCCCGTTCCCCGACGTCCAATTACCGGCCGGGTTCAAAATGCCCAAGTTTGACCTATACGAGGGGCACGGTGATCCTGTAGCCCACCTCCGAGGGTTCTGTAGTAAAATGAGAGGAGCCGGAGGACGGGACGAGATTCGGATAGCTTACTTCGGTCAGAGTCTGGGAGGACCTGCGCTGGAGTGGTACACTAGATAGGACCCCAGCAGGTGGTTTACGTATGATGACTTGGCTCAAGCTTTTATCGGGCAGTTCCAGTACAATCTTGAAATAATCCCCGACCGCTTGTCATTGCTAAAATTAGAGAAGAAACCCGCTGAGAGTTTCAGGGAATTTGGTTTCCGCTGGAGGGAACAGGCAGCCAAGGTAGATCCGCCGATGAGAGAGAGCGAGATGGTGGATTATTTCTTGCAGACACTAGAGCCAACCTATTTCGGACATCTGGTAACGTCCGTGGGCAAATCATTCACCGAGGTGATAAAAATGGGGGCTATGATCGAGGAAGGTTTGAAGGCCAACAAGATCATGAGCTACTCGGCATTGAAGGCCACCACTCAGGCTATCCAAAGTGGTACTGGAGGAGTACTCGGGAAAAAGAGGAGAGAGGAAGTCGCGGCAGTCGAGTCCGGGGCATGGTTCAGAAATAGAGGCCCTGCACCCCAATATATCCCGCCCCAGCCTCACCACCAAAATTACTCCCACAATCCATATCACCACCCGCAACATTACTATCCCGCACCTGATCCCCATTTTACTGTCCACCACGCACGGTCCTATTCTGCACCTCCCGTCCATGCACCGTGGCATGCACCAAACCCGCAGAACAATCATCCACCCCCAAGAGCTTACAGAAACCCCTCGGGCGCGAGTTTTCGTCCGAACCAAGCATTCAGGGGCGACAGGGCGCCGAGGCCAAAGACTTTCACTCCCTTGGGAGAATCTTACACCAGTCCGTTCCACCGGTTGAAGCAAGTAGGGTTGCTAAATCCGGTTGAAGCTAAGCTACCAAACCCTCTTCCAAAGAACATGGACCATTCAGTAAATTGTGCATACTGCTCAGGATGTCCGGGACACGACACGGAAAAGTGTTGGAGGTTGAAAACGGCCATCCAGGAGCTCATCGACACTCGCAGGATTGAGGTCCAGACTCCAACAGAGCCGAACATCAACCAAAACCCGCTTCCAACTCATCATGAGACCAACATGATCGAGTTGGTGCGGGCAGAAGAAGGAAAGGAGAAAGCCTCTCAGACTGTAATGATGATTAAGTCTAGCGGGGTAGGAATGAGAAAAGGGCCAAGCCTTGATGAGTCATCCAGTTGCAAGAAGGACATACTAGGAGGGTCGGAAGCAGGAAAGGGGAGTGTGAGCGGAGTACCGGTGAGGCCGAGAGAAGCAAAGATAGTTGTACCAGGGGCAGCAATCAAGCCCATCTTGACAGTAGCAGGCGTTCGAATGGATCCTTTCATCATCAAGCCAGCAATACAGTTGCCAATAACTGATAGCCGGGCTGTTCCATGGAATTATGCTCGGATTACAACGACCTACAAAGGAAATGAAGTGAAAGAGGAAGTTTGCGAAATGCAAGGGTTGACCCGCTCGGGGAGATGTTTTGCCCCTGCGGAATTGAGGAAGATCACTCCGGCAACATTGAAAAAGCCGGTAACTGATGAAGAGGCAGAAGAATTCCTCAAAAAGATGAAGCTGCATGACTACTCTGTCTTAGAACAGTTGAAGAAGACTCCTGCGCAAATATCATTGCTATCCTTGCTGATACATTCTGAAGAACACCGGCAAGCTTTGATGAAAGTCCTGAATGAGGCACATGTACCGGATAAAATCTCAGTGGGTCATTTGGAGAAGATCACCAATAGGATCTTCGAAGCGAATCGGATCACCTTCACCGATGATGAATTGCCCGAGGAGGGCACCGAGCACAACAAGGCTTTATATCTTACGATAAAGTGTGAAGAGGTGGTGGTTACCAAAGTCCTTGTCGATAATGGGTCCAGTGCCAACATTTGTCCTCTCTCTACACTGGACAAATTGAAAGTGGACATCGGCAGGATACGCAAGAACATCATATGTGTTCGAGGGTTCGATGGGGGAGGCAAGGCATCGGTTGGGGACATAGTGTTAATCTTGACGATTGGGCCAATGGAATTCACCATGGAATTCCAGGTGCTGGACATGGTGGTGTCATATAACCTTCTGATAGGGCGACCATGGATCCATGCCGCAAGAGCAGTTCCATCCAACTTACACCAACTCGTCAAGTTTGAGTGGGACCAACAGGAGATCGTCGTCCATGGAGAGAATGATCTACAACCAGGCACCATCATCCCCTTTGTTGAGACAGAAGAAGATGTTGGGCCGTGGGTGTACCAGATCTGCGATGTGGTATCCGCCAACCGAGTTCCGGAAGGGGAATGCATTCCCAATGACAGAATAATTACTGCGGACGTCATGGTGGCGCATGAAATGTTGAGACATGGTTTCGTACCCGGCAAAGGTCTAGGTGCATCTCTGCAAGGAATCATACAACCGGTATCAGTGGTCGAAAACTTGGGAACCTTCGGCTTGGGATTCAAGACAACATCAGAGGACATCCGGCGAGCCAAGAGGAGTAAGCAGAAGACATGGGTGCTCCCGAAGCCTGTTCCACGCCTTTCCCAATCTTTTGTCAGGTCTGGAGTAAGAGGACATCCGACGACAAAGATTCCCGGTCCTACGATTAGGCCAGATGAAGAGTTCTTTAGGAAGTTCGAGGACCTATTCACAGATGTATGTATGCTCGAGGATGGTGAAGGATCCAGCCATGCCGAAATACAGTTTGTGGGACCAAAAGCAAAACTGAATAATTGGAAGGCTACTTCTCTCCCTGTCCGGAAGGAGTCTTGGTAGTTTGTTTTGGATTGTTTTCTTTCGAAATTCTGTGTTGGGGGTTGTCCCCGGAGTAAAATCCGGTTGTTTTTAGTTCATTTTTTATTTAAGCTTGCAGTTTGTTTTTCCTTGTACTGTTCCCATTAATGAAATTTGGTTCCCTTCGTGTCTAATTTTGTTTATTTTTCCTTCTTTTTACTTTTATGAACAGCCTTCTTTCAACTGATCTTAATGATATGGCGTGCTTAAAGATTAATCAACCCAGTCTAGAAAGTCAATCGGGTTTGGAAATAATAACGCATGAAATAAGAAGTGACGAGAGTGAGTCAGAGTACGGCGATGATGAAGCCGTAGAAGAAATCGGTGAAGAATTAAGTCACTTCGAGGAAAAACCCAAACGGAATTTAAATGATACTGAGGCCGTTAATCTGGGGAATGCGGATGATGTCAAAGAAACCCGAATAAGTGTCCATATTGAACCCAATCTGAGAGAAGAGTTGATCAAAACACTCATAAAGTTTAAAGACATTTTCGCATGGTCGTACGACGACATGCCAGGACTCAGCACTGATCTAGTGGTTCATAGATTACCCACTGATCCGGCATATCCTCCCGTCAAGCAAAAGCTGCGGAAATTCAAGACGGAGATGAGTGTGAAGATTAAGGAGGAAGTAACCAAGCAGTTGCAGGCGAAAGTCATTCGTGTCACTCGATACCCCTGAATGGTTGGCTAACGTAGTACCGGTGCCAAAGAAAGACGGAAAGATCAGAGTATGCGTGGACTATCGCAATCTCAACAAGGCGAGTCCTAAGGATAATTTCCCACTTCCCAATATCCATATCCTAATTGATAATTGCGCCGGACGCGAAATTGGATCCTTTGTGGACTGTTATGCGGGATATCATCAGATTTTGATGGATGAAGAGGACGCAGAAAAGACGACTTTTATCACACCGTGGGGAACTTATTGTTACCGAGTGATGCCGTTCGGTTTGAAGAATGCAGGGGCAACGTATATGAGGGCGATGACTACGGTATTCCATGACATGATACACAAGGAAATTGAAGTGTACGTGGATGATGTGATCGTAAAATCCAGACGTCAAGAAGACCATGTTGCCGACCTCAGGAAGTTCTTTCAAAGACTTCGAAGGTACGACATCAAGCTCAATCCGGCCAAATGCGCATTCGGAGTTCCATCAGGAAAGTTGCTAGGATTCATCGTCAGCCGACGGGGCATTGAGTTGGACCCATCCAAAATCAAGTCCATTCAAGAGCTACCCCCGCCAAAGAATAAAATAGAGGTAATGAGTATGTTGGGAAGGTTAAATTACATCAGTAGGTTTATTGCTCAGCTTACAGCAACCTGTGAACCCATATTCCGTCTGTTGAAGAAAGACGCCGCGATAGAATGGACGACAGAATGTCAGGAAGCGTTCGACCAAATCAAAGGGTATCTGTCAAATCCACCCGTACTAGTTCCGCCTGAACCGGGCAGACCCCTGATTCTTTATCTGACGGTTTTGGAGAATTCGTTTGGCTGCGTACTGGGGCAGCATGATCTTACTGGCAGGAAGGAACGGGCCATTTACTACCTCAGTAAGAAATTCACAGTCCACGAGGTCAAGTACACTCATCTAGAGAAGACATGTTGCGCTTTGACTTGGGTAGCCCAAAAGTTGAAACATTATTTGTCTTCTTACACCACTTACCTCATTTCGCGTTTGGATCCGTTGAAGTATATTTTCCAGAAACCTATGCCTACGGGGAGGTTAGCAAAGTGGCAAATCTTACTTACAGAGTTCGACATCATATACGTGACAAGGACGGCTATGAAAGCTCAAGCCTTAGCCGATCATTTAGCTGAGAATCCTGTCGATGACGGATACGAGCCTTTGAGGACATATTTTCCAGACGAAGAAGTACTGCAGATTGATGGGTTGGAACTAACCGCGGAGCCGGGTTGGAAGCTTTTCTTCGATGGAGCGGCGAACGCAAAAGGAGTCGGAGTAGGGGCTGTACTCATCTCTGAAACAGGACATCATTATCCTGTCACTGCTCAACTGCGTTTTCATTGTACCAATAATATGGCTGAGTACGAGGCATGTATCTTGGGGTTGCGATTAGCGGTGGACATGGATGTACAGGACGTCTTGGTCTTGGGGGACTCGGACCTTCTGGTGCATCAGATTCAGGGAGAATGGGAAACCAGAGATTTAAAGCTTATCCCGTATCGTCAGTGTTTGCATGATCTGACCAAGCGCTTTCGATCAGTGGAATTCAGGCACATCCCAAGGATGCATAATGAGGTTGCCGACGCTCTAGCTACTTTAGCATCGATGCTACATCACCCGGACAAGGTTCGTGTCGATCCGTTGCATATCCAGATCCGGAATCAACATGCTAATTGTAATGTGATAGAGGAAGAGGTGGATGGTGAGCCATGGTTTCATGATGTCAAGGAATACCTCAGGTTAGGAGTATACCCAGAGCAAGCAACTGGAGATCAAAAGCGAGCTATTCGGCGGTTGGCGAACGGATTTTTCCTTAGTGGAGGGGTGCTGTACAAAAGAACCCCAGATTTGGGGTTGTTGAGATGTATAGATGCAAATCAAGCCACAACAGTGATGACAGATATACACTCGGGAGTTTGTGGACCACACGTGAGCGGATACGTATTGGCAAAGAAGATTCTTCGAGCCGGATATTACTGGCTCACGATGGAGCGTGATTGTATAAGTTTCGTGCAAAGATGCCATCAGTGTCAGATACACGGAGACTTGATTCATTCTCCACCAACTGAATTGCACACAATGTCAGCACCATGGCCATTTGTTGCATGGGGCATGGATGTTATTGGACCTATAGAGCCTGCGGCTTCCAATGGTCACAGGTTCATTCTGGTAACGATCGATTATTTTACCAAGTGGGTGGAGGCCAAAACATTCAAATCGGTGACCAAGAAGGCGGTGGTGGATTTCGTACATTCCCACATCATCTGCAGGTTTGGAATTCCAAAGATAATCATCACAGATAACGGTGCCAATCTTAACAGCGGATTGATGAAGGAGGTCTGCCAACGGTTCAAGATCACACACCGAAATTCCACACCGTATCGTCCCAAAGCAAATGGTGCGGTTGAGGCAGCAAACAAGAATATAAAGAAGATATTGAGGAAGATGGTAGAAGGGTCTAGGCAGTGGCATGAAAAGTTACCGTTTGCGCTGTTGGGTTATCGCACTACCGTCCGGACTTCGGTAGGTGCAACTCCTTACTTGCTGGTATACGGGACTGAAGCAGTAATACCAGCAGAAGTTGAAATCCCATCCCTCCGAATTGTCGCTGAAGCCGAGATTGATGACGACGAGTGGGTCAAAACCCGATTAGAGCAATTGAGCTTAATCGATGAAAAGAGATTGACAGCGGTATGTCACGGCCAATTGTATCAAAAGAGAATAGCGAGAGCATATAACAAGAAGGTACGTCCCAGGAAATTTGAAGTGGGACAGCATGTGCTGAAGAGAGTTCTACCACATCAGGCCGAAGCGAAAGGCAAGTTCGCTCCAAATTGGCAGGGACCATTTGTGGTGACTAGAGTATTATCCAATGGCGCTCTATGTCTGACTGATGTTGAGGGAAGATGCACCGATATGGCTATCAATTCTAATGTAGTCAAGAGATATTATGTGTAATTCTTTAATGCGCATTTGTCAACGTTTGGTTTCGTTTGTGTGTATTTGGCATTTTTCGGAGAATGAAATGACGGAGGCAATTTTTCTACTACCCAAACACTTTAACCTTTGTTTCCCCCTTTGAGCCTTAATTATTCTTTCATATACCCTCTTTCGGAATCATCAAGGAAGATGTGTAACAAAATAGAAAAAAAAAAACAAAGAAAAATACAAGAAAAAGTGAACTACGTTCGACCTGATTCCTCAAGAAGGATACGTAGGCGCCACACGGCTCGGTCATAATAAAATAAGAATCAAAGACCCCCCCAAGCAACAAAACTGGGGCAGAATTCATTGTTTCATTGGAAAGATAGTGTGGATCCCGAAAGTTGTAATAAGCTAACCGTTGAGGTTAAACCCCTTTCTTCAGCCTCACGCGCAGAAACCATGTTAAGAACCGGAAAGACCTCTCGATCAGCATTCGAGAAGTGCCAAGTCATGGGGACGGAAGCCAAGAGTGACATCCCGACCCTCGATTGAATCCAGGATGCACAAGCCGAAAGGGGATAACGCTCTAGAGGGAATCTCGTGGGTGATACCCCGACGCAGGGAAAGAAAGCGTAAATGAGAGAGTCTTAACGGTGAAAACCCTCGCGGGCACCTTAAGGCGAAGGAAGTTGAGAGAAGTAAAATGAGAGAGTCTTACGGTGAAAACCTTTACGGGCACCTTAAGGCGACGGGAGATAGAAAGAAATGAGAGAATCTCATTAGTGAAAACCCTTTGAAGGGCACTGTGAGGTGACAGGACGAGATGGTTACAAGATGTCTGCATGAGACAAGGTTTGGACATCCGTTTACCTCTAGCGGAACGCGGCATCAGAAAGTGATTGACATGAATAGACTGGGTAGTTTAATCTCAAAGGCGCGGCATAACCATTGGATCAGTCATACATTCAGATAAGTTTTCCTATTTTTGAGTTCAGAAAAGTTTTTCTCTTCTTTTGTCATTTGCGGTCGGTATTCTTTTCTTTTCTTTCATTTTCGAAAATTGATTTTTCAAAGCTTACTACCAAGTCTCCCAAAGCAATATAATGAAAATAAATAGGCGGAACGAGGCAATAAGGCAGAAGTCGTTACGATAGTAAGATTGGGACGACAGGGTGATTGGAAGGTTCGCAGGAATTATGGAGTATGATGGACACATGTGGCACGTCCGAAAGATGACTTCACGCAACATATCACCGGCTAAAAAGAGTCGGATCAAACCAAAGATTGGAATAAAAGGAAAGATGAGAGGTTGTTCGTGGAAAGAGCATCGTCCCCAGCAAGCGTCAACATCGCCCTCAAAGTTCGAGAGAGGCCAAGCAGCTGAAAGAGAAAAGAAAATGGCCCCAACAAGAGTGGCACGACCACTCACCGCGTTTTGAAACTAACAATTTTTCTTTGATTTAAAAGCAGGGAAAGAGGGTTCGTTGGCAGAAAAGCATACCATCCAGAAGTTTATCAAACTGGGGCAGAAAATTTTCTCCTGTTGCGAAAATTTTCTTGAAAGCAAAGACTCAGTGGATAAGGGTAGAAAGCAACACAAGATTTCGGGAAATACCGGCTCCGAGCAGAATAATTTTGAGAGAGGCCCGACAACACGATGGGGTGATCTTTGAGCCTGGTATCATCCCCAGCAGTTGATGGAAAAATGAAACGATGGCTTCGAGATTCCCCCAGCAGTATTACATTCCATAATTTGCTCGAGGAGGCAAAAGCGTGAGTCCCAAAGGAGGTGTGGGAAGAAGGAAGAGAATGAGGGGTGAAGGAAACAAAGAATACTTCCTCAGCAGCATCATCCCCAGCAGGCGAGTAAACAGTTCCAAAAATATCCCCAGCAGCCGGAAGAAAAAGTAATACGACCCAGGGGAAGGCAATTCCAAGACAGGATAATTCAGAAGAGAAGGTGGTCCGAGGGGTAATGCAGGAACGAGGAAATGGTACAAAGGGCAAAGGAAGGTAATCAAGATAAGATGAAATCAGTGAGAAGTAGTTGAAATCAGGGAGCCCGCCTGAAGAATGGAGTGGCGATTTTTATCTTGAAATAGTAATCGAGGTCAGGGAGCCCGCCTGGAGAATGGAGTGGCGATTTTATTTTGAAGTAGTAATTGAAGTAAGGGAGCCCGCCTGAAGAATGGAGTGGCGATTTTATTTGAAGTAGTAGTTGAAATCAGGGAGCCCGCCTGAAGAATGGAGTGGCGATTTTTATCTTGAAATAGTAATCGAGTTCAGGGAGCCCGCCTGAAGAACGGAGTGGCGATTTTATTTTGAAGTAGTAGTTGAAGTCAGGGAGCCCGCCTGGAGAATGGAGTGGCGATTTTATTTGAAGTAGTAGTTGAAGTCAGGGAGCCCGCCCGGAGAATGGAGTGGCGATTTAGTTTGGAAGTCACAGTTGAAATCAGGGAGCCCGCCTGGAGAATGGAGTGGCGATTTTATTTGAAGTAGTAGTTGAAGTCAGGGAGCCCGCCTGGAGAATGGAGTGGCGATTTTATTTTGAAGTAGTAATTGAAGTCAGGGAGCCCGCCTGGAGAATGGAGTGGCGATTTTATTTGAAGTAGTAGTTGAAGTCAGGGAGCCCGCCTGAAGAACGGAGTGGCGATTTTTATCTTGAAATAGTAATCGAGGTCGGGGAGCCCGCCTGAAGAATGGAGTGGCGATTTTATTTGAAGTAGTAGTTGAAGTCGGGGAGCCCGCCTGGAGAATGGAGTGGCGATTTTATTTTGAAGTAGTAATTGAAGTCGGGGAGCCCGCCCGGAGAATGGAGTGGCGATTTTATTTTGAAGTAGTAATTGAAGTCGGGGAGCCCGCCCTGGAGAACGGAGTGGCGATTTTATTTTGAAGTAGTAGTTGAAGTCGGGGAGCCCGCCCGGAGAATGGAGTGGCGATTTTATTTTGAAGTAGTAGTTGAAGTCGGGAGCCGCCTGAAGAATGGAGTGGCGATTTTATTTGAAGTAGTAGTTGAAGTCAGGGAGCCCGCCCGGAGAATGGAGTGGCGATTTTATTTGAAGTAGTAGTTGAAGTCGGGGAGCCCGCCTGGAGAATGGAGTGGCGATTTTATTTTGAAGTACTAATTAAAGTCGGGAGCCCGCTCGGAGAATGGAGTGGCGATTTTATTTGAAGTAGTAGTTGAAGTCGGGGAGCCCGCCCGGAGAATGGAGTGGCGATTTTATTTGAAGTAGTAGTTGAAGTCGGGGAGCCCGCCTGAAGAACGGAGTGGCGATTTTATTTTGAAGTAGTAGTTGAAGTCGGGGAGCCCGCCTGGAGAATGGAGTGGCGATTTTATTTGAAGTAGTAGTTGAAGTCAGGGAGCCCGCCCGGAGAATGGAGTGGCGATTTTATTTGAAGTAGTAGTTGAAGTCAGGGAGCCCGCCTGAAGAACGGAGTGGCGATTTTATCTTGAAATAGTAGTTGAAGTCGGGGAGCCCGCCTGGAGAATAGAGTGGCAATTTTATTTGAAGTAGTAGTTGAAGTCAGGGAGCCCGCCTGGAGAATGGAGTGGCGATTTTATTTTTGAAGTAGTAGCTGAAGTCAGGGTGCCCGCCTGAAGAATGGAGTGGCGACTTATTGTTGAAGTTGATTGGGGAAAGTGGTAAAGCATAACGAAATCCCCAGCGTGAATCCAAGTTCATAATCGAAAGGAAGGCGACAAGGATCAGAAAAGATAGATTCGGATTTCGAAGAAGAATGGTTCGAAGACCACAAAGAAGGAACCAATGGTCGAAGGTCGGCCATCAAGATAGGCCGAGACAACAATTGTCGGAGGAGAAGAAGCACGCGAGGAAATATCAGAGCCGGCAGGATGGCAAGGAGCATGACAAGATCAAGTCAAAAAGGATAGATAAGAATTTGTAATACTGTAACTTAGTCTAGCTCCTTGTTTTTGTTGTTTAGTACGGTGTAACAAGGAGGTCAGCTAAGCAGTGGCAACAGCAGTAATAGCAGTAACAGCAGTAACAGCGAGATCGCAACAGTCATGGTAGTCCCAGCTACCAGAACTTCCCGACCTACATTGACCTGATTCCTATTTAGCCCAGGATATGTAGGAGGCCTCCTGAAGTAAAGGCTCGGTCAGGATCTTTTTAGAAATGCTTCACACAGAGTGCTCGAACAGGCAAAAATCGCTCGTATCCGCTCACTTATCTTTGCACGAAAACTCTTCATGTTTACGCGCAAAGAGGGGCAGCTGTGAGCACGTGATTTTTGCCTTACCTGAGAAGTACTCCCAGAAAAATTCAAAATAAAATAGTTCCGGGTTGGGCATGATTTTTGTGATTATGGTGTTATTTTTATCTTACATTTGCATTTTTGTGTGTGCGTGTTTATTTATTTAAATTAGTAAAATACAAAAATATATACATTATGTGTTGCATTTTTCTAGTGTGTTTAATATCAAAATTATACGGCTTACATTTAAGTGATATGCAATTATGTGGGATAATTGTAGTAAAAATTAGTTGTGTTATAGGTTAGTATATATATATATATATATATATATATATATATATATATATATATATATATATATATATATATATATATATATATATATATATATATATATATATATATATATATATATATATATATATATATATATACATATAATACATCATGGAATGTAGTATGAAGAGCAGACTTGGGCCATAATTTAGTCCAAAAACCTGGCCCAAACCCCTCACCCGTCCAGCCCACACGCCCCAGCCCATCCGGCCTCACCCTTTTTTTTTAATGTTTTAATCTTAACCGTAGATTCACCTCGATCCAACGGTAGAGATCAATTCATCCTCACCCGTTCCAGGTAACCCGATCCAGGTCCGGACCGACCCAGTCCCGCATAAACACAAACGATGTCGTTTGGTTAAGTGAGAGGATCCAGGCCGTTGATCTCATTTGATCAAACGGCCAGGATTAAATACCATCATCGCCATATATACTTAATTCCCTACCCCACCCCCTTCCAGACCCCCTACCCTCGACCATCTCTAACCTTCAGAGATGGCTTCACAGCCTCCGCCCCTCTCCGCCGCCCTCCGCCTACCGGAAATCGCCTCACGGCGGTTCCGGTAGGCCAAACCACTCCAAATTAACACCGTAGACTCTCCAAAGCCCCCTCTACACGGATCCAATACTCGCTAGGCTCGAATCTTGCTTGAGCGTCTCGAATATTCGTTCAAAGGTCGCCGGAATCTGACGGTCATCCCAAACCGCCCCAAACTCATCCCAAATGCTCCTCACACCTCCCTCACACCCCTACTAACCCTAGTTTGGTTCGAATCAAGCCCGAACTACCCAAACCCCAAATCCGAGCCCCAAGAACCCTAGAATTCTAAAATTAGGGATTTTGTTCGATTTTAAGTAATTGGAGTCAATAGACTCTAATTGGAGTGTTTTTCATTTGAAAAACACTTCAATTAAAGTCCGTTTACTTCAAAAGGTGAAAAACTCGAAGCCTTCGGAACCAGGGCTATTTGATTTCGATTTCTTTTTGAGGTAATGTTCTTCTTTCTGTTTAATTCAATTCGTTTTGTATTTGTTTAGTCTTAGATTGATTGAATTCTTCTCAATTGTCTTTGGCCGTCCATATTTGTCATTTCTTCTCCAAGACCTCTTTGTTTGGTCAATTGCTTTCTGTATTACTTGTTTGAATATGTTAGTTATAGGATACGAACTCGCGTCGATTAGCGTCGTCGAACACTTGGTTTTCATTTTGGCCGAGATTTTAGAATCACTGTTTTGCTAATTAATTTGGTATCCATGATTATGTGTTGTAGTTAATCGAATGTCGTCAATGTATTCTCGTAGGTCTGTTTGTTAGCAACAGCAGAGCAATGATTCCTATGTTACTGACTGAGGTCTTAGTTGAATCACTATAGACTAATGTTGTATTGGAATCACTATGGAATTATGGTTGTATTCATTGGTTGATCATAAATTAGGGATTAATAGAGTGTGGTTAATATTAGTTAATTAGAACTAACATTGTATGATTTAAAAATTGTCTTGCCCATGAATTAAGCTAGTGGAGCCTGCTGTTACAGCAGGGCATCCCACCAGGCTCTGCAATTAGAGAATTTTAAACATAAAAACCCATGTTTAGACAAGTTTAAGTGGGAAAACAGAGGGGATAATGGGCTAGGCAGAAAAGAATGATGGGCTAGGTCTTTCTAGTGGTCTGAGGCATCTTAAGTGGTCTGTTTTGGTTATAAATAGAGGATTTTTTGGACACACAGGGGGGATTTCAAATAGAGATAGACAGAGATATTCATACACACGAAAGAGATAGAAAACAGGAAAAAATACACCTTAGACACACACACACAGGAGAGATATCTGGAGAACATTGGGGATAGGCATTGATACCTAGAAAAATAGGGAGATACATAGAGGCTTAGGACTGGTTTTTTGGTGAGCTAAAAGAGAGTTATACACATTAGGAAGAAGTAAGGCAGAAGTACACACACACATAGATCCTGGGTACTGTTTCATTGAAGTTTTGGTGACTGTTGTTGTTGTTGCTTGTAAGAGAAGGCTATTTGGCTTGCTGTTTTTGTCTGCTGAGGTTGTTGGTCGTGTGTGGTGCAACTGTTGCTGTTGGTTTGGTTATTGTGGTATGCTGCTGGTCTATTGTTGTTGCTGCTGTGTTGATTGTTGTTGCTGCTGTGTTGATTGTTGTTGCTGCTGTGTTGATTATTGTGTTGTTTGTTGTGGGCTGCTGTTGGTAGTGTTGTTTGGCTACCACTGTTGGGTTTTGATTTGGGTGTTAAGTGCTGTGGAGACTGATTACCTTTGATATTGCTGTGCTGTTTACTTGCTGGGCTACTGTTACTGTTTTGTTTCTCCTGTTGTTGCTGGTTCACCTACTGTTACTGTTGCATGCCTTGCCACTGCTCACTCTTCTTTATTCTTCCACATTCCAGGTACACATCTCCGTCATTGTAGTGTCTTGGTTCGAAAAGAATGAAGTTTGAAGCTTCCTTTTAAGTATGCTGAATACATATAGATGTCTATAGTTCTTGTACTTGTTATGTTCTGTGATTCTTTAATCAAGTGTATTGCTAATTTTGGCTATGGAAAATGTATCTAGATCAAAGATACATTATCATTAGATGTATATGTAAACCTGAATCATCCTGCTATATCTGTGTTCAATATTCTCTATTCATGTGCGTAATCTCAAAGCTGTTAATACTAGGCCCTATGTTAAAAGTGAGATTAGCCATTTGTTTAAGTAGAAAATTTAAGGTAATTTGAACACCCGTAGATAATGATATCTTGAACTTGCGAAAATATACGACAGAGGCTCTTTGAGGATTATTTGGATTCGAAGTAAGTTCTTCCCATATAATTGGCCACCCTAGACTTAAATCTCCTCACTTAATTAACTAATCGTATGTTTGCTGAATTGGTTATGGTTGAGTAGGATTTTTGTCACATTGTAGGAATTAGTGAGTTATTATTCACTGAATGACGTAATTCGATTAAAGGAGTCGGGGGTGCATTTCATGTAACCCGACCCCAATTTCAAACAAGAGTAAATAAAGCGTGTCAGGAACCGCAGGTGCATTTCATGTGGTGCGGCTCGTAGCAAGTTTTAAATAGTTGGAATCAGCTCCTAAATAAATACAGTGGGATGTAGCTCGCGTCAGATTTGAATTAAAGGTGCGCCTCGCCCAATAGTTACACTAATCGCAAGGCCCTCATAAATGTACATATAAAATACTCAGATTTCGAGATGTGTCGTTTCTTAGCGAATATCACGTCCTTCTCAACAGTGTAAATAAGTAATCGCTCCGGACGTATATATTAATTCTACCTTCTTAAATACGGGTGTGCATTTCATGCGACCCAAATCCAAATCCCGAAATGTTGAATAAGAATGTGTCGAGGATCCGGGTGCATTTCATGTGACGTGATTCGAAAGCATATTTTTAAGCAACTTTCTCTTTCGTAAATCATAATCAATAATAAAAGCGGTAAAGGGATATTAATTTGCACTAAGTACATAATTGTAAAAAAGGGCAGATAAATAAGCCGAACACGACAGTTGAGCGACCGTGCTAGAACCACGGAATTCGGGAATGCCTAATACCTTCTCCGGGTTAATAGAATTCCTTATCCGGATTTCTGGTTCGCGGACTGTTAAATAGAGTCATTCTTTTCCTCGATTCGGGATTTAACCGGTGACTTGGGACACCATAAATCTCCCAAGTGGCGACTCTGAAGTAATTAAATAAATCCCGTCTCGATTGTACTTTAATTGGAAAAACTCTTTGCGCCCTCGCGGGTGCGGTAAAAAAGAGGTGTGACAATAGCTATTATTATAAGAAAACTCTACCAGTGGCAAGAAATGATCCCATGAACCTCCAAACTCAATCACGCACGCACGAAGCATATCCTCCAAAATATGAATAGTGCGCTCGGACTGCCCATCCGTCTGGGGGTGAAATGTTGTGCTCAGTTCCACTCGAGTGCCTAAATATTGCTGTACGGCTCTCCAGAATTGTGAAGTGAATTGAGTGCCTCTATCTGAAATGATGGAAACTAGAATACCATCCAGCTGGACTATCTCCCTGATGTAGATCTCCGCCAGCGGCTCCGATGAGTAAGTGGTGCACACATGTATGAAATAGGCCGTCTTGGTCAGCCGATCCATAATGACCCAAATGGAATCAAACTTCCTCACAGTCCGTGGAAGTCCGATACGAAGTTAATGGTGATGCACTCCCATTTCCACTCTAGGATCTCAATCTGCTGCATTAACCCACCAGGACGCTGATGTTCATACTTCACCTACTGGCAGTTGAGGCACCTAGAAACATAGTCAACTATATCCTTCTTCATCCGCCTCCACTAGTAATGCTGTCTCAAGTCCTAATACATCTTCGCGGCACCCTGATGGATTGAATTCCGTGAGCTATGGGCCTCTTCTAGAATCAGCTCTCGAAGATCATCTACATTGGGCACACAAATACACCCATGCATCCTCATCACTCCGTCATCCCCAATAGTGACATCTCGGAAATCACCACGCCAAACCTTGTCCTGAAGGTCCTGCAAATAACGGTCATCAAGATGCCGATCTAGGATGCGATCAAATAGTTAAGACCGAGAAACCATACAGACCGGAACCTGGCTGGGCTCCGAAAGATCCAATCTAACAAACTGCCTGTCTAAAGCCTGAACATCCATCGCCATAGGCCTCTCTGAAGCTGATAGATATGCTAAACTCCCCAAACTCTCCACTCGGCGACTCAAGGAATCGGAAACTACATCGACTTTCTCAGATAGTAGAGAATAGTAATGTCATAGTCCTTCCGCAGCTCCAACCATCTTTTCTGATGCATGTTCAGGTCATTCTACTTAAGCAAGTGCTGCAAGCTCCGATGATCAGTGTAAATCTCACAAGGAACCCTATACAAATAAAGACGCCAAATCTTCAAGGCGTGAACAATGGTAGCTAGCTCAAGATAGTGGACATGGTAGTTCTTTTCATGTACCTTCAGTTGTCGGGACGCGTAGGCAATCACCCTACTATCCTGCATCAATATTGCACCGAGTGCAACCCGTGAGGTATCACAATATACCGTATAGGACCCCGAACTGGTAGGCAACATCAAGATAGAGGCCATAGTCAAAGATATCTTGAGCTTTTGAAAGCTCGCCTCACACTCCTTTGTCCACAGAAAAGGGGCACCCTTTTCCGTCAATCTGGTCATAACCCGCCAGACCAAGGAAGCTATGAATCTCAGTAGCTGAGGAGGGCCTGGGCCAACTCTGCACGGCCTCTACCTTCCTCAGATCCACTTGAATACCCTCCCTCGACATCACGTGGCCTAGAAATGCCACCGAACTCAGCCATAATTTTAGAGAACTTTTATAATTGCTTCTCCCTCAAAGTCTGAAGCACTATCCTCAGGTGCAGTTCGTGCTCTTCCCGGCTTCGGGAATATACCCAAATAACATCAATAAAAACAATCATGAACGAGTCAAGGTACGGCCTGAATACACTGTGCATCAAATGCATAAAAGCTGTTGGGGCATTAGTTAGCCCGAAAGACTTAACGAGAAACTCGTAGTGACCATACCGAGTCCTCAAAGTAGTCTTCAGGATATCTGGCTCCTGAATCTTCAGTCAATGATAACCAGAGCGCAAATAAATCTTATAGAATACCTTTGCACCCTGTACCTGGTCAAATAAGTCATCAATAAGTGGAAAAGGATACCGATTCTTCACTGTATCTTTGTTCAACTGGCGATAGTCAGTACACATACGCATAGAATCGTCACTTTTCTTTACTAACAATACAGGAACACCCCAAGGTGAGACACTGGGTCGAATGAAACCCTTACCCAAAAACTCCTGTAACTAATTCTTCAACTCCTTCAACTCAGGAGGAGCCATGCGGTACGGAGGAATAAAAATGGGCTAAGTGTCCAACAATAAGTCAATACCAAAATCGATATCTCTATCAGGCAGCATGCCCGGGAGGTCAGCTGGAAATACATCAGAGAAATCACGTACCACTGGGACGAAATTAAGAGAAGGAGTGTCAACATTGATATCCATCACATAAGCTAGATAAGCTACACACCCCTTCTCAACCATACGCTGGTCATTGAGAAAGGAAATAACATGGTTGGGGTATGATCTGGAGTACCACTCCACTCAATACATGGAATACCTGGCATAGCCAGTATCACGGTCTTGGCGTGACAATCAAGAATATCATAGTGGAGCGATAACCAGTACATGCCCAGAATAATATCAAAATGAACCATATCGAGCAAAAAAAGTTCAGCTCTAGTCTCAAAACCACAAATAGTGACCAAACACGACAGACACACACGGTCCACAACCAAAGAATCTCCCACCAAAGTAGAAACATAAATGGGGGTACTCAAAGAATCCCGAGGCACACCCAGATGTGAAGCAAAATAAGAGGACACATATGAAAAAGTAGAACAAGGATCGAATAGAACCGATGAATCTCAGTGACTAACCAAGATAATACATGTGATAACAGAATCGGAGGCGACAGCTGCAACGCGATCAGGAATAGCATAAAATTTGGCCTGACCCCTCTCTCGAGGGCGGCCTCTGGCACCCTGATCCTTGACCCTGGCTGGCTGGGCAGGTGGGGTGGCAGCTGGGGCTGGAACGATGGCCTGCTGACCCTGTGAACCATGCTGAGGCTACGAAGTCTGTGGAGGTTCTCCTTTCCTACGCATGGGGAACTCCTTAGCCAGATGGCGAGTATCCCCGCACTTAAAACATGCCTTGGGAGGACGCGGTGGCTGTGACTGACCGGCCCCGCTCCTGCTTGATTGACCCTTGGAGGTACCCCGCGTAGGAGGCATATTAAGAACTGGGGGAGCATAATAAGGCTCTTGAGGTACCGGAAGAACTGGAGTACTACTAGCTGCTGGAAATGCTGAATAAACAGGACGACCGGAATAACCCCTACCAAAATGATCGGCTGCTGAAGTACGGGCACCAGAGAAATGACCCGACTCACAAGACCTCTTGGCCTCCCTCTCTCCTCACTCTCTAGGGAGCATACCCTCGATCCGCCTGGCAATACTCACCGCCGGCTGATACGGTACATCTGTCTCCAGCTCTCTAGCCATGCTGGACCAGATCTGCGGAATAAGTCCCTCAATAAACCTCCGCACCCTCTCCTGGACCGTGGCTACCAAGGCCGGTGCATGCCTGGCTAACCGGGTGAAAATGATAGCATACTCTGATATTGTCATAGAGACATGACGTAGCCGCTCAAACTCTGATTGCCAAGCATCCCTAAGACTCTAGGGAACAAACTCCCGTAAAAACATATTAGAAAACTATGTACTGGTCAACGAGGCAGAATCATCAGGACTATCCAACTCATACATGCGCCACCAATTAAAAGCGGCCCCTCTATGCTGAAAAGCAGTAAAGGAAGCCCCACTGGTCTCCACTATACCCGTAGTATGGAGGATACGATGACACTCCTCCGGAAATCCTAATGCATCATCTGAAGCAAAGCCACTGAACACTAGGGGATCATATTTCATGAACCTCTCTAACCTACGCTGCTCGTCCTCGGAGGCAGATGGCCCACCTCCGGGTTGTACTGGTGCGGTAGGAGTCATAGTAATAATCTTTGGAACCTGCCCCTCGGGAACTCGCTGCTCAGGTGTGCTGGCTGCGGGAATCTGGGCCCCTCCCCTGGCCTGAGATGTAGCTGCAGCGAGAGGAAGCAACCCCGACTGAGCTAGAGTAGTATACATGCTAATAAACTGGGGCAGGGTCTCCTGGAGTGCTGGAGTAGTTGCAGTTGTACTAGGTGTACCAGGTGCCTGCTCTCCAACCTAATCCACCGGTGGTGCCTCAGCGGTAGCGTGCATGGGTGCTTTGGCTGCATCTCAGGTGCATCCTCGAACTCTACCACGGACTAGGCCTCTAGCGGTGGGAGTAGGGGGAGCGTGTGCATGATCCTTATGAGTAGCATGTGTCCTCACCATTTGTGAGAGAATATAAAACAGAAGTTTAGATTTGGTGCCAAAATATCGCACGACAAGGAATTCACAAGAAATGAAGAGTTTCCTAAACAGTTACATAGCCCCTCGTAGATAAATACGGACGTATCCGTATAGATCAGCGAGACTCTAAATAATCGGCCTGTGTCCCGTGACTCCTATGGACCTTGAGCTCTGATACCAACTTGTCAGGACCCTAGTTCACGAATCGTGAGCATGTCATGATGGCACCCAGTCTTCGTGACTAGGTAAGCCTAACGCAATGCAGAATATAAATTTTCATGAAAGAAAAGATAAGATAACAGTAGAATGATGAAAAAGAATGTAACAAGTGCCGCTCGGCATATACACTTCGCCAAATACCAGGATAAAACACTACTACCAAGACCCGAAAACTCACGGGCAATACAGACTAAGAAAGAGTACAAATGTGGCTCTATATATCAAGAGAGTCTACATAACAAAATAAGAGAAATAACTGATGTCGCTAGGATGAATAGAAGAAGACCCTCCGGATCTGCGGACGTAGCAGATCATACCTCATGTCTCCTGAAGTGCTGCTAGATCACCTGTAGTGCGCCTGATCGGATGTACATGGATCCGCACAACAAAAGTGTGCAGAAGAGTAGCATGAGTACACCATAGAGGTACTCAGTAAGTGCCAAGCCTAACCTCGATGGAGTAGTGACGAGGAAGGTCAGGGCCCTAACGAGAAGTAATAAAAATAATGATTATAATAATATCGAACAGTTCAAATAAGAATAAGACTAAAATAAGAATGATGAGGTAAATACTACAACTACCTACAATTAAGCTAACAAGGAGAAATCAACACAACAATGTACAAATCAACAAGTCCAGGATCTCCGGGAATTGAACTCGTAGTCCCCCTCTATACTCAGCAACTCAGGATCTCCGAGAATAAAACCCACAGTTCATATATCAGTCTCACAGGATCTCCGGGAATTAAATCCGCAGTCCTTTATCTCAGTATCACGGGATCTCTAGGAATTGGACGCGCAGTCCGTATATCATTATCTCTGGATTTTCGGGAATTGAATGTAAGGCCCTGTAAAAAATTTGTGCTTAAAACCTAGTGGTTGTGGTGTTATGGTATGAATAATGTGTTAGGAATGTGATTTAAGTTTCAAAAATTGAAAGAATAATTTTTCCAGAAAATGTCGATTCTGCGGTCAGGAATGCGATCACAGATCCGCTATGCGAACCACATTCCTACCGTAGATTTTAAAAGAATGTTTTCCGAAAATTGTGTTGAAAATGCGATCTAATATGCGATCGCAGAATCAAAATGCGGAACACAAATCTATCGCATAATTTCTTGAGAATTTTTGAGTGTCAAATCTGCGGTGCATTGTGCGACCGCAGAACATGAATGCGGACCGCATTCTGGTCGCATATCGTAACAGAACAAGAGAATTTTTGTGGCAATTCTATGGTCCATTATGCAGACCGCATGTTGATTCTATGATCGCAGATGCGACCGCAGAATTGACTCGACCCAGATTTTAAAAAATTTTGACCGGACCCCTTCTTTAATAAAACTCCTCCAACCTTCATTTTCTCATATTTTCTTAACAAAACTAGAGAGAGGAAAGAGGGATTCTAGAGAGAGAAGTCTACCCATCTTCAAAGAGTGTTTCTAATCGTTTGGTCCAGAGGTTCCTAGGGTAAGTGTCATGATCCCAGTCTTTACTAGGTAAAAACCCTAACCATTTTCTTTGATTTTCAATTTTAAAATGGGTAAAGAATGATTTTCATACAATAGCTTTTGAAAATAGAATTTGACATTCATACATGTTATTTGAACTTGAATTTTAGTAAAAAAAAAAGTGGGTAGGAGTAAGAGTTTGCAAAAACGGAAGTTGGCAACTTAGGATAACTTGGGTGAGCTTAAGTAAGAGATTGAAGGAAGAAACTTCGACTCCAGGTATGTATGGCTAACTTTAATTCTTGTGAAATCGCTCTTTTGTGCAAAATTCGTTGGTATGTGCTAATTTTGAGGAATTGTTGTGCAATTCTTTGATTTGGTTATTGGGTATTCAATTGATGTTGAACTATGTGTGGTATGGTATGGAATATGAACCGAAAGATAAAAAAGAATATGAAATTGGTAAAGAATTGTGATGAATTGTTGAACAAAATGGTATGGGTACTCTCGAATACGGAAACATTATGACTTGGTTGTGAGACATGTTAGAAAGGTATTTGAAAGCATGAACCAATTTGTAAATTGCTTATTTGCACTTGGTGTGATTTTGTGTAGTGCCTTGTTTGTTGTTTGTGATTGTTGTGATTGAAACTGTACGATGGGATCGAGTTGGGCGCCGCAACACGAAGTAATAAGGTGTGGGTTAGGGTGATAAGGGTGGCCGAGGTAATAAGGGTGGCCGAGGTAATAAGGATGGAAAGCGATCGAAATCTCCATTGAAATTGATATGAAATCATTGATGTGAAATTGTTAAAGGAGATAACAGGATTGTGTTTTCCGTGATTGTTTGGTTGTTGCCTTCCTTGATGATCGTTAATTGTGCTTTGGGCTGAGAAGTACTTTAAATGAGGTTAATGTGGGAACATGATTGGCTAGCCTTATCATTTCTTGGTGTAATCTTTCATTGACTTATCATCGTGACTTACTTATTTAATGGCTTGAGTTCACTTGGGACAAAGCTTATCCATACATACCCATACAATTCCAGTGTACCGATGTCCCTTTTTCTAGGGACGCTACATTCGTGTTATGGTTGTAGGTGGATCAGTAGCTGGTACTTCAGCTCATCGGCAGTAGCATCCTTCATCTTCCACTGCTCGTTTTTGTGAGCCCCTTTCCATTCAGGGCCTTGCGTGGCTTATGCCACCTCTATTTTAGACTTTTTTTTTGATTTTGTGTAAGGTATAGCCAGAGCCTTGTTACCGGCAAGTGTTGTATCATCCTTTGTATCCTAGAGGCTCCGTAGACAGAAAACTGTGGGATTATGGCCTATATATATATATATGTCTGGCGTTGTAATTTGTAAACTCGTTAGTAAGTTAATCATGTGGTTATGTTTGAAAAGTGTGAATTTAGTTATAATTGGTAAGATCTTTGGCTTATAAGTAATGAACAATACAGTGGTAACGTGCGGGTTAGGAAATGCACCTAGGTCCGCTTCACTGGGGTTACCCGGCCAGGCGCCGGTCATGTCCCTCAATTTGGGGCATGACATTGAACGTGCAGTCCGTATCTCAATATCTCAGTGTCTTCCGGAATTGAACCTCAATCCTCATCTCAATATCTTATGATCTCCGGGAATCGAATCCGCAATCCGTATCTTAATATCCAGGATCTCCGGGAATTGAACCCGCAGTCCTTTATCTCAGTATCATAGGATCTCCGGGAATTGAACCAGCAGTCCTTTACCTCAGTAGCATCGGATCTCCAAGAATTGAACATGCATTTCACAAACACAAACACAATCAATAAAAGGAAAAATACTGAAAAATATGAAGTGCATAGCTACAAATTACACCAAATCCAGTCTTAACAAGTTCCAGGAAGTTCAATTAAGACAAGTAGTCACTTAGACATATAATCCTATCTAATCATGCTTCTCTAACTATCACTAGATAAATCTTACAATAGAATGAATTAAATAACAAGGACATCATGATTTGAATAGTTCAAGTAAGGTGGTTTTTCAACAATCTACGCGAATACACGCTCGTTACCTCACGTACAAGGCATTTAAATCAACACATATATATCCTAGGGGAGAAGGTTCCCCCACGCAAGGTTACACAAGTCACTTACCTCAATTCCGGTACAAAACGGATAAGAAATGACTCCCTTGCCACGAGTATCTGACTTTGAGTAGCCCAAATCAACTCAAACCAATTACACAGTGCAAATAACATCGCAAGTAACTAATTACAGAGATAAAATTAATGCTACGGCACGAAAATGGGTGAAATGACCAAAATACTCCTCCAGGCATCGGCTCGAAATCAAAATATTTTATGTTTTGAGAACCCTCGTACTCTCATGAGTCTGACCATATAAAATTTATCGAAATAAGATTTCGTTTGCCCCTCGAAATAATCAAAGTTTGTTCTATGAAACTCACCCCAATTTACACCCAAAATCTTAAATTAAAGGGAGAAATTGAGTTTAGATTAGTGAATAATGATCACAAAGGAGTAAGAAATCGTTACCCAACAATTGTCTCTGAAAACCACGTGAAAAATCACTCAAAATCGAGCTCCCTAGCTTGAGCTATTGGAAAAATTGGTGAAACCCTCGTGGATGAAATTTTATATACTGGTTATGTCTGCCCAGTGATTTACTCTATGCGATCGCATGACCTTTGTTGTGATCGCATAGCACAATTTTTTTCTACCTCACCAATTTACATTATGCGATCACATAGACCACAATGCGATTGCACAGCTCATCCAAATAGACTTATGCGATCGCACACCCTGCTCCGCGATCGCACAGAACAAAATATAGGACCTGGGACCCCTAATCTTTCCACTATGCGATCGTCTAGACCCCTTTGCGATCGTAGAGCACAATCATCCAATGCTATGCGATCGCATAGCCCTTTCTGCGATCGCAAAGAGCAATTTTTTAGCCTCACCCCAAGCCTTCTATGTGATCGCATAGAGCAACCGTCTACAACACTTATGATAGCAAAACTGACTTGTTCTTCAACTAGAAATGGTCCGTTTGACCCCCGGAAACACCCCCAAGGCCCCCGGGACCTCAACCAAAACAACCAACCTACTCCAAATCACGATACAAACTTGCTCCAATCATAAAAACATATTATTAAACACAAAAATCATTAAATTATAGCGCATTCAAGCCTAAGTTTCAACCAAAACATCTGAAACGTACATGTTTTCAAAAACCCAACCAAACGATGTCCGAATGACCTGAAATTTTACAAACATATCAAAAATCACCTAACGAAGCTACTGCAACTGTCGAAAATCAATTCCTACTCCCGGATCAAAATCTCACCTATCGATCGGATTTCCAAAAATTCCAAGCTTCGGCATTTCAAGCCTAATTGAGCTACAGACCTCCAAAATACATTTCGAACGCGCTCCCAACCCTGAATCACCTAATGGAGCTAATGGAACCATCAAATTTGTTTCGAGGTCGTCTTAGCAGTGTTCCAAATACGGGCCATTTTTTTACTATAAAGCTCTCATTTAAGGAGTAAGTGTCCTAAAACATTCCAAATTTTAGAACCGAACCTCCCGACAAACCACAATAGCAGAAATAAACTTAGGGGAAATAGTTAATTGGGGATCGGGGCGTAAATTTCAAAAACGACCGAGCTGGGTCGTTACAGATCTTCCTCTCCATCAACACAAATAAGACATCTTTTTTATAGAAATTGAATATCATAAGGTGCCACGATACCTCGTGGTTCTTCTGTCATGACGCGTCGTGGTCTCTTTTTCAATGATGCGTCATGATCTCTTTTTATCCCTTTAATTTATTTGTCATGATATTTTTATTTCCTGCAAAATACTCTTATAAAATACAGAAAATTTACATATTATATATATATATATATATATATATTGTGTAAAATAATTTATTATTAAGTATATAATATATATATATATATATATTGTGTAAAATAATTTATTATTAAGTATATATTATATGAATATTTTATAGTCATCAAACTCCCCCACACTTGAATCCTAGCTCATCCTCGAGGCAGTAATTTTATTAATAATTGTTGTTTCTTGTAGAGTAGAAAAGTAAATAAAAGTTTCACATAAAATTCAAAACCTATAAGTTTCACACACACACACACACACACACACACACACACACATATATATATATATATATATATATATATATATATATATATATATATATATATATATATATATAGTGTAAAATAATTTATTATTAAGTATATAATATATGAATATCTTATAGTCATCAAATTCCCCCAGACTTGAATCATAGCTCGTCCCCGAGGCAGTAATTTTATTAATAATTGTTGTTTCCTGTAGAGTAGAAAAGTAAATAAAAGTTTCACATAAAATTCAAAACCTATAAGTTTTTCATGTCGCCAAATCTATACATTGTTTATGCTTCTGGTTTTGTTTGCCAAAGACTTTCAACTCCTCTTTTGATGAACCTTTTGAGATTGATAACATTATGATCACAATTTCGAGTTTCTCAATTTTTTTCCATATGCTTGGCCTTCATGTCAGTCTCCACTATGTAGAATCAACACTAATTTTTAAAATTAATTTAGGACTTTTTCAGTCTTGTAATGATATTCTTAATGCTGGTAAGGTAAAGGGATATAGTTGTAGTGACTTTGTTCCATCCAGCTTTATTATGAGAGCCGATTATTTAACCAAAGTAACTATGTACAACAACACAAAGAAAATAACTCTAGAGATTGAGAAAAAGGTTTTGGTCTCCAATTCCATAAATAATATCACTTAAGTCACATTTCTCTCAATAGATTCCTTAAATTCAAGCTTCTTGAACCAAGAATTTGTTCTACAGATATATATACCTTATTTTCTGTTGTGCATTTTTTTGTTTTGTTTTTTGTAGTGATATAGAATAATTACTTCACAAGTATTCCTTCATTGCTTGCTTTAATAATCATTTTTGCTCAACTATAGCAGGAAGGAGTATTATCAATCTTTTTATATGATAAACCAATATGGTGTATCATAAAGTTTGTTTATCCATCTTTTCTTTTTCTTTTTGTGTTTGGCTCAAAGTTGGGTGCTAAAAGGGAAAATATAAATATTTGTGGTTTAAAAATAGATATGCTAAAAAGGGTGTCAAAGAAAGCCTAATTTCATTCTACAAATAGTGTTGTCTAGAATTTCGCCTTGATAGATATTTGGGGTAAGTTTTTGGGAAATTGTTATTGATTCTACTTTTTGAGATCATAATGCTTCTCGATTCCAATACTTTCTTTAATTTGGAGATACTTGTTGTTGCCTTCACAAAAATAAAATCACAAACTTGGAAGTTATATGGCATAAATGAAAAACTTATGTTTGAAAAATATGTAAACTTTTACTTTAAATCTTTAATATTATACAAGAACAACAATTATGAATAAAATAAAAGATGGATATATAAATATGTGATGACCCGGTCCGTCGTCAGGTAAATTACCACCCCGTTTTCCTCGTTATATTCTTGTTCGTGTTTCAATATATATATTTGGTGAATTTGAGTCAATTCAGATCGAGTTTAGTAGAAAATGGGACAAATAGTCTCTTTGAAGAAGGAATAGATTGGAAAAGTTAACCGGACATTGACGTGTGAGTTTGAGGGCTCGAAATCGAATTCTCAAGGCTTGGGTAGCTTCGGGGGTTCATTTATGGCTTAGGAGGGTGATCAGAATTGAATTTTGAGGTTTAGTCTAGAATTAGGCTTGAATTGGCAAAGTTGGAATTTTGGTGAATTTTGGTCGATAGGTGAGATTTTGATATGGGAATTAGAATGGAATTATGACAGTTGCAGTAGCTTCGTTAGGTGATTTTGGATGTGTCAACAAATTTTCAGGTCATTCGGACGTCGTTTGATCAGGTTTTTGATCAAAAGTGAATTTTGAAAGTTATAGTTAAACTTAAGCTAGAATTTGTTGAAAACGGATGATTTCGGTGATTTTGATAGTGATTTTATCATTCGAACAAGTTTGAATGATTTAATAGATCGTATCTGTGTTTTTAGTTGAGGTCCCGGGGGCCTTGGGGTGATTTCGGATGGTTAACGGGCAAATTTGGACTGCAAAAGTGCAACAGAAACGGTAGAGGAGAATTTGCTCTCGGCTCGTGAAGTTAGAGGAGCCCATAAATTGCTCTATGCAATCATGTGAAGCGGGATGCAATTGCATAGGCTTAGGCGCTTCGTCAGTGCGATCGCGTGGGAGTTCCTACGATCGTGTATAAGGGAGACAGTAGTGTTGTACGATCACATGGCTTGTCCTGCGATTGTGTAGAGGAAATTTGGGGCCTGGAATTTTTGGCCTATGCGATCGCAGAGGAAGTGATGCGATCGCATAGAGTATGCTACAGTGATCCGGGCAAAATGTTAAAAACATTTCATCCATGGACCCGAGCTCATTTCCACCATTTTTGATCGAGCTTGGGATCTTTTGTCGAGGGTTTTGAAGGGATTTCGTTGGAATCAATTGAAGGTAAGTTTTATGAGTTAAATAAATGATTATATCAAGTAATCTTCCATTAATTCTCTAAATTTGGGTAAGAAATCAAGAAAATTAGGGCTTTAAGAAAAACTCTTAAAATGGGGATTTGAAGGACCATTTGTGGTCCGAATTGGGAGTTCTTAGTATGTACGGACTCGTGGAGAGACGAGGATTCCGAAGATGTGAGTTTCATAGTATTTCGATAAGCGGTCCCGGGGCTCGTGTTTTGGCAACTTCGTGTTTTTGAGTGTTTTTCGAGTCCTTTTGATTGGGTTATGATTTATTAGCCTATTTTGATGTGTTCTTGTTGGTTTTGATCAGATTTGGCACCCGAGGAGGTCGATTTGGGAGGAAAGCGCAAGGCGAGCTAGGACTTTTGCTGGTTCGAGGTTAGAGGTGGTAATAAACAATGTACTGAGGGTTTGAAACCCCGTATTTGCACTATTCAGTGCTATGCTGAGATAGAACACGTATCATGTGACGGTCGTGGTGGTATTATGACTGGGGATTTGGACTTGATCCTTCCCGATTGATAGTTTATAGTGCATATTGACTGAGACTGAGCTTATACCTGTATAACTGGGCTAGTTGCCATGTTTGGGGTCTTGTGCCGATCTGTAGAATATTAGGGGAACCCGTGGAGCTAAATAACCTCAATACTAGGTTGAACACATACTCTCAGCCATAGTCATAGTTCTTTAGCATGACATGAACCAGTACTAGATGTGTACTCTAAGTGAGAATACCTAGGGTTGAATACCCTGTTCTAGCTGAGTCGGCCCGAGAGGCCGAGTCTATATTAACTGAGAGGGGTCGAGGATCCACTGTGAGATATTGATATATATACCGAATCGGGCTGCACGCCGCAGCAGTATATACTTATACATATATTGGATCGGACTGCACACCGAAGTAATACATATATGGATCGGACTGCACGTCGCAATATTATAGCGCTTGGGCTGAAGGAGCCCCTCCAGAGTCTGCACAAACTCTCAGTGAGTGCACTATATATTATTGGATCCATATGCGCGCCGCAGTAGTATATTTATTATATTGGATCGGTCTGCACGAGCGCACTATATATATATATATATATATATATATATATATATATATATATATATATATATATATATATATATAGAATGTCGCGGCGTGCAGTTCGATCCAATATATATATATATATATATATATATATATATATATATATATATATATATATATATATATAGGGCATCAAACCGCAGCATTCTATATTCATATACATATTGGATCGGGCTGCACGCCGCCGCAGTATGAGTGAGGATCGGGATGCACGCTACAGCAGGACTAGATCAGTGTTGGATCAGTGTGAGACGGTAGTGGACTGGAACCGGGCTTATCATTTTAGAGATGAATTTCCTGTACGGTTATTCTTAGGGTTTTTTTGTGATAATACAGGTGATCTTACTTTCAGTTATTATTTATTATTTGCTACTCACTAAGTTGAAAGATACTCACCCCACTCCCTGCACTTTATGTGCAGATACAGGTGTTCAGGAGGGCAGTTGAGCTATACACAATTGATATTCTACTGCTATCTAAGGAGACATCGAGGTAGCTACCGGCGTCCGCAGAACCCGATCTCTCTCCTTTCTTCTATTTATGTCTTTTATCACTCTACTGGACTTGGATTGTATAGGCTGTTTTCCTTCTATTAGAGGCTCAGACTTGTGACACCTGATTCTATGGGCTGTATGTTGGTATATTTCTATTTCCGCAGTTGTTGTTTCTCTCATGAAAATAGGCTATTAACTCTAAATGGATCAGTATTAATTAATAACTACTGGTTATCTGGTGGATGGTCGGGCTTGCCTAGAAATGTGTTGCGCGCCATCACGGCCGGGGTTTGGGTCGTGACAAGTTGGTATCAGAGCCTAGGTTAACAGGTCTCGCAAGTCATGGGTCGGTTTAGTAGTATCTCGCGGATCAGTACGGAGACGTCTGTACTTATCCTCGGGAGGCTGCAAAACCTTTTAGGAAACACTTCACCTTCTTGGAATTCTTATCGTATGTACTTGATTTCTCTTGAGATGTAATTCTTGAAATTCCTTCCACACGTCTGTAAGCACAATCGAGTGCTTAGTGATAAATTTGCCTTGATGGCTTGTGATTTCCCCGATCGGGGGGCGATATATAATCTCTGTGAGTTCATATTGGGCCAGTCGTGTCACGACCCCAAATCCGGTCGTGATGGTGCCCAGCACACTGCTAGGCCAGCCCGACCAATCAACAACAAATAAAGAGCTTATGAGCTTGCCTTATCCTATTTAATCATAACAAGTCATAAGACAACTGTGATAGATATATCGAAATAGGGAACCAAGTCCCAACACATGCCAACTCCCATAGACCGAAGGGTCAAGAGTCATAAGCCTCTAAAGAACATAAGTGTAATAAAGTTTACAACTAACTTAGTATGGAAAGAAAGACAACAAGAAATGAAATAACAACTAGAAGGGGAGTCAAGTCCTGCGGACGCTACAGCTACCTCGACTGTCGCACACAATGGCTCTGAGAGGCTACCGAATCAGGTCTGCTGAGAGGTACCTGAATCTGCACACAAGGTGCATGGAGTAAAATGAGTACTGCCAGACTCAGTGGTAATAAACAAGGGTAAGACAGCGTAGATAAGAAATCCACAGCAAAGCACAATGTAAAGCTGTAATTAATACCCTGTAACAGTTCAATATCAAGAGTAGAGAGCCAACAATATCAACAACAAGTATAACAGCTAGCAGGTGTAGCTAAATGCAATGTAATGCATGAAATGACCGCTACGACGCGTAGCCCAATCCAATTTGGGTACTCGTGCTCACTGTGGGGGTTCAGACTCCAGAGGAGCTCCTACAGCCCAAGCACAATAATACTGTGGCGTGCAGTCCGATCCAACATATATACCGCTGCGGCGCGCAGCCCGATCCACTACCAGTCAGCTAATATGCAAATGTAGCCTCGCAGGCTCAATAGTGGTTTTGAAAACTCTTTTATCATTTTTCAGTTGAAAATAGTAATATCAAAGTTCCAGAGATTGGAAATAACATGATAACAGTAATAGTTACGGACTGGTAGTAAACTAGCATGTCAATATCACGAGACAATGATAATGATCCTCACGGGATCCAATAACTGGCTCACAGCCCATAAGCATACTCAACCATCCAAGGAGGTTCTAACGGCTCACGAGTAGTCAATATCACAATATAATATGCAACCATCCGAGAAGGAGGTTCAACGGCTCAAAAATAGCCAATATCATAATATAATACGCAACCATCCGAGAAAGAGGTTCAACGGCTCAAGAATAGCCAATATCATAATACAGTATCAATAGGTCGGACCAAGCCATAGTCCCCAAATCACAATCGATCCCGCACTCACAAGAGAGTACGTGTCTCGCCGCTATACAACATTACAAAGTGTTATACCGGGGTTTCGAACCCGCTGGTCATCACCCACATCTATTATTCACCTCAATACGGCGCGACGACTACTCCGCGATGCCCTTGCCACGAGAATCAAGCTCCGCACGTGTAGAATCTGATCAAATATAGTAAATACATATAAATTAGGCCAATGGAACGATACCCAGTCAAAATAACTCAATTTACATCAAAATTGGCAAAGTTGCCAAAACCCAACTTTCGGTACGCTTCTCGAAAAATTACAAAAGTCACATATTCGGAACCCTCATCTCAATACGAGTCTAAGCATATAAGATTTACCCAATTCAGACTCCATTTGCCCAATCAAAACCTTGATTTTCTTAAATTCAAGCCTAGGGCTAAATCCTCCATAAAATACACCAAATTCCTCCATTTTCATGATATAATTGCATAATATTATCAATACTAATCATAATTTAAGTCCATAGTTGATTACCTGAGTATTTCCCTTGAGTTTCTCTTCAAAATCGCCCAAATTGCCTCTAAAGCCGAGACCCAAATGTGTGAAATGTTTCTGAAATTTTCTAACTTCTGATACAATTAATCTTCTGCCATTTTCACTTATGCGGACCATTTCCGCCTCTGCGGAACCGCTTCTACGACCAATTGGTCTCTTCTGCGAACCCATGCCTATTTGGCCATTTCCATTCCTGCGAGCCAAGTACCGCTCCTGCGGGTCCGCCCCTGCGGGATTTCCTCTGCACCTGCGGTCTTTCTCGCTTCTGCGGACTCGCCTATGCGATCAACAATCCGCTTCTGCGGACTTCCCCATCTCGCCTCTTGACCGCTTCTGCGGTCTCAACCTCGCTCCTGCGACGCCGCCTCAACGGACATGTTTCCGCTTCTGCGAAGCCAAGCGCCTCTGCGCCCCCTTGTCCATTACTGTAGACTCGCTCCTGCGCCCCCATTTCCGCAGGAGCGAAAACAACAGAACCAGTGCACAAAGTCTGAAATTTTCCATATTTTCTCCCGTTTGACCATCCGAAAACACCCCAAGGCCCCTGGGACCTCATTCAAACACACCAACACATCCTAATACCTTATTCGAACTTGTTCCAATCATCAAAACACGTATAACAACATCAAAACCCATAATTCACATCAAATTCAAGCCTAAATTCCTTAAAAAGTTTCGAACTACACATTCGATCTAAAACCTGACCAAAAGACGTCCGAATGATCTGAAAATTTACGGACATATCCAAAATCACATGACGAAGCTACAGGGAATGTCGGAATTCTATTCCGACCCCCGGATCAAAATCTCACCTACCATTCGGATTTCGCCAAAATTCAACCTTAGCCAATTCAAGCCTATTTCTACACCGGACCTCCAAATTCAATTCCGATCGCTCCTCTAAGTCACAAATCACCTCACAAAATTAACCAAATCATCAGAATTCGATTCCGAGCCCTCTAACTAAATAGTAAACTCTAGGTTGACTTTCCATATTCAAGTTTCCTTCCAAAATGGCTATATGCCTCATTTTCAATCCAATTCACTCCTAACTCACCCGATAGACTCTAACACTGATATAAAAGCATAACACATATAGTTACAACATAACGGGGTGGTAATTTCCCGTGATGACGGGTCGGATCGTCACATTCTCCCCAACTTAAACAAACACTCGTCCTCGAGCGGACCCAGAGTTGTACCAGAAGCAACCCAATAGCCGAATGACCTTTCCAAGCATATATTCGGGCGATCATACGTCACACTTTCTCACGAAATTCCGAAAACACCATATAGCTGAAATTTCACAGACCATCTCAACCATAAACCACATTGCACTTTCAGAAATCATATACCAAATGCTAATCCCATGCCTATACTCAGGATACACTCGAATCCACTGCAATAACCCATACTCACTACTCTGGGTGGGGTCATATGACGTATCAACAACCCCATCACTCGAGACGATAGTCTCTAATCACAACAACTGGCCACAATAACCATTTACTAGCAGAAAGAACCTTTCTCATTAGCTAAAGTCTTAGTTCAACACCTTCATATACTGCCCACGGCAACGGAACACGCGATATATCGAATCCATCTCTCAGGTCACCCATTTATGAATCCATTTCCCTTTTAACTGATACCACAATAGATTTCAGAGCTGAACCTCGATATTACCTTTCTAACTAGCTGAAATCACATATACTCACACTCATTTTGGCTCCAACAATCATTTCGATTATAACACACCACACTGGTGACATGACACCTCAAACACCGGCCTAAGCCACGGCGAGCACAACACAAGCTCCAATAAAAATGTCTGAACATACTCAAATCATGACAATTGACTCAAACAGAAGAGTTGTAATACAATTCCTCTGTACCATCATAACATAGAACTGAGATCGCTTCTCGCATTATAGAAATAAAGTATGTGACTCCTTCTCAAAAGGTCATAACATCACGTGGCCTTGCCACCATTCATGATTCTATCCAATCACTATTACTCATGAAGCACCTCAATTTACCAAGGTCAAAACGGTCAGCCACGCACATATTTAGATCTGAACCCAAGCAATCAATCTTACCCACGGTGAAACAATTAATGTATGCTATCAAATCCTGAAAGGACACAACCGATGTGCCATTCGCCAAGCGATACTCAATACGGACTTTTCCTCAGAAGCCAGGAAGTATTGTATACCAGGTAACGTATAACTAAATCTATTTTCACATTACATTGTTGCGGCATGCAACCCGCTCCAATGGCATACCCGTGGCGGCGTGCCACACGATCCAGATACCATACCTGTGGCGGCGTGCCACCCGATCCAAATAACCATAGCTGTGGCGGCGTGCCACCCGATCCATATAGAACCCTCGCCAAAGAAATACATATCGAGTCAAGTTGCTCATTATAGTAAAACATATATAGCCTCCAGTTCGGCCACAAGAAATGCATCCGACAAATTTCCCCAATACAAGAATTGAATCCATGGTAGAAACCTCTTCACTGATATCCGCCACGAAGGCCCAACTGACAAAGCAATACCCACCAGCCGCCCGCTGGTCCTGAGGTACAACTACCCCGCTGGAGCATACTCTGATGCATTCTGCTACACAATTTGTGCCATACCATCATAGTCTATATCACATTAGTCTAGACAACCTGACCCATTACAGCCGGTCAGCAATCAAGTATCATAATCTGAATTCGTCATATCAAGTTAAGAGAGAGCCACTAGGGCTTCCGATTTCCAATAATCATCAAACAGTGCTGATACACACGATATACAACCACTACATAAGCGGACTAACGAGAACTTCAAGTCTACAACACATATATAACATATGAATCACTATGCCTAATTCTGTACTTCACTGTACAAATATATAACGCACATCAAGCGTCCATTCATACCACGAAAGCCATTCAAAAATTTCAGTATGCCATCAACGACTCAATTATTACAGTCGATCCAACAAAAGAATACCACCATACCACTAGATATTATTACATTACTTTGTCCTTTGGGACCATATACCCTACCAAATCACTAGAATAGCAGTACCATTTTCTTTAATCACCAGAAAGATCGATTCTTAAATCACTTACAGCGGCCTGCGCTGCTCAATAATTTTAATGACTTCCCATATATTATGAACTGATGTCAAAACCTTGAATATGCCATTATCAACTTCCCATATCACATCGCATATACCATATCACACCAGGATAACATGGAAATTCATATCCCTTTCCTACGCCGCAAACATTGGCGCACTCAACTAGTCAAGGCCTTTCATGATCCCATATAGAGAAAACTCACTACACATTCCAAGCATTACATACCAACAGGAAATACACTCATTTTCAAACCACGGTAAAACACATCATAAATTCTTTCTCCCAATTACAATTATATAAGTTAAACTGCCAGGACTGAGTCCTTATACCCATATCAAGTTACACAACTGCCAGCGCTCAAGAGCTTTGTTGCAGAATATCTGCAAGACTCATTACTTCAAACACAAACCAGGAATCAATCGTATTCCTTATTATACCGCTTCAGTTTATTAACAAGTTGTTCCATTTACCCAGTTTCCTTTCTGATTCATCTTTATTTAATATTAGCCATTACTGTAGCACCATAACACATCAACTCATGTTACCACACGAGACTCATACATAAGACCACACGGTCTAAGACACATAGGCCAGTGAATACTCTCTCAATGTCTCCCAGAAGGATCACATTCTATAATACTTTATTTTGAAGAACCTCTTGCGATTTGAATTCGTTATCATTACTTCCCAATACGGTTACATAGAATCCCATCATTCATATAATATAACTCAAATCTTGATCTCTTCTAACGAAACCACTATCTTTAGCCACATGCACAATCTTAAGACACCTGACTGTTACAAGCAAAATCTTGAACACCGTAAAACAATTCTCTCGGGCGTCATTCACCCTTATTCAGATGTAATTCAACTGTCTTATTGAACAGAACCACTCATGCCTTGTTAGAACTCTGACACTGCAGATCATGATTACATACGGATACAACTAGCTATCTTTCTTCTCTATACATCGAACATTCTTTACCAATATAAGTTCACAACATCCTAGTATTTATTCACATCTACGAAGCACCATAACCTTTATCAAAATTTCCTAACATACCTAGAGACAGAACCAACACAGCACACAATAGTGCAATGAGTTACTCAACAACAGCCTCCCTAACTTGGCTCGAAGCCATACATCAAAGCACTTTTAGCCACTAATAGCATTCTTACTCAAATGATGCCACAAAGTTTTAGTTAGATTAAACTCAAGTCATTTACAAGCTTCGGCGTTGATTCGAATCATCAGAAATATTAACTCTTTTGCAATTCTTGCATTCATTCTCACACAATAGTTAAGCCCACTCTTTAGGTGACAAAAATCTTTTCTATGTCCCAAGTTTTCCAAAAATTTCGACAGAGTTTCCTTTGTAAATTGGCCTATCCACCTGCTAGAGAATCTCCAAAACCATCCTAGCAATACATTCACAGCTCAACAAGACATCACAATGTATATCAACAACATTAGACTCTATACTACACAAATCATATTATCATAATTGTTACATGAACATGCGTTGTACCTGCTCGAATTATAACACATATCAAATACCTTTCAATTACACATGAGAATCAACCCACCTACTTTTTCTCAATTTAGCATTTCAGCACAATACCTTCCACCAAGATATACATAGCATAATCACTTTAGTCTTCCTTAGTTTGAACTCGTTCCACTACACATAAGGAACTTTACCTTCCAATTAAGAGATATGGTAAATATTCACCACGCCCATAGCTCGGGGCTACACAACAGATTAGATAAGAGTCGAACAATTAACAGCTCATCCATTAGTAAGCCTCCCTAATACTCTACAGATTGGCACAAGGCCCCAAATATGGATACTAGCCCAAATACATAGATATAAGCCCAGTCTCAGTCATTATACACAGTAATCTATCAATCAGGAAGGATCAAGTCCAAATCCCCAGTCACAATACCACCACGCTCGTCACATGACACGTGTATCATCTCAGCATAGCACTGTATAGTGCAAATATGGGGTTTCAAACCCTCAGTACATTATCTATTGTCACCACTCACAAAATCATCACCTCGAAGTCATAGACAATGTCCAGCCTCAAGTCATCCCTACTGGCCCAACATGCACTCATAGAGATTATATCTCGCCCCTCGTTCGGGGAAATCACAAGCCATAATGCAATTATATTACTGAGCGCTCGATGAATACACAGACGTGTGGAAGGAATTTCAAAAATTATATCTCAAGCAGAATCAAGTACGCACGATAAGAATTCCAAGAAATGTGAAGTGTTTCCTAAAGGTTCGCAGCCTCCCGAGGATAAGTACAGGCGTCCCCGTACCGATCCCCAAGACTCTACTAACCGCCTCAAGACTCATGAGTCCTAGTAAACCTAAGCTCTGATACCAGCTTGTCACGACACCAAATCCGGTCGCGATGGCGCCCAGCACACTGCTAGGCCAGCCCGACCAATCAACAACAAATACGGAGCTTATGAGCTTGCCTTATCCCATTTAAGCAAAACAAGTCATAAGACAACAGTGATAGATATATCGAAACAGGGAACCAAGTCCCAACACATGCCAACTCCCACAGACCGAAGGGTCAAGAGTCATGAGCCTCTAAAGAACATAAGTGTAATAAAGTTTACGACTAAATCAGTACGGAAAGAAAGACAACATGAAATGAAATAACAACTAGAAGGGAAGTTAGGTCCTGCGGACGCTACAACTACCTCGACTGTCCCGCACAATGCCTCTAAGCGGCTACCGAATCAGGTCTGCTGAGAGGTACCTGGATCTGCACACAAGGTGCAGGGAGTAAAATGAGTACTGTCAAACTCAGTGGTAATAAACAAGGGTAAGACAGTGTAGATAAGAAATCCACAGCAAAGCACGATGTAAAGTTGTAATTAATACCCTGTAACAGTTCAATATCAAGAGTAGAGAGCCAACAATATCAACAACAAGTATAACAACTAGCAAGTGTAGCTAAATGCATTGCAATGCATGAAATGACCGCTACGGCGCGTAGCCCGATCCAATTTGGGTACCCGTGCTCACTGTGGGGGTTTAGACTCCGGAGGGGCTCCTATAGCCCAAGCACAATAATACTACGGCGTGCAGTCCGATCCAACATATATACCACTGTGGCGCATAGCCCGATCCACTACCAGTCAGCTAATATGCAAATGTAGCCTCGCAGGCTCAAAAGTGGTTATGAAAACTCTTTTATCATTTTTCAGTTGAAAACAGTAATATCAAAGTTCTAGAGATTGGAAATAACATGATAACAGTAATAGTTACGGACTGGTAGTAAACTAGCATGTCAATATCACAAGACAATGATAACAATCCTCACTGGATCCAATAACTGGCTCACAACCCATAAGTATACTCAACCATCCAAGAAAGAGGTTCAACAACTCAAGAGTAGCAAATATCACAATATAATATGCAACCATCCGAGAAGGAGGTTCAACGACTCAAGAATAGCCAATATCATAATATAATACGCAATCATCCGAGAAGGAGGTTCAACGGCTCAAGATAGCCAATATCATAATACAGTATCAACAGGTGGACCAAGCCATAGTCCCCAAATCACAATTGACCCAGCACTTACAAGAGAGTACGTGTCTCGCCGCTATACAACATTACAAAGTGGTATACCGAGGTTTCGAACCCGCTGGTCATCACCCACATCTATTACTCACCTCAATACGGCGCGACGACTACTCCGCGATGCCCTTGCCATGAGAATCAAGCTCCGTACATGTAGAATCTGATCAAATATAGTAAATACACATCAAATTAGGCCAATGGAATGATACCCAGTCAAAACAACTCAATTTACATCAAAATTCCCAAAGTTGCCAAAACCTGACTTTCGGTACGCTTGTCGAAAAATTACAGACATATTCGGAACCCTCATCTCAATACGAGTCTAAGCATATAAGATTTACCAAATTTGGACTCCATTTGCCCAATCAAAACCTTGATTTTCTTAAGTTCAAGCCTAGGGCTAAATCCTTCATAAAATACCCCAAATTCCTCTATTTTCATGATATAATTGCATAATATTATCAATAATAATCATAATCTAAGTCCATAGTTGATTACTTGATGATTTCCCTTGAGTTTCTCTTCAAAATCGCCCAAATCGCCTCTAAAGCCGACACCCAAATGTGTGAAATGTTGCTGAAATTTTCTAATTTTTGATACAATTAATCTTCTGCGATTTTTGCTTCTGTGGACCATTTCTGCCTCTGCGGAACTGCTTCTACGAACCATGGCCTATTTGGCCATTTTCGCTCCTGCGAGCCAAGGACCGCTCTGTGGGTCCGCTCCTGTAGGATTTCCTCCGCCCCTGCGGTCTTTCCCGCTTCTGCAGACATGAGTCTGCTCCTGTGGACTCGCCTATGCGATCAACAATTCGCTTCTGCGGACTTCCCCATCTCGCCTCTTGACCGCTTATGCTGTCTCAACCTCGCTCCTACGACGCCGCCTCAGCAGACATGTTTCCACTTCTGCGAAGCCAGGCGCCTATGCGCTTCCTTGTCCGCTCCTGCGGACTCGCTCCTGCACCCCCATTTCCGCAGGAGCGAAAACAACAGAACCAGTGCACAAAGTCTGAAATTTTCCATATTTTCTCCCGTTTGACAATCCAAAAACACCCCGAGGTCCCCGCGACCTCATTCAAACACACCAATACATCCTAATACCTTATTCAAACTTGTTCCAATCCTCAAAACACGTCTAACAACATCAAAACCCATAATTCACACCGAATTCAAGCCTAAATTCCTTAAAACTCTCTGAACTACACATTCGATCTAAAACCTGACCAAACGACGTCCGAATGATCTAAACATTTGCGGACATATCCAAAATCACATGAAGAAGCTACAGGAATTGTCGCAATTCCATTCTGACCCCCGAATCAAAATCTCCCCTACCGTTCAGATTTCGCCAAAATTCAACCTTAGCCAATTCAAGCCTATTTCTACACCGGACCTCCAAATTCAATTTTGATCGCTTCTCTAAGTCACAAATCACCTCCTGGAACTAACCAAATCATCAAAATCTGATTCTGAGCCCTCTAACTAAATAGTCAACTCCAAGTTGACTTTCCATATTCAAGTTTCCTTCCAAAAAGGCTATATGCCTCATTTTCAATCCAATTCACTCCTAACTCACCCGATAGACTCTAACACTAATATAAAAGCATAACACATATAGTTACAACATAACGAGGTGGTAATTTCCCATGATGACGGGCCGGGTCGTCACAAGTCGGAAGACTTGAGGCTGTATCTTTGTCTATGGCTTGAGCACCAAGGTGCTAAATTTGCGAGCCGGTATTATAAAATTCATACGATCAGTGTTGTTCTTAATTGTGGAAATGGCAGTTTGATAATGGTTGAATTGTAAGGTGTTCGATTCTTATTCTGATCAATTACGTAGCCCTAGCTATGGGCGTGGTGAAATTTTCATGTTTCTTAGTAGAAAGGAAAAGTAAATTACGTGGGGTAGTATGAGTTCAGACGCAGGAAGACCGAATTGGCTGAGCTATGTGTATCATAGTGAAAGGTATTTGATATGTGTTATGATTCGAGCAGGTGAAGCGCACGTTCATGTATCAATATTGATAATATAATCAGTGTAGTATTGAGATTTATGTTGCTGACAAACATGGTGAGGTCCTGTCGAGTGGAGGACGTGTTGTTTGGATGGTTTGGTGATTCTATGACAGGTGGATTTGCCAAATTACAAAGGAAACTCTGTAAAAATTTTTGGAATATTTGGGACTTAGAAAATATTTTATGTCACCTAAAGAGTATGCTTAACTGTTGTGTGTGGTTAAATGCAAGAATTACAGAATTGTTAAAATTTTTGATGACTCGAGCCTCCATAAGACTTGTATATGATCTTACTATAAAAGTGTGGCATCATTTGAGTAACAATACCATGAGCGGTTAAAAGTGCCTTGATATATGGCTTCGAGCCAAGTTGGGCAGGTTGTTATTGATAACTAATTGCGCTGTGGTGTGCTATGTCAATTCTGTCTCTAAGTGTGTTGGTAAAGGTTATATGGTGCGTCGTAGATGTGAAGAAATATTAGGATATTTTCAGTTGCTGTTGAAAAAGAATGCTCTCTGCATAGGGAAGAAAGATGGTTATTTGTATTGGTGTGAAATCATGTCTGTGGTGTCAGAGTACTAACAAGGCACAAGTGATTCTGTTCATTTAGGGCAGGTGATTTACAATTAAATACGAGTGAATGACTCTCGCGAGAATTGTATTACGGTGTTCAAGGTTTTGCATATGACTGTCAGGTGTCTTAAGTTGTGCATGTGGACAGATACTGTGTTTTCATTAGAGGAGATCAACACTTGTTCTATATTATGTCATTATGGGATTCTAGGTATCCGTATTTGTGAGGTAACGGTAACGAATTCAGGTTCGCTGGAAGTTCTTCAAGTAATGTGTTCTGGAATGTGGCATTTCTAGGAGACGTTTGAGAGGGTATTCAGTGGCCTATGGGTCTTAGACAGGGTGTTCCTATGCGCGAGTCTCATGTGGTAAGCCTGAGTTGAGGCATTTTGGTGCTACAGTAAAGGCTAATATTAAATTAAAGATGAATCAGAAAGGATATTGGGTAAATGGAACAGCTTGATAATGAACTGAAATGGTATGATAATGATACGATTAATTCCTGGTATGTGTTTAAAGTAATGAGTCTTGCAGGTATTGTGCAACAAAGCTCTTGCATGCTGGCAGTTTGCTTAGCTTGGTTTGGGTAAAAGGGAGTCAGTCCTGGCAGTTTATCTTGTGCAATCAAATTGGTAGAAGAAGTTCTTTATGTGTGTCACCGTGATTTGAAGATGAGTATATTTCCTATGGGTATGCAAAGCGTGGAGTGTGTGATACTTTTTCTCCTATATGGGATCATGAAAGTCCTTGACTAGTTGAGTGCATCAATGTCTACGACGCAGGAGAGAGATAGAAGTCCTCATGTTATCCGAGTGTGGTATGGTGTATGTGTTACGATATAGAGAATTTAGATTTGTGTTTTCAATGTTTTGGTTCAGTCCCTAATATAATGGAGGTCCTTAAATTCTTGAGCAGCGCGGGCAGCTGCTGGTGAATTAAGAATCGATCTTTATGGTAATGTAAACTGATATCCTAGAGTTGTGGTATTCTCTTGTTGGATCGACTGTGATGATTGATTTGTTGATGGCATAGGGAAATTTCTGAATTGCTTTCATGGTATGAATGGATGCTTGATGTGTGTTATGTATTCGTATAGCGGAGTGTGGAATCACGCTTAGTGATTCATGTATTATATATGTGTTGGAGACTAGAAGTTCTCGTGATCCGCCTATGGAATGGTTGTAAATCGTGTGTATTAGCACCGTTTAGTGCTTATGGGAAATTTAAAAGCCCTAGTGGATCTTCCTTGCTTGATATGTTGAAATTGGATTATGGTATTTGATTGCAGACTGGTTGGCTTATATTAGGTTGTCTAGACTAATGTGATGAGTTAGGTCAAAAAAACAAAACAGGTTGTGTAGCAATGTGCATTGGATTATGCTCTTGTAGGGAAACTTATATCCCAAGGACCAGCGAATGGATGGCAGGTATTGCATTGTTAATCGAGCCTTTATGGCGGATGTCATTGCAGAGGTTTCTACCATTGTTTCAGTTTCGATATTAAGGGACTCCTCGGATGCATTTTGTTGTGGCCGAGCATAGGACTATATATGTTTATTATAATGATCAATTTGACTCGATGTGCATTTCCTTATGCTAGACTTCTATGTGGATCGGGTGGCACACCGCCACGGGTATGGTATCTGGATCGGGTGGCATGCCGTCACGGGTATGTTAATTAGAGTGGGTTGCACACCACAATAGTGCGATGTGGAGAATAGTTTTCTATATGTTATCCGGTATGCAATACTTTCTGGTGTCTGAGGAAAGACGTATTGGGTATTGTTCAGTGAATAGCACATCGGTTGTGTCCTTAAATATTTGATAGCATATATTAATTGTTTCACCATGGGTGAGATTGATTGATTGAGTTCAGGCCTAAATCTTGCGTGGCTGACCGTTTTGAGCATGGTGACTTGAGGTGCTTCGTGAATAATAGTGTTTGAATAGAATCATGAGTTGTGGGAAGGCCACGTGATGTTATGATCTTTCGAGGAGGATTTAGGTACTCTAATTCTATGATGTGAGACGAGATCTCAGTTTTGTATTGTGATGGTACTAAGGAATTTGACTTACAGCTCTTTTGTGTGATTCAGTTGTCATGATTCGAGTGTGTTTATATCGTTTCTCATTGGAGGTTGTGTTGTGCTCGTCATGGCTTAGGCCGATGAGGAGGTGTCATATCACCAATGTTGTGTGTTATAATCGAAATGATCATTGGAGTCATTAATGACTGCGAATATATGTGAATTCAGCTTGTTAGAAAGGTAATATCGAGGTTTGGCTCCAAAATCTATTGTGGTATCAGTCAAAAGAGAAATGGGTTCATGAATGGTTGACCTGAGAGATGTGTTCGGCATATCGCGTATGTCAGTTGCTGTGGGTAGTATATGAAGGTGTTGGAACAAGACTTTAGCTAATAAGAAAGGGTTTTCTGTTAGTATTTGTTTATTGTGGCCAATTGTTGTGAATGGATGGCATCATACTTGTGAATGGATGCCATCATATTGAGTATTTGGGTTGTGTAGTATATCATATGATCCCATCTGGAGTGGCAAGTATGGGTTATTACAGTTGGTTATGGTCTATTCTGAGTATAGACGTGGGATTCGGATTTGGCATATGATTTCAGAAAGCGCAATGTGGTTTATGGTTCAGATCGACTGTGGAATTCCATATATATTGTGTTATCGGACTTATGATAGATTGGGTGACGTGGTATCACCTCGAGTATATGCTTGGTAAGATCATTCAACTATTGGGTTGCTTCTAGTACAACTCTGGGTACGCTCGAGGACGATCGTTTGTTTAAGTTGGGGAGAATGTGACGACCCGGTCTATCGTCACGTGACTTACCACCTCGTTTTCCCCATTATATGCTTGTTTGTGTTTTAATATATATATATATATATATATATATATATATATATGGTGAATTTGAGTCAATTCGGATCGAGTTTAGTAGAAACAGGGACAAATAGTCTCTTTGAAGAAGGAATAGATTGGAAAAGTCAACTAGATGTTGACTTGTGGGGTAGAGGGCTCGGAATCGAATTCTGATTGTTTGCGTAGCTTTGGGGGTACATTTGTGGCTTAGGAGAGTGATCGGAAATGAATTTGGAGGTTCAGTGTAGAATTAGGCTTGAATTGGCAAAGTTGGAATTTTGGCGAATTCCGATCGATAGGAGAGATTTTGATCCGGGAGTTGTAATGGAATTATGACAGTTGCAGTAGCTTCATTAGGTGATTTTGGATGTGTCTACAAATTTTCAGGTCTTTCGGAAGTCGTTTGGTCGGGTTTTTGATCGAAAATGAATTTTGAAAGTTATAGTTAAACTTAAGCTTGAATTTGTTGAAAACGAATGATTTTGGTGATTTCGATAGAGATTTTATGATTCGAACAAGTTTGAATGATGTAATAGATCGTATCTGTGTTTTTAGTTGAGGTCTCGAGGGCCTCGGGGTGATTTCGAATGGTTAACGGGCAAATTTGGGCTGCAAAACTATAGGAGAAATTGCAGAGCAGAATTTTCTCTCTGCAATCGTGAGCCTTGGGTAGTGATAGCATAGAAGAAGTTAGAGGAGCCCAGAAATTGCTCTATGCGATTGCATGAAGTGGGATGCGATCGCATAGGCTTAGGCACTTGGTCAGTGCGATTGCGTGGGAGTTCTTGCGATCGTGTATAAGGGAGACACTAGTGCTCTGCGATCGCATGGCTTGTCCTGCAATATCGTAGAGGAAATTTGGGGCATGGAATTTTTGGCCTATGCGATCGCAGAGGCAGGATGCGATCGCATAGAGTATGCTACAGTGATCCGGGCAGAATGTTAAAAACATTTCATCCACGAACCCCAGCTCATTTCCACCATTTTTAGCGAGCTTGGGAGCTTTTGTCGAGGGTTTTGAAAGGATTTCATTGGTAATCAATTGAACGTAAGTTTTATGAGTTAAATACATGATTTTATCAAAGAATGTTCCATTAATTCTCTAAATTTGGGTAAGAAATCAAGAAAATTAGGGCTTTGAGCAAAAAGCTTAAAATGGGGATTTGAACGACCATTTGTGGTCCGAATTGGGAGTTCTTAGTATGTACAGACTCGTGGAGAGATGAGGATTTCGAAGATGTGAGTTTCATAATTATTCGAGAAGCAGGCCCGAGGCTCGGGTTTTGGCAACTTCGTGTTTTTGGGTATTTTTCGAGTCCCTTCGATTGGGTTATGATTTATTAGTCTATTTTGATATATTCTTATTGGTTTTGATCAGATTTGGCACTCGAGGAGGTCAATTTGAGAGGAAAATGCAAGGCGAGCTAGGGCTTTTGCCGGTTCGAGGTGAGTGGTGGTAATAAATGATGTAGTGAGGGTTTGAAACCCCGTATTTGCACTATTCAGTGCTTGTTGAGATGGAACAGGCGTCATGTGACGGTCATGGTGGTATTGTGACTGGGGATTTGGACTTGATCCTTCCCGATTTATAGTTTATAGTGCATATTGACTTAGACTGAACTTATACCTGTATAAGTGGGCTAGTTGCCATGTTTGGGGGCTTGTGCTGATCTGTAGAATATTAGGGGAACCTGTAGAGCTAAATAACCTCAATACTAGGTTGAACACATACTCTCAGCCGTATTCATAGCTGTTTAGCATGACATGAACAAGTACCAGATGTGTAATCTAAGTGAGAATACCTAGGGTTGAGTACCCTGTCTAGCTAAGTGGGCCCAATAGGCCAAGTCTATATTGACTGAGAGAGGTCGAGGACCCATTGTGAGGTATTGATATATATACCGGATCGGGTTGCACGCCGCAGCAGTATATACTTATACATATATTGGATCGAATTGCACGCCGTAGTTATATATATATATATATATATATATATATATATATATATATATATGCATCAGACTACACGCCTCAGTAATATATATATGGATCGGACTGCACGCCGCAGTATTATAGCGCTTCGGCTGAAGGAGCCCCTCCGGTGTCTGCACACACCCCCAGTGAGCGCACTATATATTATTGTATCGGTCTACGCGCTACAACAGTATATCTATTATATTGGATTGGGCTGCACGCCGCAACATTATATATACATATTGGATCAGGCTGCACGCTGCAGCAGTATGAGTGAGGATCGGGCTGCATGTCGCAGCTGGACTAGATCAGTGTTTGATCAGTGTGAGACGGTAGTGGACTGGAACCACGCTTATCATTTTAGAGATGACTTACCTGTACGGTTATTCTTAGGACTGTTTAGTCATAATACAGTTGTTCTTACTTTAAGTTATTATTTATTATTTGCTACTCACTGAGTTAAAAGATACTCACCCCACTCCCTACACTTTATGTGCATATACAGGTGTTCAGGAAGGCAGTTGAGCTATACACAGCTGATATTCTACTGCTATCTGAGGAGGTATCAAGGTAGCTACCGGCGTCCGCAGGACCCGATCTCTCTCCTTTCTTCTATTTATTTCTTTTGTAACTCTACTAGGCTTGGATTGTATGGGGTATTTTCCTTCTGTTAGAGGCTCAGACTTGTGACACCCGATTCTTTGGGATGTATTTTGGTATATTTCTATTCCACAGTTATTGTTTCTATCATGAAAATAGGCTATTAACTCTAAATAAATCAGTATTAATTAATAACTGGCTGGTTATCTGGAAGATGGTCGGACTTGTCTAGCAATGTGTTGGACGCCATCACGACCGAGGTCTGGGTCGTGACAGTATAGAGAGAGAAAAATAGATGTCACTACGATTGATATGCAAAAGAAGTGTACATTTGGAGATGCCTTGGAGAAAGAAATATGCATCTTTTTTCTTTATGTAACAAAAAGTATATCATGCTTCTTTATTCCAAGTACATTATACATAAACTTGGACACTAACTTTTTTTTAATAAAAATTTGTACAATAGATATTGTTTAGGAAGAGGGAAAGAAATACTAATCCTTGATTTATTTGTATTTTATTTTTAATATTTACAATATAAAAAGAAAAAAAACTTGAAAGAATGTGACTACACATATTTTTATATGTAATAGACTGACTAAATTAAGACCTTATCAGTCATTTGGTCCTGGTTTAAATATAAACCAACAAATTTACTTATGCCAACATTTTGAATTGATTCATTAAATAGTTAATCAACAAGTTACTTAGGCATACCGATCACCATGGAGTTACTCCTGTACAGGTGACTCTATTTTTGTGGAGGCCTTCATGAGATGTTCTAGTTGTACAGTAACCTGGATATTGACTAGATCAATTGATTAAGCATTAAATTACCCGAAATCTATGCCAGACTTATGAGGCTCCATTGCTTCTCCCTCAATGGCTATGGGTTTTATATCTTAGTTCTGAGTTTAACGTCGTCAGCTCGACTTAATAATTGCTGAATTCATCAGTTTATCAAAGTAACCGATTGATGTTGTTCAAAGTGTCTTCCAACATACAATTTTAGCTTGTGACCGTTTACCTTAAATTTTTCTCCTCCATTTTTCTTAAATTAAATTGCCCCATATGGAGTAACACCTATAATATTGTAAGGACCTGTCCACCTGGATTTTAATTTTCCTGGGAATAACCTGAGTCGGCTATTGTAAAGAAGTACCTGATCTCCAACTTTGAAACTCTTTGGCCGGAGCACCTTGTTATGCCATCTTTTTGTTTTTTCTTTGAAACTTTTAGCATTTTCATCGGCTCCCAATCTCAGTTCTTCCAATTCATTAACCCGGATAAATCACTTTTTAACTGTGGAGGTTAAATCAAAGTTCAGAGCTTTCAATGCCCAAAAAGCTTTATGTTCTAATTCAACGGGTAAATGACAAGATTCTCCAAACACTAATCTATATGGAGATGTTCCAATTGCCATTTTGAATGTCGTTCGGTATGCCCATAATACATCATCTAATTTTAAAGCCCAGTCTATTCTTGAGATTCCAACCATTTTTTAAGAATTCTTTTTAACTCGCGATTGGAAACCTCAACTTGCCCTTGAGTTTGAGCATGATATGGTGCTTCTGTTTTGTGAGTCACATTATATTTTGACAGTAATGCAAAAATTGCCTATTTATGAAATGAGTTCCTTGGTCACTAATGATGACTCGCGGTGTGCCAAATCTCGTAAAAATATTTTTTTTAAGAATATTACACACTGTACGAGCATCATTCTTTCTTGTGGGGATGGCTTCAACCCATCTTGACACGTAATCCATAGCCAGAAGAATATATTCAAAAGAGTGAGAAGAAGGAAAAGGACCCATAAAATCTATTCCCCTAACATCAAATATTTCACATACCTGTATTGATTGCAGTGGCATCTCATCTCTTTTGGTGATATTATGTTTTCTATGACACTTGTCCCATTGTGCTACATATTCTCGGTAATCTTTAAAGAGTGTGGGCCAGAAAAATCCGGCTTCTAAAACTTTAAAAGCTGTTCGATTTGCTGCAAAATGTCCTCCAATTGCTCCATCATGACAGTGATATAGAATTTTATTCATCTCTTCCTCAGGTACACACCTTCTAATGATATTATCTGCACAATTTTTGAATAAGTAAGTTTCATTCCACAGATAATACTTTGCATCAGATATAAGCTTTTTTCTTTGCTGGTAAGAGAAATCTCGCGGTATCCACTTTCAAACCATGTAGTTTGCGATATCTGCAAACCATGGTGGTTGAGTCGCAATTGTGTCCAATGAATAAATATGTTCATCAGGCAATTCTTTTTTTATCTCATTAAACTCATGTGGAGGGTTTTCTAATCTAGACAAACAGTCAGCTACTTGGTTTTCTCTCCCTTTCTTGTCCTTTATCTCAAGGTCCAATTCTTGCAGAAGTAAAATCAATCTTAATAAGCTAGGTCGAGCATCTTTCTTAGCTAAGAGTTATTTTAATGATGCATGATCAGTAAAAACAGTGACCTTGGTTCCTATCAAATAGGAACGAAATTTATCAAAAGCAAACACTACTGCGAGTAACTCTTTTTCTATTATGGCGTAATTCACTTGAGTCTCACTCAATGTCCTACTAGCATAGTAAATGGGACGAAAAATCTTATACTTTCTTTGGCCTAAAATAGCTCCAACTGCTGTATCACTAGCATCACACATGACCTCAAAAGGTTGGTTCCAATTAGGGGACACAACTATAGGTGCGGTTGATAACTTTTCCTTAAGGGTTTCAAACGCTTTCACACATTCACCTGAAAAATCAAACTTAATGTCTTTCATTAAGAGGTTAGTCATCGGTTTTGAAATCTTTGAAAAATCTTTTATGAATCGTCTGTAAAAACCTGCATGACCTAGAAAGCTTCTAATACCTTTTTACAGTTGTGGGAGGGGGTAATCCTGCTATAATATTAATTTTTTTCTTATCAACTTCGATTCTTTTAGCAGTGATTTTATGTCCTAAAACAATTCCTTCTGTAACCATAAAATGACATTTTCCCAATTAAGAACTAAGTTTGTTTCTTCGCATCCTTTAAGAACTAAGGTCAAGTGGTTAAGACAATCCTTATATGTTTGGCCAAACAATGTAAAATCATGCATAAAAATTTTAAGAAATTTGTTAGTCAAGTCAGCAAAAATTGCCGACATGCAACGTTGAAATGTAGCAGGGGCGTTGCACAGACCAAATGGAATTCTCCTATAGGCATATGTCCCATGAGGGCATGTGAAGGTTGTCTTATCTTGATCTTCTGGTGCGATTGGTATATGATTATATCCTGAGTAGCGATCAAGAAAACAGTAAAAACCATATCCTACAATTCTTTCTAACATTTGATCAGTAAATGGAAAAGGAAAATGATCTTTTGTAGTGGCATCATTGAGACGTCTGTAATCAATACAGACTCTCCATCTTGTAACAGTCCTGGTAGGTATGAGCTCATTATTTTTATTTTTTATAACTGTCATTCTTCCTTTCTTTAGTACGACATGAATAGGACTTACCCACCGGGTATGAGAAATGGGGTATATGATACTTGCTGCTAATAGCTTTACGATCTCTTTTTTCACTACTTCTTGCATTGTCTGGATTAAATGTTCTTTGCGGTTGGACTATTGACTTGTAGCTATCCTCCATAAGGATTCTATGTGTACAAATGGACGGACTAATCCCTTTAATAGCTTCTACAGTCCACCCCAAGGCTCCTTTATGTGCTTTCAATACTTTAATCAAACTATTTTCTTGTTCTATAGTAAGAGAAGATGAAATAATTACTGGAAATAATTCTTGCTCAAGATAAACATATTTCAAATGAGAAGGGAGAGTTTTGAGTTGAATTTTTATTGAAATTTTATGGATTTCATCTCTTCTTTTTCTGAATCTTTTTCCTATATCTCAACTTCTCTTCCAATGGTGGGATCATCGCCCGATTTGATCAACCATCTTTCCATTGAATCTGAAATTAATTGATCATCTTTGAATTCATCTGTAAGATAACTAATCATGTCAATTGAAAAACATGAAGATGATGTATTATCTCCTGAATATCTTAGTATCTTTTGCATATCAAATATGACTCTTTCTTCGTCAAATCTTAAAATTAGTTGTCCTTGATGAACATCTATAATTTCTCTTCCTATAGCAAGACATGGTCTACCTAAAATTATTGGTTCATTAGGACATTATTTCATTTCATGCACTATAAAATCTACACGGAAAACAAACATATCTACTCTTACGAGTACATTTTCAATTATTCCCTTAGGTTTCTTAGTACTTTGATCTGCAAACTGAAGAGAAACACATGTGTCTTTTATTTCAGCGAGATCTAACATTTTAAAGATAGAAAATGGCATCAAATTTATTGAAGCTCCAGAATCACAAAGTGCTTTTTCAAAATATACTCCTCCCAAAGTGCATGGAATTGTAAAACTACCAGGATCGCCAAGTTTTTTTGGTAGCTTATTTTGAAGTATATCACTACATTTTTCTATAACCATTACTACAAAAACTTCTTCTAATTTTCTTTTACTTGACAAAATTTCCTTTAAAAATTTGGCATATGAAGGCATTTGTAACAAATCACCAGTAAAAGGAATATTGATGTGAATTTGCTTTAAAATCTCCAAAAATTTTACAAATTGGTTGTCAAGCTTTTCTCTTTTCATTTTTTGTGGAAAGGGAATAGTCACGGGTAGGTGGGTAAATTTTTCAATATGTTTTTTTTTCTTGACTTCATTCTTTTCAGATGGTTCAAAGGGTATTTTAACATTCTTACCGTTGTTTACCTATTGTTCAGACTGGTCTACATAGGGTTCATCAAGCTCCTTACCTAACCGTAAGGTGATGGCCTTAAGGTTTTCTTTTGGGTTTTTCTATCTATGGCTTGGTAAGGGACCATGAATCTTCTCTGAAACAAGAGTTGCCAATAGACTCAACTATATTTCCATATTATTGATGGATGAATTGTGGCTCTCTATCTTTTCATCAGTGACCTTAATATACTTATACAGAAGATTATCAAGACCTGAATGAGCTTGTTTAGGCCTTTGATGATACGGCCCTGCTTGTTGATAAGGTCTAAAATTTGATTGACCATAGCTTGGATTCTGGTATCTAGGAGGACCCTGTATTTGTTGCTTCTGGAAGCTTTGAGAGTTCTCAGCACCAATTGGGTTGCTCCACTGAAATCCGGGATGTTTCTGTTCGATTGGACTTCCAAAAGGATACTGCTTGTAACCGGTGACATTGACATGTTCATCATTGTGATTGGTTGCTTGACATTCATGGTTCTGATGAGTTCCTCCACATATTTCACAAGCCTCAGATTGTCTTGGTTGTCTATTCTCCTGAAAAGTTTCAAACTTTTGTGCCAAAGAAATAATTTTCTACGTTAGTTTATTTAAAGCGTTTGCCTGATTTACTGTAGCAGCCTTCTAGATAATTATACGCTCATTGGCCATTGGATGGCATTCTCAAAAATTTCATTCAATATTGTAATGCTTCCTCTAATGTTTTTCCCATTACGGAACCTCCTACAGCTGCATGTATCACATTTCGTGAAGATGGTTTTAGCATGTGATAAAAAAAATATACAATTTCATATGTTCAGGTATATCGTGGTGTGGATATTTTCTTAACATTGATTTTAACTTTCCCACGCTTGATAAACTGCCTCTGTGTCAGTCTGCAAGAAATTAGATATGTCTTGTTTTAACTTTGTGGTTTTAGCAGAGAAAAATTATTTATTTAAAAATTTCTGAGTCATTTGACCCCATGTGGTAATTTATCCTTTAGGCAAACTTCGCAACCAAGTCTTAGAATATCCTTTTAAAGAAAAAGGAAATAACCTTAACTTAATGGCTTCAAGGGATACTCCATTATACTTAGCAGTCTCAACTAGTTCTAGAAAATCAATTAGATGACTATGTGGATCTTCACTTGCGTCTCCAGTGATGATGCAAGAATATTGAATTGTTTGAATCAAGCCAGTCCTAATTTCAGTTGGCTGCCACTGGAGGTTTTCTGACACTAGATTCACTGTTGAAATGGTCAGGTTTAGCATAATACCTTAGGATTCTGTTTACTAACCTGGGCGCCACTTCATCAAATTGATCTTTTATTTGGACTGGTGGAGGTACATCGGGTGGGTTGATATTTTCTACTTCTGATTCTCCATACCTTCACAAACTATGCTATGGGAAGATAATGCTTGTCCTTTCCTATGCAATGGAAGATATCTTTCAATTTCAAGATCGTAATTAACCTACCCAGTTTAACTACTTCTTCACTTTTCCAATTTCGATGGCAAAGGCACATAGCCTGAGTCTTGGTTAAACCATTGTTGAACTTGTTGGCGAAGGCGCATAGCCTGAGTCGCAGTTCAACTATTTTTGAAATTTGTTAATTTTGATGGTGAAGGCGCATAGCCTAAGTCCCAGTTCAATTGTTGTTGAACTTTGTCAATTTTGATAGCAAAGACGCATAGCCTAAGTCATGGTTCAACCATAGTTTGAACTTGTTGGTGAAAGCGCATAGACTGAGTCCGAATTCTACTATTGTTGAAATTTTCCAATTTTGATGGAGAAGGCGCATAGACCGTTTCTTGGTTCAACCATAGTTGAATATGTTGGCAAAGGTGCATAGCCCGAGGCCCAGTTCAATTATTGTTGAACTTTGTCAATTTTGATGGAGAAGGCGCATAGCCTTAGTGTTGGTTCAACCATAGTTGAACTTGTTGGCGAAGGCACAAATCCTGAGTCCCAGTTCAACTGCTGTTGAACTTTGTCAAATTTTATGGTAAAGGCGCACGGCCTGAGTCTTGGTTCAACAGTAGTTTAACTTTGTCAATTTTGATGGTGAAGGTGCAGAGACTGAGTCTTGGTTCAACGATAGTTGAACTTTTTGGCGAAGGCGCTAGCCTGTGTCACAGTTCAACTGTTGTTGAACTTTTTAAATTTTGATGGCGAAGGCTGAGAGCCTGAGTCTTGGTTCAACAATAGATTGAACATGTTGGAGAAGGCACATAACTTGAGTCCCAGTTCAATTACTGTTGAACTTTGTCAATTTTGATGTCGAAGGCGCATATCATGAGTCTTGGTTAAACCGTAGTATGAACTTGTTGGCGAAGGCCAATTTTGATGGTGAAGGCACATAGCCTGAGTCTTGCTTCAACCATAGATGAACATGTTGGAAAAGGTGCATAGCCCGAGACCCAGTTCAACTGTTATCGAACTTTGTTAATTTTGATGGAGAAGGCGCATATCCTGAGTGTTGGTTCAACCATAGTTGAACTTTTTGGCGAAGACGCATAGCCTGAGTCCCAGTTCAACTGTTTTTGAACTTTGTCAATTTTTATGGTAAAGGCGCACGACCTAAATTTTGGTTCAAGCGAAGTTGAACTTTGTCAATTTTGATGGCGAAAGTGCATAGCCTGAGTCTTGGTTCAACCATAGTTGAACTAGTTGGCGAAGGCGGATAGCCTGAGACACAGTTCAATTGTTGTTGATCTTTGTCAATTTTGATGGCGAAGGCGCATAGCCTGAGTCTTGGTTCAACCATATTTTGAACTTGTTAGAAAAGGCGCATAGCCTGAGTCCCAGTTCAGCTATATTTTAGCTCTGTCAATTTTGATAGTTAAGGCGCCTAGCCTTAGTCTTGGTTCAACTATATTAGATCTTATTGGCGATGGTGCATAGCCTGATTCTTTGTTCAAATTTAGTTGAACTTTGTAAATTTTAATGGCGAACGCGCATAGCCTAAGTCTTGATTCAACCATAGGTTTAACTTGTTGGCCAAGGCGCATAGCCAGAGTCCCAGTTTAACTTCTTCTTAACTTTTCCAATTTCGATGGCAAATGCACATAGCCTGAGACTTGGTTAAACCATTGTTGAACTTGTTGGTGAAGGTGCATAGCCTGAGTCGCAGTTCAATTATTTTTGAAATTTGTTAATTTTGATGGTGAAAGCGCATAGCCTAAGTCCTAATTCAACCGTTGTTGAACTTTGTCAATTTTGATAGCAAAGACGCATAGCCTGAGTCTTGGTTCAACCATAGTTTGAACTTGTTGGTGAAAGCGCATAGATTGAGTCCCAATTCAACTATTGTTGAACTTTGTAAATTTTAATGGCAAAGGCGCATAGCCTGAGTCTTGGTTAAACCATAGTTGAACTTGTTGGCGAAGATGCATAGCCTGAGTCCCACTTCAATTGTTGTTGAACTTTGTCAGTTTTTATGTTGAAGGCACATAGCTTGAGTCTTTGTTCAATCATAGTTGAACGTTGTTAATTTTGATGGCGATGGAGCATAGTCTGAGTCTTGGTTCAACCATAGTTGAACTTATTGGCGAAGGCGCATAGCCTGTGTCCCAGTTCAACTATTGTTGAACTTTTTCAATTTTTATGGCGAAGGTGCATAACCCGAGTCTTGGTTCAACCATAGTTTGAACTTGTTGACGAAGGCACAAAGCCTAAGTCCAAGTTTAACTGTTTGTTGAACTTTTTCAATTTGATGGCAGAGGCGCATAACCTGAGTCTTGATTCAAGCATAGTTGAACTTGTTGGCGAAGGCGCATAGCTTGAGTCCCACTTCAACTGTTGTTGAAATTTGTCAATTTTTATGGTGAAGGCGCATAGCCTGAGTTTTGGTTCAACCGTAGTTAAGCTTTGTCAGTTTTGATGGCGAAAGCGCATAGCCTGAGTCTTGGTTCAACCATAGATTGAACTTGTTGGCAAAGGCGCATAGCCTGAGTCCAAGTTCAATTGTTGTTGAAATTTGTGAATTTGGATGGCAGAGGCGCATAGTCTGTCTTAGTTCAAGCATAGTTGAACTTGTTTTCGAAGGCGCATAGACTGAGTCCCACTTCAACTGTTGTTGAAATTTATCAATGTTTATGGTAAAGGAGCATAGCCTGAGTCTTGGTTCAACCATAGTTCAACTTTGTCAATTTTGATAGCGACTGTGCATAGCGTGTGTCTTGGTTCAACCATAGTTGAACTTTTTGGCGAAGCCGTATATCCTGAGCCACAATTTAACTGTTGTTGAACTTTGTCAATTTTGAAGGTGATGGCGCATAGCCTGAGTCTTGGTTCAACCATAGTTTGAACTTGTTGGCGAAAGCGCATTTCCTGATTCCTAGTTCAACTGTATTTTAGCATTGTCAATTTTGATGGCGAAGGCGCATAGCCTTAGTCTTGGTTGAACTATCGTAGAACTTGTTGGCGACGGTGCATAGCCTGAGTCCTTGTTTAACTATTGTTATACATTGTCAATTTTGATGGTGATGGCGTATAGCCTAAGTGTTGAATCAACCATAGGTTGAACTTCTTGGCTAAGGCGCATAGCCATAGTCCCAATTCAATTATTATTTAACTTTTCCAATTTTGATGGCAAAGGCGCATAGCCCGAGTCTTGGTAAAACGATAGTTGAACTTGCTGGCGAAGGCGCAGAGCCTGAGTCCCAGTTCAACTATTTTAGAAATTTGTTAATTTTGATGGTGAAGGCGCATAGCCTAAATCCCAGTTCAACTGTTGTTGAAGTTTGTCAATTTTGATAGCGAAGTCACATAGCCTAAGTCTTGGTTCAACCATAGTTTGAACTTGTTGGTGAAGGCGTATAGCCTGAGTCCCAGTTCAACTATTGTTGAACTTTGTCAATTTTAATGGAAAAGGCGTATAGCCAGAGTGTTGGTTCAACCATAGATAAACTTTTTGGCGAAGACACAAAGCTTGAGTCCCACTTAATTTGTTGTTGAACGTTGTTAATTTTTATGGTGAAGGCGTATAGCCAGAGTCTTGGTTGAACCTTAGTAGAACTTTGTCAATTTTGATGGCGAATACGCATAGCCTGAGTGTTTGTTCAACCATAGTTGAACTTGATGTGAAGGTGCATAGCCTATTTCCCTGTTCAACTGTTGTTGAACATTGTCAAGTTTGATGGTGAAGGTGCATAACTTGAGTCTTGGTTCAACCATAGTTTGAACTTGTTGGCGAAGGCGCATAGCGTGAGTCCAAGTTCAACTGTTGTTGAATTTTGATGGCAAAGGCGCACAACCTATGTCTTGGTTCAAGCATAGTTGAACATGTTGGTGAAGACGCATAGCCTGAGTCCCACTTCAACTATTGTTGAAATTTGTCAATTTTTATGGTAAGGCGCATAGCCTGAGTCTTGATTCAACCGTAGTTGAACTTTGTAAATTTTGATGGTTAAGGCGCATAGCCTGAGTCTTGGTTCAACCATAGTTGAACTTTTTCTCGAAGGCACATTGCCTGAGTCACAATTAAAATATTGTTGAACTTTGTCCATTTTGATGGTGAAGGCGCATAACCAGAGTCCCATTTCATTTATTGTTGAAATTTGTAAATTTTGATGGCGAAGGCACATAGTCTGGGTCTTGGTTTAACCATAGTTGAACTTGTTGGGGAAGGAGCATTGCCTGAGTCCCAGTTTAACTGTTGTTAAACTTTGTCAATTTTGATGGCGAAGGCGCATAGCCTGAGTATTGGTTCAACCATATTTTGAATTTGTTGGCGAAGGTGCATAGACTGAGTCCTAATTCATCTATTGTTGAACTTGTTAATTTATATGGTGAAGGCGCATAGCCTGAGTCCCATTTAAACTATTGTTGAACTGCAGTCAAGCTCACCGCGGTTCGGACCCTTGGTACTGTTTTAAGCTTTATAAATTGAAAGAATAAAATTTTCCAGAAAATGTCGATTTTATGGTCAAGAATGCGGTCGCAGATCTGCTATGCAGAACTCGTTCCTATCGCACAGTTTAACATAAATTTTTCCAAAATTTGTGTTTAAAATACGGTCCAATATGCGATCGCATAACGAAAATGCGGACTGCAGATTCATCGCATCATTTCTTAAGAATCTTTGAGTGTCAATCCTGTGGTGCATTCTGTGACCGTAGAACACAAATGCGGACCGCATTCTAGTCGCATATCATAATAGAACAGGTGAATTTTTGGGGCAATTCTGCGGTACATTATACCGACCGCATGTTGATTCTGCAATCGCAGATGCGACTACCGATTTTCCTGGGCCCAAATTTTTATAAAATTTAAACCCGACTCCTTCTTTAATAAAACATCTCAAACCTTCATTTTCTCATATTTTCTTAGCAAAACTAGAGAGAGAAAATAGGGATTCAAGAGAGAGAAATCTAATCATCTTCAAAGATTGTTTCTAATCGTTTGGTCCGGAAGATCCTAGAGCAAGTGTCATCTTCGCCATTCTCTAAAAGGTAAAAACCCTAGCCATTTTTCTTTATTTTTCAGTTATCAAAGGTGAAGAAAGATTTGCATGCTATAGCTTTTGAAAATAGAGCGTGTTCTTTGAACTTTAAATTAAGTAAAAAGGAGTGAGTAGGAGTAAAAGTCTACAAGAACGAAGTTGGCAACATAGGATATATTGGGTGAACTTAAAGTAGGAGATTAAAGGAAGAAAACCCGACACTAGGTATGTATGGCTAACTTTTATCCTTGTGAAATCGCCTTATGTATACAATTCATTTGGTATGTGATAATTTGAGAATTTTTGTGTAATTCTTTGATTTTGTTGTTGCCTATCCAATTGATTTGAACTATGTGTTGTGTGGTATGGGATGAGAACCAAAATATCAAAAAGGAAGTCATATTTGGTAAGGAAATTGAGAACAATTGTAATGATGGCATACTTTGCTTCTTGTGGGAAACTAATGAAATAACTCGAATTCTGATAAACTGTTGAACATAATGGTATGGGTACTCTCGGATATGGAAACATTGTAACTGGGTTGTGATAATGGCTTGAAAAGTATTTAAAAACATGAACCAATTTGTGATTTGCTTATTGCCCCTGTTTGTAATCTTGTGTAGTGCTCTTGTTTACTGTTTGTGATTGTTGTGATTTGAAACTGTACGGTGGATCGGGTTGCGTGCCGCAACACAAAGTACTAAAGTGTAGGTCGGGGTGATAAGATTGGCCGAGGTAATAAGGGTGGCCGAGGTAATAACGGTGGAAAGTGATTGAAATCGCCATTGAAATTGATATGTAATCATTGATGTGAAATTGTTAAAGGGGACAGCAGTAGAGTTTGCAACCTGTGGGGCACTACTTGCCCCTTTGTTTGACTTGATTGTGCTTCCCATGTTTGTTTGGTTGTTGCTTTCCTTGTTGAAATTTATTTGTACTTAGGCCTAGGACTACTTGAAACGAAGTAAATGTGGGAACGTGATTGGCCGGCTTTGTTATTTCTTGGTGTAATCATTGGTTGTTTACTATCGTGATTTATTTGATTTATGGCTTTAGTTTACTTGGGACAAAGCTTGTCCATACATACCAGTACAATTCTAGTTTACGGACATCCCTTTTTCCAGGGGTGCTACATTCGTGTTATGGTTGTAGGTGGATCCGTAGAAAGTACTTCAGCCCATCCGCAGTAGCATTCTTCATCTTCCACTGGTCGTTTTGGTGAGCCCCTTTCCTCTCGGGGCCCTATGTGTCTCATACCACTTCTATTTTAAATTTCTATTTTGATTTTGTAAGGTATAGCTGGAGCCTTATTACCGACAAGTATTGTATCATCCTTTGTATCCTAGAGGCTTCGTTCACAGTAAAATGTGGGATTATAGTCTTATGTGAATACAGGACGGGCGTTGTAAATTGTAAAATTGTTAAGAAGTAAAGTGTGTTTTTATGTTGTTAAAGGTATTATTTTAATTATAAATTGGTAAAGTCTTTGATTTTTAAGTAATGAACAATACAGGGGCAACGTGTGGGTTAGAAAGGCACCCAGGTCCGCTTGACAAGGGCTTCCCGGTCAGGCGCCGGTCATGTCCCTCAATTTGGGGCGTAACACATAGCCTGAGTCCCAGTTCAATTGTTGTTAAACTTTGCCAATTTTGACGGTGAAGGCACATAGCCTGACTCTTGGTTCAACCATAGTTGAACTTGTTGGCGAAGGCGCATAGCCTGTGTCCCAGTTCAACTATTGTTGAACTTTCTAAATTTTGATGGCGAAGGCGCATAGCATAAATCTTGGTTCAACCATAGTTTGACCTTGTTGGCGAAGGCGCATAGCCTGAGTCCTAGTTTAGTTGTTGTTGAACTTTTTCAATTATGATGGCAAAGGTGCATAGACTGAGTCTTGGTTCAACCATAGCTGAAATTCTTGGTTCAACTGTTGTTGAACTTTGTCACTTTTTATGGTGAAGGCGCATAGCCTAAGTTTTTTTTCAACCACAGTTTTACCTTGTTGGCGAACGCGCATAGCCTGAGTCCCAGTTTAATTATTGTTGAACTTTGTCTATTTTGATGGCAAAGGTGCATAGCCTGGGTCTTGGTTCAACCGTAGTTGAAGTTGTTGGCGAAGGAGCATAGCCTGAGTCCTAAATACTCGGTTGATGAACTTTGTCAATTTTTATGGTGAAGGCGCATATCCTGAGTCATGGTTCAACTGTAGTTGAACTTTGTCAATTTTGATGGCAAAGGTGCATAGCCTGAGTCATGGTTCAACTGTAGTTGAACTTTGTCAATTTTGATGGCAAAAGTGCATAGCCTGAGTCTTCGTTCAACCATAGTTTCAACTTGTTGGCGAAGGCGCATAGCCTAAGTCCGAGTTCATTGTTGGTGAACATTGTTAATTTTGACGGTGAAGGTGCATAGCCTGAGTCTTGGTTCAACCATAATTTTATCTTGTTGGCGAAGACACGTAGCTTGAGTCCCAGTACAACTATTGTTGAACTTTGTAAATTTTGATGGCGAGGGCGCATAGCCTGAGTCTTGGTTCAACCATCGTTGAACTTGTTGGCGAATGCACATAGCCTGAGTAAAAGTTCAACTGTTTTTAAACTTTGTTAATTTTGATGGCGAAGGTGCATAGCTTGAGTCTTGGTTAAACAATAGTTTGAACTTGTTGACGGAGGCACAAAGCCTGGGCCCTAGTTCAACTATTGTTGAACTTTGTCAATTTTATTTTGAAGGTGAAAAGCCTGAGTCTTGGTTCAACCTTAATTTGAACTTATTGGTAAAGGCGCATAGGCTGAGTCCCAGTTCAACTATTGTTGAACTTTGTCAATTTTGATGGCGAAGGCGAATAGCCTCAGTGTTGGTTACACCGTAGTTTGAACTTGTTGGCAAAGGCGCATAGCCTGAGTCCTTGTTCCACTATTGTTGATCTTTATCAATTTTGATAGCGAAGACGCATAGCCTGAGTCTTGGTTCAACCATAATTTGAACTTGTTGGTGAATGCACATAGCCTGAGTCATAGTTCAACTATTGTTGAACTTTGTCAATTTTGATGGCGAAGGCGCACAGCCTGACTCTTGGTTCAACCATAGTTAAACTTGTTGGTTAAGGTGCATAGCCTGAGTCCCAGTTCAACTATTGTTGAACTTTATCAATTTTGATGGTGATGGCGCATAGCCTAAGTCTTGATTCAAGCATAGGTTGAACTTGTTGGCGAAGGCGCATAGCTTGAGTCCTAGTTCTACTACTGTTGAACTTTTCCAATTTTGATGGCAAAGCTGTATAGCCTGAGTCTTGGTTCAACCATAGTTGAACTTGTTGGCGAAGGCGCAGAGCCTGAGTCCCAGTTCAACTGTTGTTGAACTTTGTCAATTTTGATGGCGAAAGAGCATAGCCTGAGTCTTGGTTCAACCATAGTTTGACCTTGTTGGCGAAGGCGTATATACTGAGTCCCAGTTAAATTGTTGTTGAACTTTGTCCATTTTGATGGCAAAGGCATATAGCCTGAGTCTTGGTTCAACCATAGTTGAACTTGTTGGCTAAGGCGCCTAGCCTGAGTCCCAGTTGAACTATTGTTGAACTTTGTCAATTTTTATGGTGAAGGCGCATAGCCTAAGTCTTGGTTCAACCATAGTGGAACTTTGTCAATTTTGATGTCGCAGGTGCATAGCCCGAGTCTTGGTTCAACCATAGTTTAAACTTGTTGGCGAAGGCGCATAGCCTGAGTCCCAGTTCAATTGTTGTCAATTTTGATGGTGAAGGTCCATAGCTGAGTCTTGGTTCAATCATAATTTGAACTTGTCGATGAAGGCGCATAGCCTACATCCTAGTTCAACTATTGTTGAACTTTGTCAATTTCGAAGGTGAAAGTGCATTGTCTGAGTCTTGATTCAACCATTTTTGAACTTGTTGGCAAATGGGCATATCCTGAGTCCCAGTTCAACTGTTGTTGAACTTTGTCAATTTTGATGGCAAAGGCGCATAGCTTGAGTCTTGGTTCAAGCATAGTTGAATTTCTTGGCGAAGGCGCATAGACTGAGTCCCAGTTCAACTATTGTTGAACTTTCTCAATTTTGATGGCCAAGGCGCTTAGCCTAAGTCTTGGTTCAACCATAGTTTGACCTTGTTGGCGAAGGCGCATAGCTTGAGTCTGAGTTCAGTTGTTGTTGAACTTTATCAATTTTGATGGCAAAGGCGCATAGCCTGAGTCTTGGTTCAACCTTAATTGAAATTTTTGGCAAAGGCGCGTACCCTGAGTCCCAGTTCAACTGTTGTTGAATTTTGTCAATTTTTATGGCAAAGACGCATAACCTGATTCTTGGTTTGTCCATAGCTGAACTTGTTGGCGATGACGTATAGCCAGGGTCACACTTCAACTCTTGTTGAAATTTGTCAATTTTTACGATGAAGATGCATAGCCTGAGTGTTGCTTCAACCGTAGTTGAACTTTGTCAATTTTGATGGCGAAGGTGCATATCCTGAGTCTTGTTTCAACTATAGTTGAACTTGTTAGCGAAGGCGTAAAGCCTGAGTCCCACTTCAATTGTTGTTGAACTTTTTCAATTTTGATGGTGAAGGCCAATAGCCTGAGTGTTGGTTCAACCATAGTTTGAACTTTCTGGCGAAGGCGCATAGACTAAGTCCCAGTTCCATTATTGTTAAACTTTGTCAATTTTGATGGTGAAGGCGCATATCCTGAGTCTCGGTTCAACCACAATTTGAACTTGTTAGGATAGGCCCATACCCTAAGTCTCATTCAACTGTTGTTGAACTTTATCAATTTTGATGGCGAAGGTGCATAGACTGAGTCTATGTTCAACCATAGTTGAACTTGTTGGTGAAGGCGCAGAGCTTGAGTCCCAGTTCAACAATAGTTGAACTTGTCGGCAGAGGGGCATAGCCTGAGTCCCAGTTCATCTGTTGTTGAACTTTATCAATTTTGATGCCGAAGGCGCATATCATGTGTCTTGGTTCAACCGTAGGTGAACTTGTTGGCGAAGGCGCATAGCCCGAGTCCCAGTTCAGCTGTTGGTAAACTTTCTCAATTTTGATGGCAAAGGCACATAGCCTGAGCCTTGGTTCAACCATAGTTTGACCTTGTTGGCGAATATGCATAGCTTGAGTCCCAGTTCAATTGTTGTTGAAATTTGTCAATTGTGAAGGCAAAGGCACATAGCTTGAGTCTTGGATTAACCATAGTTGAACTTTTTGGAAAAAGCTCGTAGCCAGAGTCCCACTTCAACTGTTGTTGAAATTTTTTATTTTTTGTAGTGAAGGCATATAGCCTGAATCGTGGTTCAACTGTAGTTGAACTTTGTCAACTTTGATGGCGCAGGTCCATAGCCTGAGTGTTGGTTCAACCATAGTTGAACTTGTTGGTGAAGGCGCATAGCCTGAGTCCCAGTTTAATTATTGTTGAACTTTATCAATATTGATTGTGAAGGCCAATAGCCTGAGTGTTGGTTCAACCATAGTCTGAACTTGTTGGCGAAGGCACGCAGCCTAAGTCCCAGTTCAGCTATTGTTGAACTTTGTCAATTTTGATGGCGAAGGAGCATAGCCTAAGTCTTGGTTCAACGATTGTTGAACTTGTTGGCGAAGGTGCATAGCCTGAGTCCAAAGTCAACTGTTGTTGAACTTTGTTAATTTTGATGGCGAAGGTGCATAGCCTGAGTCTTGGTTCAACAATAGTTTGAATTTGTTGGCGAAGGCACATAGCTTGAGTCCTAGTTCAACTATTGTTGAACTTTGTCAATTTTTTGATGAAAGCGCAAAGCCTGAGTCTTGGTTCAACCTTAATTTGAACTTATTGGTAAAGGCGCATAACCTGAGTCCTAGTTCAACTATTTTTTCCCTTTGTCAAATTTGATGGCGAAGGCGAATAGACTTAGTATTGGTTACACTGTAGTTTGAACTTGGTTGCGAAGGCGCATAGCCTGAGTCCTTGTTCCACTATTGTTGATCTTTTTAAATTTTGACAACGAAGGCGCATAAACTGAGTCTTGGATCAACCATAATATGAACTTGTTGGTGAATGGACATAGCCTGAGTCATAGTTCAACTATTGTTGAAATTTGTCAATTTTGATGGCAAAGGCGCATAGCCTGAGTCTTGGTTCAACCATAATGGAAATTTGTCAATTTTGATGTCGAAGGTACATAGCCTGAGTCTTAGTTCAACCATATTTTAAACTTGTTGGCGAAGGCACATAGCCTGAGTCCCAGTTCAATTGTTGTCAATTTTGATGGTGAAGGTCTATAGCCTGAGTCTTGGTTCAACCATAATTTGAACTTGTCGACGAAGGCGCATAGCCTGCATCCCAGTTCAACTATTGTTGAACTTTGTCAATTTTGAAGGTGAAAGTGCATTGTCTGAGTCTTGATTCAACCATATTTGAACTTGTTGCCAAATGGGCATAACCTAAGTCCCAGTTCAACTGTTGTTGAACTTTGTCAGTTTTGATAGCAAAGGCGCATAGCTTGAGTCTTGGTTCAAGCATAGTTGAATTTGTTGGCGAAGGTGCATAGCCTGAGTCCCAGTTTAACTATTGTTGAACTTTCTCAATTTTGATGGCCAAGGCGCATAGCCTGAGTCTTCGTTCAACCATAGTTTCACCTTGTTGGCGAAGGCGCATAGCTTGAGTCCCAGTTTAATGGTTGTTGAACTTTATCAATTTTGATGGCAAAGGCGCATAGCCTGAGTCTTGGTTCAACCTTAGTTGAAATTTTTGGCAAAGGCGCGTACCCTGAGTCCCAGTTCAACTGTTGTTGAACTTTGTCCATTTTTACGGCAAAGACGCATAACCTGAGTCATGGTTTGTCCATAGTTGAACTTTTTGGCGAAGGCGTATAGCTAGAGTCCTACTTCAACTCTTGTTGAAATTTGTCAATTTTTACGATGAAGATGCATAGCCTGAGTATTGCTTCAGTCGTAGTTGAACTTTGACAATTTTGATGGCAAAGGTGCATAGCCAGAGTCTTGGTTCAACTATAGTTGAACTTGTTAGCGAAGGCGCAAAGCCTGAATCCCATTTCAATTGTTGTTGAACTTTGTCAATTTTGATGGTGAAGGCCAATAGCCTGAGTGTTGGTTCAACCATAGTTCGAACTTGTTGGCAAAGGCGCATAGACTAAGTCCTAGTTCCACTATTGTTAAACTTTGTCAATTTTGATGGCGAAGGCACATATCCTGAGTCTCGGTTCAACCATAATTTGAACTTGTTAGCGTAGGCCCATAGCCTAAGTCTCAATTCAACAGTTGTTGAACTTTATCAATTTTGACGGCGAAGGTGCATAGACTGAGTCTAGGTTCAACCATAGTTGAACTTGTTGGCAAAGGCGCAGAGCTTGAGTCCCAGTTCAACAATAGTTGAACTTGTTGGCAAAGGGGCATAGCATGAGTCCCAGTTCAACTTTTGTTGAACTTTGCAAATTTTGATGCCGAAGGCGCATAGCCTGAGTCTTGGTTTAACCAAAGTTGAACTTGTTGGTGAAGGTGCATAGCCCGAATCCCAGTTCAGCTGTTGTTGAACTTTCTCAATTTTGATGGCAAAGGTGCATAGCTTGAGTCTTGGTTCAACCATAGTTTGACCTTGTTGGCAAAGACGCATAGCCTGAGTCCTAGTTCAATTGTTGTTGAACTTTGTCAATTGTGACGGCAAAGGCACATAGCTTGAGTCTTGGATTAACCATACTTGAACTTTTTGGAAAAGGCGCATAGCCAGAGTCCCACTTCAACTGTTGTTGAAATTTTTTAATTTTTGCTGTGAAGGCATATAGCCTCAATCATGGTTCAACCGTAGTTGAACTTTGTCAATTTTGATGGCGAAGGTCCATAGCATGAGTCTTGGTTCAACCATAGTTGAACTTGTTGGCGAAGGCGCATGGCCTGAGTCCCAGTTTAATTATTGTTGAACTTTGTCAATATTGATTGTGAAGGCCAATAGCTTGAGTGTTGGTTCAACCATAGTTTGAACTTGTTGGTGAAGGCGCATAGCCTAAGCCCCAGTTCAACTATTGTTGAACTTTGTCAATTTTTGATGGCGAAGGAGCATAGCCTTAGTCTTGGTTCAACCATCGTTGAACTTGTTGGCGAAGGCGCATAGCCCGAGTCCAAGTTCGACTGTTGTTGTACTTTGATAATTTTGATGGCGAAGGTGCATAGCCTGAGTCTTGGTTCAACAATAGTTTGAACTTGTTGGCGAAGGCACATAGCCTGAGTCCTAGTTCAACTATTGTTGAACTTTGTCAATTTTATGGTGAGAGGTGAGGGAGTAAAATCCCTGAAAAGCCTTGGGGTCTTAGGTTCGATTCCCAGTAGCTGCAGCTATGCGTGGAATGCTCCTATACCCAAGGGTAACAATTCCTTAGGCTGCGTGTCCATGTGTGGCACGGCCGGCACCGCCGCTGCGAGGGGTCCATGTGTGGCCATAGGCGGGGTGTTACAAACTTGTCACGACCCGGATTTTTCCCCAACATCGGGATCGTGATGGCGCCTACTCGTGGTAGCTAGGCAAGCCACTGTATTCATACTATCCCATTTTTAACAAAATTTTTAATTAAATAAATGCGGAACAACAAATCACACGGTGAAAATCATACTGAAATCCTCTACCCAAGACGTGGAGTCACCAACTCACAAACTACTATGGAATACTACACATAAAAGTCCTGAAAGAAATATAACACAATTCTGTTTGTCTCGGAACAAAGAGACTCCAGCTAATAACATAAATAAAGAGAGAGACGCCGGGCCTGCGGACGTCCGCAAGCTACCTCGGTCTCAAATATGATCAACTCCCACGCAATCTATTTACTGCTGCTGCTGCTCCTGATCGTAACCTGGACCTGTGCAAAAACGCACAGAAGTGTAGCATCAGCACAACCGACCCCATGTGTTGGTAAGTGCCTGGCCTATCCCGGCGAAGTAGTGACAAGCCTAGGACCAGACACCCACATAAACCTGTGCAATTCAATATATATATATGTGTACCACAAAATAACAAGAAATAATCAAGTATTAACACAATAAGGAATATCTTAAAGAATTCAACAATTAACCACGGTTAATAATTTCACAAGGAAAAACAAAGTGTAATGTAAACACAAGTAATATCAATTGAAGAAATAGCGCAGACAGTTGCACGGCATCACCCTTCGTGCTTTTACTCTCATCCTCACCAAATAAGCAAATAAAGTACACGGCATCACCCTTCGTGCTTTTACTCTCATCCTCACATCCATGGTACGGCATGATCCTTCATACATGGTTCAATAATAGGGCACGGCATAATCCTTCGTGCATAATCAATAAATAAACATGGCACGGCATTAACCTTCGTGCATAAATAAATAAACATGGCACGGCATCACCCTTCGTGCATTATCACTCTTCCTCACCCAAATAACAATCACGGTTAAGGGCAGAGAAAGAAACAACAATTCATAAATCGTCCCATCAAGGGCAATCAATAATTATCTTCACAACAAGTCCCAACAAGGGAGAACAATAACGATTCACCTGTAATATATCTCAAAATATCATTTTCCAATGACTCACGGTCATACTAGACGCCAGTGTATGGATGCTCGTCACCACAGCCCATACACCGCACTCGATCACATAACACATAACACATAATCCTATTCCCTCAAGCTAGGATAGAACAAACACTTACCTCGAATGTTTATGAACAATCAAATCCGTGGAAATATCTTTTCTTTCAATTTGGCTCCAATCCAACCGTATCTATACACAATTGATTTAATATCATCAATTCTACTCAACAAACTAATTCTTAATACCAAATAACACTTTTTCAACATTCTGCCATGAATAGTAAATTTCAACCCCGGGCCCACATGGTCGGAATTCGGGGTTATGACTAAAATCCGGTTACCCATTCCCCCACGAGCTCATATATATGATTTGTTTCAAAATCGGACCTCAATTCGAGGTCCAATTCCCCAATTTATGAAAAACCTATTTTCTAACCAAAAACAAGAATTTTACCATGAAAACATTTGATTTCTAATGAAAAACATGTTTAATGATGTTAGGAATTGAAAGAATTAAGTAAAAAGTGACTTACAATCGTTTTGATGAAGAAGAAATCCTTGAAGAGTCGCAAATGGGTGTTTTGGTTTTGTGAAAAATGAAGAAATGACTGAAATTCGTGTTTTTCAGGTCTCGTGTTCGCATTTGCGAACATGGGTTCGCAATTGCGAACCCCGACCAATTTCTGGAGTTTGAAAAATAAGCTAAGGGTGGAAAGTTCGCATTTGCGAACATTTGTTCGCATTTGCGAACCAGGCTCCTTCGCATTTGCGAAGAAGGCTTCGCATTTGCGAAGCATGGCTTAGCAGTGAGGCATCGCATTTGCGAAGAAAGCTTCGCATTTGCGAAGCATGGCTAGGCAGTGAAGCATCGCATTTGCGAAGAAAGCTTCGCATTTGCGAAGCATGGCTAGGCAGTGAAGGATCGCATTTGCGAAGAATGCTTCGCATTTGCGAAGCATGGCTAGGCAGTGAAGGTCTCGCATTTGCGAGGTCATGTTCGCAATTGCGAACCCAAGCCTTCCTGGACGCCCTTCGCATTTGCGATCAAGGGTTCGCATTTGCGAACCCTGCCTTGGTCTGTCACCTTCGCAATTGCGAGAAATTCTTCGCAATTGCGAAGCCAACAACTGGGTGAAAAAACCAGCAGTTCAAAATTCAGAATTTCATCCAACGGCCTATCAAATCTTTACCCGAGCCCCCCGGGCTCCAAACCAAACATGTACACAACCTCAAAAACACATTATGGACTTGTTCGTGCGATCATATCGCCAATATCACTTCGTTTCAATCAAATCAAGCCCCAAACTCATGGTTTTCATAGTTTTGATTTTCAAAACTTCTTAACTTGGAACTCAAGGTCCAAAACATCTCAAACGACATCCAAATGTCACCAAACTTTACGGAAATCACATATATAATATTTAAGACTTGTACCGGGCGTCGGAACCAAAATACGAGCCCGATACCAAGGTCTATTAATTTATTTCCTTTAATAATTGCATCAAAAACAATTTCACATAAAAATTCATAACTTGGGCTCTAGGCCTCAGAATTCAACTCCGGACACACGTCCAAGTCCCATATTTTCCTACGGACCTCTCGGGACCATCCAATCTCGGGTCCGGATCCGTTTACCAAAAATGTTGACCGAAGTCAACCATATCAATATTAATATCAAAATTCTTCTACTTTTTCACATATTTCACATATTTCAACATAAATCTTTTCCAGCTTTGTGCCCGGACTGTGCACGCAAATCGAGGCAACTATAAATGAGGTTTCAAGACCTCAAAAGCTCGGAATGATTAAATAAACAAGTGATGACCTTTTGGGTCGTCACACATAGCCTGAGTCCTTGTTCCACTATTATTGTTCTTTGTCAATTTTGATAGCGAAGGCGCATAGCCTGAGTCTTGGTTCAACCATAATTTGAACTTGTTGGTGAATGCACAGAGCCTGAGTCGCAGTTCAACTATTGTTAAAATTTGTCAATTTTGTTGGCGAAGGCGCATAGCCTGAGTCTTGCTTCAACCATAGTTCAACTTGTTGGTAAAGGTGCATAGCCTGAGTATTGGTTCAACAATAGTTTTGTCAATTTTGACGGTGATGACGCATAGCCTGAGTCTTGATTCAAGCATAGTATGAACTTGTTGGCAAAGGCGCATAACTTGAGTCCCAGTTCTACTGTTGTTGAACTTTGCCAATTTTGATGGCGAAGCTGCATAGCCTAAGACTTGGTTCAACCATAGTTGAACTTCTTGGCGAAGGCACATAGCCCGAGTCCTAGTTCAACTGGTGTTGAACTTTGTCAATTTTGATGGTGAAAGATTATAGCTTGAGTCTTGGTTCAACCATAGTTTGACCTTGTTGGCGAAGGTGTATAGACTGAGTCCCAGTTCAATTGTTGTTTAACTTTGTCAATTTTGATGGCAAAAGCGTATAGCCTAAGTCTTGGTTCAACCATAGTTGAACTTGTTGGCTAAGGTGCATAGCCTGAGTCCCAATTGAACTATTGTTGAACTTTGTCGATTTTTATGGTGAAGGCGCATAGCCTGAGTCTTGGTTCAACCATAGTGGAACTTTGTCAATTTGGATGGCGAAGGTGCATAGCCTTAGTCTTGGTTCAACCATAGTTTGAATTTGTTGGCGAAGGCGCATAGCCTCAGTCCCAGTTCAAATGTTTCCAATTTTGATGGTGAAGGTTCATAGCCTGAGTCTTGGTTCAACCGTAATTTGAACTTGTCGACGAAGGCCCATATCCTGCATCCCAGTTCAACTATTGTTGAACTTTGCCAATTTTGAAGGTGAAGGCTCATAGCCTGAGTCTTGATTCAAACAAATGTAAACTTGTTGGCAAAGGGAATATGCTGAGTCCCAGTTCAACTATTGTTGAACTTTGTCAGTTTTGATGGCAAAGGCGCATAGTTTGAGTCTTGGTTTAACCATAGTTGAATTTGTTGGCGAAGGCGCATAGCCAGAGTCCCAGTTCAACTGTTGTTGAACTTTCTCAATTTTGATGGCGAAGGCGCATAGCCTGAATCTTGGTTCAACCATAGTTTGACATTGTTGGCGAAGGCGCATAGCTTGAGTCCTAGTTCAATTGTTGTTGAACTTTGTCAATTTTGATGGAAAAGGCGCATAGCCTGAGTCTTGGTTCAAACTTCATTGAAATTTTTGGCAAAGGCGCATACCCTGAGTTCTGGTTCAACTGTTATTGAACTTTGTTAATTTTGATAGCAAAGACGCATAACTTGAGTCTTAGTTTGTCCATAGTTGAACTTGTTGGCGAAGGGGCATAGCCAGAGTCCCACTTCAACTCTTGTTTAAATTTGTCAATATTTATGCTGAAGGTGCATAGCCTGAGTCTTGCTTCAACCGTAGCTGACCTTTGTCAATTTTGACAGTGAAGGTGCATAGCCTGAGTCTTGGTTCAACCATAGTTGAACTTGTTGGCAAAGGCGCATAGCCTAAGTCCCACTTCAATTATTGTTGAACTTTGTCAATTTTGATGGCAAAGGCGTATAGCCTGAGTCTTAGTTCAACCATAGTTGAACTTGTTGGCTAAGGCACATAGCCTGAGTCCCAGTTAAACTATTGTTGACCTTTGTCAAATTTTATGGTGAAGGCCCATAGCCTGAATCTTGTTCAACCATTGCGGAACTTTGTCAATTTTTATGGCTAAGGTTCATAGCTTGAATCTTGGTTCAACCATAGTTTGAACTTGTTGGCGAAGGCACATAGTCTGAGTCCCAGTTCAATTGTTGTCAATTTTGAAGGTGAAGGCACATAGCCTGAGTCTTGATTCAACCATATTTGAACTTGTTGGCAAAGGGGCATATCCTGAGTCCCAATTTAACTTTGTCTGTTTTGACGGCAAAGGCGCTTAGCTTGAGTCTTGGTTCAACCATAGTTGAATTTGTTGGCGAAGGCGCATAGCCTGAGTCCCAGTTCAACTGTTGTTGAACTTTCTCAATTTTCATGGCGAAGGCGCACAACCCGAGTCTTGGTTCAATCATAGTTTGACATTGTTGGCGAAGTCACATAGGCTGAGTCCTAGTTCAATTGTTGTTGAACTTTGTCAATTTTGATGGCAAAGGCACACAGCCTGAGATTTGGTTCAAGCTTAGTTGAAATTTTTGGCAAAGGCGCGTACCCTAAGTCCCAATTCAACTGTTGTTGAACTTAGTCAATTTTGATGGCAAAGATGCATAACCTGAGTCTTGGTTTGTCCATAGTTGAACTTGTTGTCAAAGGCGCATTGCCAGAGTCCCACTTCAACTCTTGTTGAAATTTGTCAATTTTTACGGTGAATGTGCATAGCCTGAGTCTTGCTTCAACCGTAGTTGAACTTTGTCAATTTTGTTGGCGAAGGAGCATAGCCTGAGTCTTGGTTCAACCATAGTTGAACTTGTTGGCAAATGCGCATAGCCTGAGTCCCACTTCAATTGTATTTGAACTTTGACAATTTTGTTGGTGAAGTCCAATAGCTTGAGTGTTGGTTCAACCATAGTTTGAACTTGTTTGCGAAGGCGCAAAGACTAAGTCCCAGTTCTAGTATTGTTAAACTTTGTCAATTTTGATGGCGAAGGGGCATATCCTGAGTCTCGGTTCAACCATAATTTGAACTTGTTAGTGTAGGCGCATAGCCTGAGTCTCAATTCAACTGTTGTTGAACTTTGTCAATTTTGATTACAAAGGTGCATAGACTGAGTCTTGGTTCAACCATAGTTGAACTTGGCTTAGGCGCATAGCTTGAGTCCCAGTTCAACTATTGTGGAACTTTGTCAATTTTGATGGTGAAGGCGCATAGCCTGAGTATTGGTTCAACAATAGTTGAACTTGTTGGCAAGGGGCATAGCCTGAGTCTCAATTCAACTGTTGGTGAACTTTGCCAATTTTGATGCCGAAGGCGCATAACTTGAGTCTTCACTACTGGAAAATTAACCTATGGCTACGCCAGACAAACCGTTCCAATAGGTAAGAGAACCGTTGCCATAGATGTACTGCTACGGTTAAGCACCCGTTCCACTAGCTGTCGTGCCTATAGAGTTTATGGAACGGTTCCAAGAACCGTTGCTATAGAATAGTCTATCGTTACGGTTTTCCCTCTTCCTATTGGAACGATTATTCTTAACAACTGCAATATTTAATAACCGTAACCATAGAGTTAAATTCAACGGTCATAAACCGTTACTATATCTACTAAACCGTTACAGGTATAATATCAATGGCAACGATTTATTTAAGATATTGTAACGGTTGAAATACCTGCTGCAACGGTTTGTAGATTATTTTGGAACGGTTTGCTGATCTTATGGCAACGGTTCACTAACATATTGCAACGCTTGTTAATTTTTTGGAACGGTTTGCCGGTCCTATGGCAACAATTTTTTTATTATTTGGAACGGTTTGAAATCCCTATGGCAACGGTTGGTCTACCTATTGCAACGGTTCTAATATTATGTTGGAACAATTTTCAGATCCTATAGCAACGGTTTTCTTAGCTGTAACAATTTAACTAAATTAAAAATAATGCCCCCTATTGTAAACAAATATTTTACATATATATACAATAAAATACTAAAATTTGTATAAATACAAAATCTTTTGATAATCCAAATTGTCCTCCAAGTTAATAACAAATACCAATAACATACATTGGATATTTCAACATCAAAAGTTTTAAAATGTTTTGATAACAAAACATTCCTAGAAATCGCCACATGCATCTACAAAAATCAACAATTCAAAATTCAAGTAAGGTTTAGATCTTCATCACTGCCTCTGTCTTCCATCTCTTCATCTACTCCACCTACAAAAGAGTATAAAGTGAGATTTACATTTGATCTTGAATAGTCTAGTTCTAAGGCTGTATTCTGCATGTAGTTCAGTCAGACGATCTATCTTTCTGCGACCAGGTACACATTTTTCCCTTGCTTCCATCAGTATTCAGTAATTATCCCAGAAAATATCAATCGATCAATAGTATTTCACAGTCTTACCAAGCAACTAATACTAACAAGCTATTCACATTACCCTAATTGTGATATCCCTTATTGCTGGGAATGCAAGTCACTAAGCATGTCTTTTCACTTCTAGTTCATCAATGAATATCAAACATCAGAAACAACTATGTTGCCGAAGACTGAAACAGGAGGCTGGAAAACAGTGAAACTTGACCAAACTTGCGTGAAGTAGAAAATTTCCAATAGAAGTCACAAACATTATAAATCATGTAAAGCAATCCATTTGATAGGTTGCTTAGTGATAAGTAGGGCCCATATTCCACTTTCGTAGATAATGGACAGGGAGATAAGCTTTATCAGTTTTTCCCTTGTCGGGTAATGATAAAGTAAAGCTTATCTTCCTATTCTCCTTTTGACTAAAGGAGATGCTGTCTCCGAATAGTCCAAAAGACTTTCAGTGGCTGGGGTCCATTGATTTAATAATCAAATAGAAATTTCGTCCCTTCGGGACTCTTCTATTACTCTCTAGATAATTCCGGTCTTTGACCTCTATCCGAGAGACTAATTATTCCGGTTTTTAATAACCTCAATTAGTGATTACTAATCAAATGGATTTAAATAAGAACTAGCTAAAGCTCGAGGGTTTAACATGTCACCGTTGTCATCACTTTGTGATGACGCTTCTTCAAGAAGTTGCATGATAGCTTCTTCGTCTGGATTATCATCGAGCTCAGACAGAGCTTTCTGTAATTTTTTCTTTAACTCATCTTTCGAAGGAGATGGTTGAGAAGATGAGGTTGAAATATTTTTCCAAATGCTTTTTGGGCCAGAAAAGCCCATACTATTGATCTTCCTTATATAGACGGTTTTGATGAAAAAACTATTTCTACCAAAGCCAGGCCCATCCAAATGAACCAGTCTTTAATGGAATTCTGTAAAAAGGAAATTGATACTCTCTTGTCTAATAAAATAATTAGACCCTCCAAATCCCCTTGGAGCTGTTCGGCTTTTTATGTTAATAATGCTGCTGAACAAGAGAGAGGAGACCCAAGGCTCGTTATCAATTATAAACCTTTAAACAAGGCTTTAAAATGGATTAGGTATCCTATTCCTAACAAACGTGATCTTTTAAAGAGAACGTTTAAAGCCAACGTTTACAGTAAGTTTGATATGAAATCAGGCTTCTGGCAAATTCAAATTTCCGAGAAGGATAAATACAAAACCGCTTTCAATGTACCATTCGGACAGTACGAATGGAACGTTATGCCTTTTGGGCTAAAAAATGCCCCTTCCGAATTTCAAAATATTATATATAGTATTTTCAATCATATTAGTCATTTTTCAATAGTATATATTGATGATGTTTTAATATTTTCTGAAAATATAGATTCTCATTTTAAACATTTAAATGTTTTCTTTCAAACAGTTAAGCACAATGGATTAGTAGTTAGTGCTAAGAAAATCAAACTTTTTCAGACCCAAATACGTTTCTTGGGCCATGACTTATACCAAGGGACTTATAAGCCCATTTGTCAAGCTATCGAGTTCTCAGACAAATTCCCTAATGTCATCAATGACAAAACCCAACTACAGAGATTCTTAGGAAGTCTCAATTATGTTGCGGATTTTATTCCTAAAATCCGACAAATCTGTAAGCCTTTATACGATAGGCTTAAAAAGACCCCTGTTCCATGGGGAGATGATCAGACTAATACAGTCTTAGAAGTCAAAAGACTGGTTAAGAATCTACCATGTCTTGGGATATCTAACCCCGACTTCTTCATGATAGTTGAAACAGATGCCTCTGAACTTGGTTATGAAGGTATATTAAAGCAAAGAAGGGATTTTAAAAGTCCCGAACAATTAGTTAGATTCACCTCTGGAGTCTGGAACTCCGCCCAAGCTAATTATAGCACAGTTAAGAAGGAAGTTCTTGCTATTGTTCTTTGTATTACAAATTTCCAAGATGACCTTATAAACAAAGAATTTTTGATTAGAGTAGATTGTAAATCTGCTAAAGATATCCTGCAAAAGATCTTAAAAATCTTGTCTCTAAACAAATATTTGCTGGAGGGCAAGCTTTATTATCCAGTTTTGATTTTACTATAGAATATCTTAAGGGAGAAGATAATTCTCTCCCAGATTTTCTAACACGTGAATTCTTGAAGGAAAAGCAATGAGAGGAGCCCGCCAAGGAGCAAGGCCCTCAGGAAGCAGGCCCACAACAAGTGGTCCAAAAATTAATCCTCCTCCAGGCCCATTTGCAATAAGGCTTGAATTAAGCCTCTTGCCAATAAGGCCTGAATTAGGACAGAATAGATATTCTGCCCTAGCCCAACTACCACCAGTTGGCCCAATCTCTTTCCCCTCACTACCTTTGAGTAGTTCCTCAAAGAAGCCTTTTCAAAAGGAACCCGAACCCAGTTCGGCTTCTCCCTCGGGAAAACTTAGATTTTCCCACATACCAACTAGTGACTCTTACGCAATGAAAACTCCTGAGAGTTTTGCCGAAGCAGTATCTCCAGCTGCAACTCCCCTTCCAAAGTCTATTAAACAAAAATTTAATTTCATTTCTTTACAGACTTCTCCCGTCTTTGCCCTTGATAAAGACTTTGAAAATTTTGAGGTTAAACATCGCCTAAAACCCCTCTTCAACAATAGAAATTATGTTGACACCGATAATCACTTAAAAACTAGAAAGTTTTTTGAATTTATTTTAATAGATACTGGTTCTATTGAAATAGAACACGAGTTAAGCGATAAATCAGACCCTGAGAGCATCGCCTACTCAAAGTTCACCATTAAGAAAATCCTTTCTCCCTTCGATTGGAAGGTAGATCACCTGTTAACTCCTATAAGTCTTTCTAGGAAATACAATCCTCAAACCTACAATTGGTTTGACTACCGTAATGCCTGGTTTAACTTCCTATTCTTACGACCAGTTACTCATACTTGGTTTGAAAAGTATAGCTCAGAAGTTTCAACTTCTGTTATCCCGAGATGGTTCTATGACTGGTAGAGCTGTTTCGGAGGAAACCAAGGCGTTCTTCCAAAACCCTTCTTAGAGAAGTTTCTTCAGTTCCAACATGAGGAAGGAATCTCTACATTACCAGACAACATTAAGTTGTGTAAATACTTTATTAAGAAAAGAATTTCTTATATTATTAACTGGACTTTTATTATAGCAGAATTTGACAGGATCAAATATCTGTCAAGAGAAATCAAGATCAAAGGCTGGACACCAGCAAAGAAAGAGTCAACAGATAAATCAATCACTCCTTCCAAGAAAGGATCAACCTCATCTTCTCAACCATCTCCTTCGAAAGATGAGTTAAAGAAAAAATTACAGAAAGCTCTGTCTGAGCTCGATGATAATCGAGACGAAGAAGCTATCATGCAACTTCTTGAAGAAGCGTCATCACAAAGTGATGAAAACGGTGACATGTTAAACCCTCGAGCTTTAGCTAGTTCTTATTTAAATCCATTTGATTAGTAATCAGTAATTGAGGTTATTAAAAACCGGAATAATTAGTCTCTCGGATAGAGGTCAAAGACCGGAATTATCTAGAGAGTAATAGAAGAGTCCCGAAGGGACGGAATTTCTATTTGATTATTAAATCATTGGACTCCAGCCACCGAAAGTCTTTTGGACTATTCGGATACAGCATCTCCTTTAGTCAAAAGGAGAATAGGAAGATAAGCTTTACATTATCATTACCCGACAAGGGAAAAACTGATAAAGCTTATCTCCCTGTCCATTATCTACGAAAGTGGAATATGGGCCCTACTTATCACTAAGCAACCTATCAAATGGATTGCTTTCTGATTAAGCTTATCTCTTTTGGTTTATAAAAGACTTGTAATTCCTCGAGAGGATCATCAAAAAATTTCTAAAATACAATTTTCTTTTGCAATTCTCTGTACTCCCTTGTAAACAATAAAGGCGTTTGCCACTATGCAATAAAATACCTTTGTTCTTGTAAGTCTTCTTTACTGCTTCCAATACTTGTTTAAATTCCGCACTTGATCCTGTTAATTGGTATCAGAGCCATGTTAGTTAACTACAGCATGAGTAGCTAAATACTCTTTGTCTAGGACACTAGACAGATTATGATTATTCGTTCATACTAGATAAATATTATTTTTATGTATATAGTATCTCTTTAAACAAAGTACTGTTTAAAGCCTGAGGTGTAGAATGTCTGTTGAATTTGAAGTTGTCGAGTAATTTACGACTTTAGGCTTTGGTCAGCCAGAAGGGAATCTCCGTAAGGCCAAGAGAGTGGCAGGATTGATTCAAGGTGGTCCGGTCAGGATCAAGTGCGGAATTTAAACAAGTATTAGAAGCAGTAAAGAAGACTTACAAGAACAAAGGTATTTTATTGCATAGTGGCAAACGCCTTCATTGTTTACAAGGGAGTACAGAGAATTGCAAAAGAAAATTGTATTTCAGAAATTTTCTGATGATCCTCTCGAGGAATTACAAGTCTTTTATAGACCAAAAGAGATAAGCTTAATCAGAAAGCAATCCATTTGATAGGTTGCTTAGTGATAAGTAGGGCCCATATTCCACTTTCGTAGATAATGGACATGGAGATAAGCTTTATAAGTTTTTCCCTTGTCGGGTAATGATAAAGTAAAGCTTATCTTCCTATTCTCCTTTTGACTAAAGGAGATGCTGTCTCCGAATAGTCCAAAAGACTTTCGGTGGCTGGGGTCCATTGATTTAATAATCAAATAGAAATTCCGTCCCTTTGGGACTCTTCTATTACTCTCTAGATAATTCCGGTCTTTGACCTCTATCCGAGAGACTAATTATTCCGGTTTTTAATAACCTCAATTAGTGATTACTAATCAAATGGATTTAAATAAGAACTAGCTAAAGCTCGAGGGTTTAACATGTCACCGTTGTCATCACTTTGTGATGACGCTTCTTCAAGAAGTTGCATGATAGCTTCTTCATCTGGATTATCATCGAGCTCAGACAGAGCTTTCTGTAATTTTTTCTTTAACTCATCTTTCGAAGGAGATGGTTGAGAAGATGAGGTTGATCCTTTCTTGGAAGGAGTGATTGATTTATCTGTTGACTCTTTCTTTGCTGGTGTCCAGCCTTTGATCTTGATTTCTCTTGACAGATATTTGATCCTGTCAAATTCTGCTATAATAAAAGTCCAGTTAATAATATAAGAAATTCTTTTCTTAATAAAGTATTTACACAACTTAATGTTGTCTGGTAATGTAGAGATTCCTTCCTCATGTTGGAACTGAAGAAACTTCTCTAAGAAGGGTTTTGGAAGAATGCCTTGGTTTCCTCCGAAACAGCTCCACCAGTCGTAGAACCATCTCGGGATAACAGAAGTTGAAACTTCTGAGCTATACTTTACAAACCAAGTATGAGTAACTGGTCGTAAGAATAGGAAGTTAAACCAGGCATTACGGTAGTCAAACCAATTGTAGGTTTGAGGATTGTATTTCCTAGAAAGACTTATAGGAGTTAACAGGTGATCTACCTTCCAATCGAAGGGAGAAAGGATTTTCTTAATGGTGAACTTTGAGTAGGCGATGCTCTCAGGGTCTGATTTATCGCTTAACTCGTGTTCTATTTCAATAGAACCAGTATCTATTAAAATAAATTCAAAAAACTTTCTAGTTTTTATGTGATTATCGGTGTCAACATAATTTCTATTGTTGAAGAGGGGTTTTAGGAGATGTTTAACCTCAAAATTTTCATAGTCTTTATCAAGGGCAAAGACGGGAGAAGTCTGTAAAGAAATGAAATTAAATTTTTCTTTAACAGACTTTGGAAGGGGAGTTGCAGCTGGAGATACTGCTTCAACAAAACTCTCAGGAGTTTTCATTGCGTAAGAGTCACTAGTTGGTATGTGGGAAAATCTAAGTTTTCCCGAGGGAGAAGCCGAACTGGGTTCGGGTTCCTTTTGAAAAGGCTTCTTTGAGGAACTACTCGAAGGTAGTGAGGGAAAAGAGATTGGGCCAACTGGTGGTAGTTGGGCTAGGGCAGAATATCTATTCTGTCCTAATTCAGGCCTTATTGGCAAGACGCTTAATTCAGGCCTTATTGCAAATGGGCCTGGAGGAGGATTAATTTTTGGACCACTTGTTGTGGGCCTGCTTCCTGAGGGCCTTGCTCCTTGGCGGGCTCCTCTCATTGCTTTTCCTGCAAGAATTCACGTGTTAGAAAATCTGCGAGAGAATTATCTTCTCCCTTAAGATATTCTATAGTAAAATCAAAACTGGATAATAAAGCTTGCCATCGAGCAAATATTTGTTTAGAGACAAGATTTTTAACATCCTTTTGCATGATATCTTTAGCAGATTTACAATCTACTCTAATCAAAAATTCTTTGTTTATAAGGTCATCTTGGAACTTTGTAATACAAAGAACAATAGCAAGAACTTCCTTCTTAACTGTGCTATAATTAGCTTGGGCGGAGTTCCAAACTCCAGAGGTGAATCTAACTAATTGTTCAGGACTTTTAGAATCCCTTCTTTGCTTTAATATACCTCCATAACCAAGTTCAGAGGCATCTGTTTCAACTATCATGAAGAAGTCGGATTAAGATATCCCAAGACATGGTAGATTCTTAACCAGTCTTTTGACTTCTAAGACTGCATTAGTCTGATCATCTCCCCATGGAACAGGGGTCTTTTTAAGCCTATCGTATAAAGGCTTACAGATTTGTCGGATTTTAGGAATAAAATCCGCAACATAATTGAGACTTCCTAAGAATCTCTGTAGTTGGGTTTTGTCATTGATGACATTAGGGAATTTGTCTGAGAACTCGATGGCTCGACAAATGGGCTTATAAGTCCCTTGGTATAAGTCATGGCCCAAGAAACGTATTTGGGTCTGAAAAAGTTTGATTTTCTTAGCACTAACTACTAATCCATTGTGCTTAACTGTTTGAAAGAAAACATTTAAATGTTTAAAATGAGAATCTATATTTTCAGAAAATATTAAAACATCATCAATATATACTATTGAAAAATGACTAATATGATTGAAAATACTATTCATAATGTTTTGAAATTCGGAAGGGGCATTTTTTAGCCCAAAAGGCATATCGTTCCATTCGTACTGTCCGAATGGTACATTGAAAGAGGTTTTGTATTTATCCTTCTCGGAAATTTGAATTTGCCAGAAGCCTGATTTCATATCAAACTTACTGTAAACGTTGGCTTTAAACGTTCTCTTTAAAAGATCACGTGTAACGACCCGGCCCGTCGTTACGGGAATTACCACCCCGTTACCTTGCATTTACATATATTATGCTTTTAAAACAGTATTAAAGTATATTGGGTGAGTTATGAGTGATTTGGATTGAAAATGAAACAAATAGCATGTTTGAGGAAAGCTTGAATATGAAAAGTCAACCAAGAGTTGACTATTGAGTTAGAGTGCTCGGAACCGGATTCGATGATTCGACTAGTTCCGGGGGATCAATTATGACTTAGGAGAACAATCGGAATTGAATTCGGAGGTCCGGTGTAGTTTTAAGCTTGAATTGGCGAATGTTGAATTATGGCGAAAACCGGATGGTAGGTGATATTTTGATCCGGGGGTCGGAATGGAATTCCGACAATTCCTGTAGCTTCGTTATGTGATTTTGGATATGTCTGCAAATTTTCAGGTCATTCGGACATCGTTTGATCGGGTTTTGGGTTGAATGTTAGTTTTGAAAGTTTTTAAGAAATGTAGGCTTGAATCCGTGGTTAATTGATGATTTTGATGTTTAGGATGGTGTTTTTATGATTGGAACAAGTTCGAATAAGGAATTAGGATGTGTTGGTGTGTTTGAATGAGGTCCCGGGGGCCTCGGGGTGTTTTCGGATGGTTAATCGGGAGCAAAATATGGAAAATTGCAGAAAATGATACTGCCTCTGTTGTTTCCGCTCCTGCGGAATTTTGGGCGCAGGAGCGGGTGCGCGGAAGCGGAAATGAGCCGCAGAAGCGGCGACCGCAGAAGCGGAAAGGGAGCCGCTGAAGCGGCATCGCGGAAGCGGGCGGGGAGCCGCAGAGGCGGCCTTCGCAGAAGCGGAAAGGGAACCGCCTGGGCGAGTCCGCAGAAGCGGACTTCTAGCCGCAGAAGCGGAATTTTCCGCAGAAGCGGTCCAATCTCCGCAGAAGCGGACGCGTAGAAGCGGAAATATTTCCGCAGAAGCGGAAATCGCTGTAAGTTAAGTGTATCAGAAGTTAGAAAATTTCAGAAACATTTCAGCATTTGGGGGTCTCGGCTTAAGGGCGACTTTGGGCGATTTTGAGGGAGAAATCAAGGGAAATCATCAGGTAATCAACTATGAACTCATATTATGATTAGTATTGATAATATCATGCAATTATATCATGAAAATGGAAGAATTGGGGTGATTCATGGAAGATTTAACCCTAGGTTTGAACTTTAGAAAATCAAGGTTTTGAATGAGCAAATGGAGTCCGATTTTGGTAAAATTAATATGCTTAGACTCGTATTGAGATGAGGGTTCCGAATATGTGACTTTCGTAAATTTTCGAGAATCGTACCGAAAGTCGGGTTTTACCAACTTGGTATAATGTTGGGAATTTCATATGAATTGAAGTGGGTTATGATTCTTTGACCCGTAATTGATATAATTATTGTTATTTGACTAGATTCTACACACGAGGCATCGAAATTCAAAGGAAAAGGCATCGCGGACGATTCGACGACCGGTTAGAGGTGAGTAGTTTGTGTATATTGTAGCCTGAGGGTGCGAAACCCCGGCTTAGCACATTGTGACGCTAATAGGGCGTGGCTCGCACACCGTGGCAGGTGCGGGATTGATTGTGATTGGGGATTGAGACTTGGTCCATCCCGGAAATGAATAATATGTGTTAGTGTTGGAAATACACTGTATTTGCTATATTTGTGGGCTGTAAGCCTTGTTTGGGGCCTTGTGCCGATCTGTAGCGTCCTTAGAGGACAATATTTATGTGATAGCTAAAGATTGCTGAAATCACTGATCTCAGTCCTGGAAAGTGAAAACACTTTTGAAATGATAAGTCACCGGCTTTTACAAACTTAATAAAGTTAAAGTATTTTTCATGAATTATGAATTGAGAACTGGAAATAAGGAAAATGAATTGTTTTGTGACTTAATTGCTTATTGTGGACTGAGTATGGGATCGGGCTGCACGCCGCAGTGGTTGATGTGAGGATCGGGCTGCACGCCGCAGCAGTATTGCGCTTGGGCTGTAGGAGCCCCTCCGGAGTCTGTACACACCCCCGGTGAGCGCCGTCGACGTTAAATGGGATCGGGCTACACGCCGTAGCAGTTATGTGCATTGCATTGCATCTGTATTTGTTGAATTACTCTGTGGTAGCTGTATTGTATTATTGTTGCTAGTTCGTAGGAGATTCGGACTGTAGTGTAGCTTCATATTGTGGTATTTTGTGGATTTCTTACTGTCAGCTACATATATATATTTGTTACTCACTGAGTACTTAGTACTCACCCCTACTCCCTGCACCTTTTGTGTGCGGACTCAGGTACTCAGGAGCAGTAGACGGGCATCTCCAGCGTTTACATTGTCACATCGAGTTGCTGAGGTAGCTGCCAACGTTCGCAGAGCCTAGCTTCTCCTCTCATTCCAGTTGTTATTTTATATTTTGTATTCGGACTTGAGTACTTCTATATCGTACTCTCTATTTCCTGTTGGGTTTTGATAGAGGCTCTAGACTTGTGACTCCGGATCTTTGGGAGTGTCAGTGTTTTGTTCTTTACTATTATTATTGGAGTTCTTAAACTCATATATTCTTATTGGGTTGTCCATTTGGGGACTGGCATTGTGCTATTGTTGGTTGGCTGGCCTAGCTTGTTTGTTGGGCGCCATCACGACCGGATTTGGGTCGTGACAAGTTGGTATCAAAGCTCTAGGTTATTAGGACTCGCGAGTCATGAGCCGGTTTGGTAGGCTTTCGCGGATCGGTACGTAGACGTCCGTATCTATCTTCGAAGGGCTACAGAAACTTTAGGAAAAACCTCATTTTCTTGAATTCATATCGTGCGATTTGTGCTATCATGAAATTAAATCTTTCCATATTCTATTCTCTTGCAGATGGCGAGAACACGAGCTAACGGACGTGGCGGACGACCACCATTGGCACCCGGAGGCCGTGGTCGTGGTAGAGGTAGGGCAGCAGTGCCAGTGCCTGCTGACCCACCAGCTGACCAGACTCAAGGTCAGATTCCTACACCAGTGGCCCAAACTCAGGACCAGATTCCAGCGGCAGACGCTCCGACAACTCAGGTTCAGGTACCGGCAGTGCCCATTGTCATACCAGGTCTTCAGGAGACCTTGGCTCAGATCTTATCAGTGTGCACAGGCTTGGCACAGGTAGTTGCAGCTACTGCCTGCAGTATCTTCTTCGCAGGCAGGGGGAGGAAATCAGACCCCCGTGGCTCACACACCCGAGCCAGTCCAGCCAGTTGCGCCCATTGCACGAGCTCCTGCTTATATGGTTCCAGCTTTGCCCGACGATGAGCAGTGTCGTTTGGAGAGATTTGAGAGGCTACGGCCTCCGACATTCAGTGGTGCTGAGGGCGAGGACGCCCAGGGTTTTCTTGACAGATGTCAGCGCATGCTTTGCACCGCAGGTATTCTAGAGTCCAGCGGTGTTTCATTCACCACTTTTCAGTTCACAGGTGCAGCATTTCGGTGGTGGGAGGATTTCGAGAGGCGTAGGCCCGCTGGGGCAGTGCCCCTCACTTGGCAGCAGTTCTCCACGGTATTTTTGGAGAAGTACGTACCTCAGTCTCAGAGAGAGGAGCTGCGACGTCGGTTCGAGTGGTTGAAGCAGGGAGAGATGACGGTTAATCAGTACGAGATGAGATTCACACAGTTGGCCCGTCATGCCATGTGGATGGTTCCTACAGACAGAGAGAGGATTCAGAGATTTATCGATGGCCTAATTTATCCCATCCGTATATTGATGACCAGGGAGAGAGTTTCGACAGTTACCTTTGAGGAGGTGTTTGATGCGGCCCGTCACATTGAGACAGATCGCCGCAGAGAGCGGGAGGAGAGAGAGGCTAAGAGGCCTCGTGGTACTGGCAGTTACAGTAGTACTCCATCTAGGGGCCAATTTCAGCATAGCAGAGGTCGCTCTTTCAGGTCTCATCAGTCTGGACGTACAGACTCCAGTGGGGTTTCATCAGATCGTGGTCGTCAAGGCCAGCAGGGTTATCAGGGTCAGCAGAGCCGTCAGTAGAGTCAGCCTACACTGAGTGCTCTTCCAGCTCAGAGCTCTGCTCCTGCTTCCTCAGCACAGGGTTCATCGGTAGCGAGGGGTCCTCAGCAGCCCCTTCTCCCATCTTCAGGCCGTTGTTTTGAGTGCGGTGATTTGGGCCATATCAGGAGAGAGTGTCCTCGGTGGCTTCATAAGCGGTCTCAGCGGAGGGATCAGCCTTCGTCTTCTACTCCTGTTTCTTCAGCGCCAGCACAGTCAGCTAGGACTGGTGGCCAGGTATCCAGAGGTCGCCCCAGAGGCGAGGATCGTACTGGTGGAGGCCAGGCTCGTTTCTATGCTCTTCCGGACAGGAAGGATGCTAGTGCCTCAGATGCGGTCATTTCAGGTATTATCTCAGTCTGCCACAGGGATGCTTCTGTCTTATTTGATCCCGGATCCACCTATTCTTATGTTTCTACTTACTTTGCACATCATTTGGGTATGACCCGTGGTATTCTTGCTTTGCCCGTACATGTGTCTACCCCGGTGGGAGATACTGTTGTTGTGGATCAGGTATATCGATCCTGTATTATTACTATTGGGGGTCCGGAGACCCGAGTTGATTTATTACTACCGGGCATGGTAGATTTCGATGTAATTCTAGGCATGGATTGGCTATCTCCTTACCATGCGATTCTGGACTGTCATGCCAAGACAGTCACACTAGCTATTCCAGGTAATCCGAGGATCGAGTGGCGTGGCTTGACTGATTATGTGTCCGACAGGGTGATTTCTTATATAAAGGCTCGGCGAATGATTGGCAAGGGTTGTTTGTCTTATTTGGCCTTCATTAGAAATGTTGAGGCTGAGACACCCAGCCTTGATTCGGTCCCCATTGTGAGGGAGTTTCCGGATGTTTTTCCAGCAGACCTGCCAGGCATGCCGCCCGATAGAGATATTGATTTTGGTATTGATTTGGTGCCGGGCACTCAGCCCATTTCTATTCCTCCTTATCGTATGGCACCAGCAGAGTTAAAAGAATTGAAGGAACAACTTCAGGAACTCTTAGATAAGGGTTTCATTCGTCCAAGTGTGTCACCTTGGGGTGCACCGGTGTTGTTCGTGAAGAAGAAAGATGGCACAATGAGAATGTGCATTGATTATAGGCAGCTGAACAAGGTAACAGTGAAGAATAAGTACCCATTACCTCGTATTGAGGACCTATTTGATCAGCTACAGGGAGCTAGTGTATTTTCTAAGATTGATCTTCGATCGGGCTATCATCAGTTGAAGATCAGGGACTCAGATATTATGAAGACGGCGTTCAGGACGCGTTATGGGCACTATGAGTTCCTGGTGATGTCTTTCGGGCTAACTAATGCCCCAGCAGCATTCATGCACTTGATGAACAGTGTATTTCGGCCGTACCTTGATTCTTTTGTGATTGTGTTTATTGATGATATCTTGGTATACTCACGCAGCCAGGAGGAGCATGCACAGCATTTGAGAGTGGCATTGCAGAGGTTGAGAGAAGAGAAGCTTTATGCGAAATTCTCTAAGTGTGAGTTCTGGCTTGATACTGTGGGTTTTCTGGGACATATAGTGTCCAGTGATGGTATTAGGGTTGATCCTCAGAAGGTCGAGGCAGTGCAGAATTGGCCCAGACCTTCCTCAGCTACAGAGATTCGTAGTTTTCTCGGTTTGGCAGGTTATTATCGTCGGTTTGTTCAGGATTTCTCATCTATTGCTTCACCATTGACTAAGTTGACACAGAAGAATGCTCCATTTGTGTGGTCTGATGAATGTGAAGAGAGCTTTCAGAAGCTCAAGGAGGTTTTGACCACGGCTCCAATACTTGTGTTACCCTCGGCCTCAGGGTCATATACTGTATATTGTGATGCTTCCAGAGTTGGACTCGGTTGTGTGTTGATGCAGGAGGGTAGAGTTATTGCGTATGCTTCTCGTCAGCTAAAGCCCCACGAGAAGAACTACCCTGTTCATGATTTGGAGTTAGCTGCTATTGTTCATGCCTTGAAGATTTGGAGGCATTATCTATATGGTGTATCTTGTGATGTATATACAGACCACCGCAGCCTTCAGCATTTGTTTAAGCAAAAAGATTTAAATTTGAGGCAGCGGAGATGGCTTGAATTGCTTAAAGACTATGATATTACTATCTTGTATCATCCTGGGAAAGCCAATGTAGTGGCTGATGCATTGAGCAGGAAGGCTATTAGTATGGGCAGTTTGGCGTATATTCCAGTTGGGGAGAGACCCCTAGCAGTTGATGTTCAGGCGTTAGCTAATCAGATGGTAAGGCTGGATATTTCTGAGCCCAGTCGGGTGATGGCTTATGTAGTAGCTTGTTCTTCTCTATATGATCGTATTCGAGAGCGTCGGTATGATGATCCACACTTGCTTGTCCTTAAGGACAGAGTTCAGCATGATGATGCTAGAGATGTCACTATTGATAGTGAGGGCGTATTGCGGATGCAGGGCCGGATATGTGTGCCCAATGTTGATGGCCTTCGTGAGTTGATATTGGAAGAAGCCCATAGCTCGCGGTATTCTATTCATCCAGGAGCCGCGAAGATGTATCAGGATTTGAAGCAGCATTACTGGTGGAGAAAGATGAAGAAAGATATTGTGAGCCATGTGGCTCGGTGTCTAAACTGTCAGCAGGTCAAGTATGAGCATCAGAGACCTGGTGGTGTATTCCAGCGTATTGATATTCCGGAGTGGAAGTGGGAAAGAATAACTATGGACTTTGTTAGTGGACTCCCTCGGACCGCGAGGAAGTTTGATTCAGTTTGGGTGGTGGTGGATAGGTTGACTAAGTCAGCTCACTTCATCCCGGTGTGTACTACCTATACCTCGGAGCGGTTGGCAGAGATATTCATCCGTGAGATAGTGAGATTGCATGGAGTTCCTATTTCCATTATATCAGACAGAGGTACCCAGTTCACATCTCAGTTCTGGAGGACATTTCAGCGAGAGTTGGGTTCACAGGTAGAGTTGAGCACAGCATTTCATCCACAGACGGATGGGCAGTCTGAGCGTACTATTCAGATATTGGAGGACATGTTGCGTGCTTGTGTCATTGATTTTGGTGGTTCATGGGCTGATTATTTGCCTTTGGCGGAGTTTGCTTACAATAATAGCTATCGGTCCAGCATTCAGATGGCACCGTATGAAGCTTTATATGGGAGGCGGTGTAGGTCTCCGGTCGGTTGGTTCGAGCCCGGCGAGGCTAGGTTGTTAGGGACAGAGTTAGTCCAAGATGCCTTAGATAAGGTGAAGGTGATTCAGGAGAGACTTCGCACAGCTCAGTCGCGTCAGAAGAGTTATGCAGACCGGAAGGTCCGAGATGTGTCCTATTCAGTAGGTGAGAAGGTGTTGCTGAAAGTTTCGCCCATGAAGGGTGTTATGAGGTTTGGAAAGAAAGGGAAATTGAGCCCAAGGTTTATTGGACCTTTTGAGGTGCTTAGGAAAGTTGGGGAGGTGGCTTATATGCTTGCTTTGCCACCCGGTTTGTCGGGAGTTCACCCGGTGTTCCATGTATCTATGCTCCGGAAGTATGTCGGAGACCCGTCTCATGTGTTGGACTTCAGCACGATACGGCTAGATGAGGATTTGACTTATGATGTGGAACCAGTAGCCATTTTGGGTCGACAGGTTCGTAAGCTGAGATCCAAGGATATAGCTTCAGTGAAAGTGCAGTGGAGAGGTCGTCCCGTGGAGGAAGCAACTTGGGAGACCGAGCAGGAAATGCAGAGCAGATATCCACACTTGTTTGATGCTCCGGGTATGTTTCTTAACCCGCTCGCGGACGAGCGTTTGTTTAAGTTGGGGAGAATGTAACGACCCGGCCCGTCGTTACGGGAATTACCACCCCGTTACCTTGCATTTACATATATTATGCTTTTAAAATCAGTATTAAAGTATATTGGGTGAGTTATGAGTGATTTGGATTGAAAATGAAACAAATAGCATGTTTGAGGAAAGCTTGAATATGAAAAGTCAACCAAGAGTTGACTATTGAGTTAGAGTGCTCGGAACCGGATTCTGATGATTCGACTAGTTCCGGGGGATCAATTATGACTTAGGAGAACAATCGGAATTGAATTCGGAGGTCCGGTGTAGTTTTAAGCTTGAATTGGCGAATGTTGAATTATGGCGAAAACCGGATGGTAGGTGATATTTTGATCCGGGGGTCGGAATGGAATTCCGACAATTCCTGTAGCTTCGTTATGTGATTTTGGATATGTCTGCAAATTTTCAGGTCATTCGGACATCGTTTGATCGGGTTTTGGGTTGAATGTTAGTTTTGAAAGTTTTTAAGAAATGTAGGCTTGAATCCGTGGTTAATTGATGATTTTGATGTTTAGGATGGTGTTTTTATGATTGGAACAAGTTCGAATAAGGAATTAGGATGTGTTGGTGTGTTTGAATGAGGTCCCGGGGGCCTCGGGGTGTTTTCGGATGGTTAATCGGGAGCAAAATATGGAAAATTGCAGAAAATGGTACTGCCTCTGTTGTTTCCGCTCCTGCGGAATTTTGGGCGCAGGAGCGGGTGCGCGGAAGCGGAAATGAGCCGCAGAAGCGGCGACCGCAGAAGCGGAAAGGGAGCCGCTGAAGCGGCATCGCGGAAGCGGGCGGGGAGCCGCAGAGGCGGCCTTCGCAGAAGCGGAAAGGGAACCGCCTGGGCGAGTCCGCAGAAGCGGACTTCTAGCCGCAGAAGCGGAATTTTCCGCAGAAGCGGTCCAATCTCCGCAGAAGCGGACGCGTAGGAGCGGAAATATTTCCGCAGAAGCGGAAATCGCTGTAAGTTAAGTGTATCAGAAGTTAGAAAATTTCATAAACATTTTAACATTTGGGGGTCTCGGCTTAAGGGCGACTTTGGGCGATTTTGAGGAAGAAATCAAGGGAAATCATCGGGTAATCAACTATGAACTCATATTATGATTAGTATTGATAATATCATGCAATTATATCATGAAAATGGAAGAATTGGGGTGATTCATGGAAGATTTAACCCTAGGTTTGAACTTTAGAAAATCAAGGTTTTGAATGAGCAAATGGAGTCCGATTTTGGTAAAATTAATATGCTTAGACTCGTATTGAGATGAGGGTTCCGAATATGTGACTTTCGTAAATTTTCGAGAATCGTACCGAAAGTCGGGTTTTACCAACTTGGTATAATGTTGGGAATTTCATATGAATTGAAGTGGGTTATGATTCTTTGACCCGTAATTGATATAATTATTGTTATTTGACTAGATTCTACACACGAGGCATCGAAATTCAAAGGAAAAGGCATCGCGGACGATTCGACGACCGGTTAGAGGTGAGTAGTTTGTGTATATTGTAGCCTGAGGGTGCGAAACCCCGGCTTAGCACATTGTGACGCTAATAGGGCGTGGCTCGCACACCGTGGCAGGTGCGGGATTGATTGTGATTGGGGATTGAGACTTGGTCCATCCCAGGAAATGAATAATATGTGTTAGTGTTGGAAATACACTGTATTTGCTATATTTGTGGGCTGTAAGCCTTGTTTGGGGCCTTGTGCCGATCTGTAGCGTCCTTAGAGGACAATATTTATGTGATAGCTAAAGATTGCTTAAATCACTGATCTCAGTCCTGGGAATTGAAATCACACTTTTGAAATGCTAAGTCACCGGCTTTTACAAACTTAATAAAGTTAAAGTATTTTTCATGAATTATGAATTGAGAACTGGAAATAAGGAAAATGAATTGTTTTGTGACTTAATTGCTTATTGTGGACTGAGTATGGGATCGGGCTGCACGCCGCAGTGGTTGATGTGAGGATCGGGCTGCACGCCGCAGCAGTATTGCGCTTGGGCTGTAGGAGCCCCTCCGGAGTCTGTACACACCCCCGGTGAGCGCCGTCGACGTTAAATGGGATCGGGCTACACGCCGTAGCAGTTATGTGCATTGCATTGCATCTGTATTTGTTGAATTACTCTGTGGTAGTTGTATTGTATTATTGTTGCTAGTTCGTAGGAGATTCGGACTGTAGTGTAGCTTCATATTGTGGTATTTTGTGGATTTCTTACTTTCAGCTACATATATATATTTGTTACTCACTGAGTACTTAGTACTCACCCCTACTCCCTGCACCTTTTGTGTGCAGACTCAGGTACTCAGGAGCAGTAGACGGGAAATTCCAGCGGTTGCAGTGTTGCTGAGGTAGCTGCCTACGTTCGCAGAGCCTAGCTTCTCCTCTCATTCCAGTTGTTATTGTATATTTTGTATTCAGACTTGAGTACTTCTATATCGTACTCTCTATTTCCTGTTGGGTTTTGATAGAGGCTCTAGACTTGTGACTCCGGATCTTTGGGAGTGTCAGTGTTTTGTTCTTTACTATTATTATTGGAGTTCTTAAACTCATATATTCTTATTGGGTTGTCCATTTGGGGACTGGCATTGTGCTATTGTTGGTTGGCTGGCCTAGCTTGTTTGTTGGGCGCCATCACGACCGGATTTGGGTCGTGACATCACGTTTGTTAGGAATAGGATACCTAATCCATTTTAAAGCCTTGTTTAAAGGTTTATAATTGATAACGAGCCTTGGGGCTCCTCTCTCTTGTTCAGCAGCATTATTAACATAAAAAGCCGAACAGCTCCAAGGGGATTTGGAGGGTCTAATTAATTTATTAGACAAGAGAGTATCAATTTCCTTTTTACAGAATTCCATTAAAGACTGGTTCATTTGGATGGGCCTGGCTTTGGTAGAAATAGTTTTTTCATCAAAACCGTCTATATAAGGAAGATCAATAGTATGGGCTTTTCTGGCCCAAAAAGCATTTGGAAAATCTGAGCAAATTTCTTTTTCAAAAGTTTCCTGGAGTTTAGCAATCTTAGTTACTATCCCCGGGGTTTTTAAAATTTGCTCAATTTGTTTGATTTGGATATCATCCTTCAAAAATTGTATTTGTTGAGAAATAAGATTTATTTTGAAAGTAGTTTTTTTCATGTAAAAAGGTGCTTTCTTCTTTTGAAAGAGTTTTAATAAAGGGGAAGGAAATTTCTTTTCCTAAAATAGTTGTTTTGATGTCTTCAAAACCAGTGATAAAAGGTTTTATTTGGGTAATAAAAGGTATTCCCAAAATAATTTCTTCATTTATGTTTTTGGTAATTACAAAATCATTTTTTAAGCAAATACCATTGTTGCAAATATGAGCATCAAATAATTTATAATCTATTAATATACGCTCACCAGTGGCGCTGTAAAGTTTTGTAGATCCCTTTCTAAGATATTTAGTAGGGATTAATCCTTCAATAGTGCAGTTTCTATCTGAACCACTATCTAATAAAGCGATTTTGTTCAGGACAAAGTTATCGTTGATAACAAGCTTTATCAAAATATGAGAGCTTTGCGGCCTGACTTTAGTGATTAAATCAATGCCAGCAGCTCTACTAGTGGATGCAATATCCATGTTTTTACCCGTAGGGGAAGGAGACATATCTGAATCATAAGCTGACCCGATATCTTGATTATGAGCAGATTTGAGGACTTGCTCTGTAAGAGCATCAATCTCGACTTTATGAAGTCTGGATTTAATTTCTCTTACTTCATCTTTGAGAAGCTTAATTTCGCTTCGAAGCTCATTAATGGAAGGTTCTTCCTTCCTTGAGTCAAAACGACTCATGATTTGCTTCATACTAAAAGGCTCAACTTGAGGCCTTTCAGATTTTTGTCTTGAGACAAGCTTTTGAAGCTCTAAAAGGTAATTTCTTTTAACATCATCATCATTGATATGCTCAATGGTGGCAAATAGAGTTTCTGCAGTTTGTTCTGAGAGAACTCTAATGGATTTAGCTTCACAAAGACAGTATGTACCTGTACAGTCACAAGTTTCACTGTCATCTGAGTTTTGTGCAATATTGGTGAACTCGTCATCGCTGTTCTCTGATTCATTATCAGAGGAGTATGATTCAGACTTAGTTTCTTCTTCTTCCAGAATGGAGAATAGTTTTTGTTTGGTTTCATCATCAACCTCTAGAAGGTTGACTTTGTTTTTCTTCTTCTTATTCCTGGGGCATTGGTTTGACCTATGTCCCTTTCTGCCACATGTCCAGCATGTGTCTGAATTATCGGGAGTTTTTCTTCTAAAACTTCTTTTTGGTTTATCTCTATGTTTACTGGTTTTTCTAAAACCTTTACTCTTAAAAATCTTTTTTCCACCTTCTCTATGATTCTTGCTATCTTTTCTAGCTGAAGGAGGTTTTATAGCAGGGAAATCGAAGTCTTGACAAAAACTTCCTAGTTCGTTTGAAGTCAGACTTCTTTCTTTCTTAAGCTGGTCTTTAAGCTTAAGGTCAGTACAGAGTTCCATAGCAGTAATCGTAGTTCCGCTAATAATGTCTCCATAAGAGAGGAGATGGTAAGGGATTTTCCCTTCACATCTATCTTTGATTTTTGTTCTGACTTTTTCAGCAAAGTGAGAGGGTAAACCACTAATAAAGCGTTCCTTCCAATAGTCATTATTGCAGTCTTGCCTAATCATGACTTTATTAAGGAACATATCTTTGTACCACCTAAAATCTGTCAATTTTTTGCAGTACAAATTGTTAAGGATTTCAAGGCTTCCGTCTTGAAATAGACGGGGTTCACCTACAAAGTGTTTGGCTATGCTATAAGCCAAAGTGGCGAATGCATCTTCAGCAGTAACCTCAGTGGTTGTGATGGAGTTGTTTTCTGTTTTAACAACCTGTTTAAGGACAGTGGCATTAAGAATAGTGCATTTGTCCATTTCAGTGAGATAATTATCCCACCAATTCTTTAAAATGCCAGTAAAACCTGCAATAATTCTATTTGCAGCATGTTTATCTGAAGCGCCTCTCATTTTATAGGCAGTTACAGAAATTCCCATTTCCTGTAATTTGTTATACATTTGGCCTTCTGCCATGCCATCTATGTTCCATTCTGTAATACCGTTTCCTTCGGTATATGAGCTTGGATGGAGATTATCTTCCTCAAACTGAGTATCAGGAAAGGAAGGTCTATGGTAAACATTTCTCATATTAGGTTGCCTATCTTGTAGGGTACTAAGCTTATTGCCTTTGGTGATGTTCAGCTTAGATAACTGGTCACTAATCTTTTCTAACATAGCATCACTGTTGCTAAGATCTTTAGAAAATTCAGGGAATTTTTCTTTTGAAAATTCTGGGATTTTGAAAACCAGGTTTGTGTCAATCTTATCAAAGGTTTTCGAAGTACTAGGTCGACTTATTATCGAACTGTCCTTAAGAGGGATTTGTTCTATTTGTTTGGAAACAACATGAAGGACTTGGTTGGTATAATTATTTTGTTCTAGGATTCTATTGATATCCTCAGTACTGATTGGAGAAGTGGTTTTCTCTATATTTTTCTTAAAAGGTGAAGCAATAATAACTTCTTTTCTATAGGGAATTTTAAGTCCTTCTAATGGAGGAGTAATACAGTCAATTGTTTGGTCTTTGGTATACCATCTATTGACTAAGGTTTGAAGGGATGATTGGGTATCATCAATTTGTCCAGAACATTCGAACCATCTAAAGAATTCTATTTCTGTTCTAAACCTTTTCATATCTATAAACCATTTATTCCTAAAGGCAATCCTTTTATGCCTAGGGTAAGTGGCCTTATACTAATCTACTTTGGTTTTATGCTCAGGGAGATCCCACCGAGTATTTAGAAGATCTTCGTTGGGAACAAAGTATTTGTCGGAGGTTAAAACACCTATGGAATTCCTAGGTTTATCTGGTTTCATATCACTAGGAGTAGGACTTCGAGAGTCCTCATAATAAACCTTGGGAATAGTGTTGGAAAAGTCAACACCATGAAATTTCCCTGGTTCAATATTAATACTGTGTTCGTTTTCTTCTTTGTTATGAGAAGAAGAGGGTCTAGCTGACGATAGTCGTCTGCTTGATGAACCTTGATTAATAGAATTGGATCATAAAAACTTAAGGTTAATAGATCCATCAGGAAATTGAATAACCCTGTCAATTTGAGATCTTTCTGGTTGGGGTGGAGTTGGATTTGTTATGGAATCAAACTTCCATTCTTCATCCGATAAGATGTCACTCCATCTTAGAAGTCTAGGAACAAAAGTAGTTCTGTGCTCTTGGTTAGCTTCCATGAGCATGGTAAAACCTTTGGCACTAGCAGTTATAGCTTTAGGGGCTATAGTGGTTTTCATAAGCTTATAATATACGCGGTATATTATAGCTATTTCTCTTGTGTCTATCTTACTGTTCATATTTTTGGTTTTGACATTAAGTGTCAAAGTATCCATGATATTGGGGTCATGGATGTCAACTGAAAAATTGGGATAACAATTAAAGTAAACCGGGCCATTAGCGAGGTTACTTTCTAAGACTCCTAAAAGTGAGTCGTCAAAGTTTAATAGTCTATCATCACGAAGAAGTAGACAAATAGGAATATTTAAACCTTTTCTAAACAAAGGTTTAACAGCAACTTGTACAAGTCCAATATGTAAAAATTGAAAATCCTTTTTATATCGATCTATGTCGGCAGATATTAATAACTTAATAGTTTCAAGGCTATTATTTATAGCAATAGTGGATTCACAAGTTTTAATATTAAACTCTTTAAATATAGAAAAGTTTCTAAGTTGGAAAATCTTTTCAAAAGATTCTTTAGGAATATCCTAGTTTTGTAAATCGTTTTCTATTTTTGAAATAGAAACATTAACACTATTAACAGTATTCTGGTTTCTAGAATTCATGAGAAAGAGATTGTCTTAGGAAACTAGAAATACTATGATTAAACGTTAATAAGAGATAAATATCAGAATTATGTAAATAGTGAGTCTTAAAACAAAATAGTATTTTAAAGCCAATCTTGGATATTACTAGAATTTGTTGAATTATCTCAGGGACCGGACCACCTTGAATCAATCCTGCCACTCTCTTGGCCTTACGGAGATTCCCTTCTGGCTGACCAAAGCCTAAAGTCGTAAATTACTCGACAACTTCAAATTTCAACAGACATTCTACACCTCAGGCTTTAAACAGTACTTTGTTTAAAGAGATACTATATACATAAAAATAATATTTATCTAGTATGAACGAATAATCATAATCTGTCTGGCAGTGGAAGATGAAGGATGCTACTACCGATGAGCTAAAGTACCTGCTACTGATTCACCTACAATCATAATACGAATGTAGCGTCCCCAGCAAAAGGGACGTTAGTACACTAGAATTGTACTAGTATGTATGGACAAACTTTGTCCCAAGTAAACTCAAGCCATTAACAAGAAATCACGATGATAATACAGCAAATGAATTACATTAAAAATGAAATAAGCTAGCCAACCACGTTTTCCACATTTTTCCTCATTTCAGATAATTCTCAACACAAAGCACGTTTAAGATCAACAATTCTCAACACAAAGCACGTTTAAGATCAACAAATAGAACAACCACAAATCAATCACGTATAACACAAGTAGTCAAACAAAGGGGCAATTAGTGCCCCACAGGTTGCAAACTCTCCTGCTGTCTCCTTTTATAATTTCGTTGTCAATGATTTTATATCAAATTTCAATAGCGATTTCGATCGCTTTCCAACCTTATTACCTCATCCACCCTTATTACCTCGGCCACCCTTATCACCCCAACCCACACCTTATTACCTCATGTTGCGGCGTGCAACCCAATCCCACCGTACAGTTTCAATCACAACAATTACAAACAACAAAGAAGGCATTACACTAAATTACAACAAGTTCAAATAAGCAACTTACAATTTGATTCACATTCTCAAATACTTTTCAAACTGATATCACAACCAAGTTACCATCTTCAAGAGTACACACACAAGTATGTTCAACAATTTACCACAATTCAAGTGTTTCATCTCTTTCCACAAGAAACCATATATGCCACCACAACAATTGTTCTCACTTCTTTACCAATTCCAATTCCCTTGTTATCTTTCAATTCATATTTCATACCACATCACATGTAGTTCAACATCAACTGAATACCCAACAATGATATTGAAGAATCACATACAATCTCTCAAATTAACACACGCCAATCAATTTCACACATATGGGGGATTTTACAAGAATCAAAATTAGCCATACATACCTCGATTGAGCTTTCCTTAAGTTACTACAACACTCCAAAAACTCTAGCAATTCCAATATACTCTAAGACATAACAAAATTAAACATATATTAGAAAGATATTCATGAAACTAGCTCATTTGAGCATTTTATCAAATACTAGTTGCGCATCTTGATTTCAAATCCCCTTTTCAAGAATTTTTTCATTCCCTAACCATATCTTTACTTGTTTATGTTCATCAATCTTCCCACAACTCTATTTGCACAAGCATGCATACATAACACTACCATACTAAGAATCATACCTCAATAACACATCTCACAACCTCTACAATACTAACATAACCTAGGTTAGGAACCCATGGCTCCCAATCACCCTCCCGTGAGTTCTAATGTATGTATCTTACATAAATAATCACCATAGAGTAGTTGGAGATGATAGACATACCTCTTGTAGTAAGAATTTTAAGATTAATACTTGTTAGTAAAAGTGTTTAAGGGGTAGAAATTACTCAAAGAACTATAAAAACCTTAACTTAGATCATAGGGATGAAGTTTGGGATGAAACCCTCTTGAGAGAGCAAGTCATAACCCTAAAAATGAGTTTGGAACACTCTAGGCCGGTCTTTGGGGTATTAAAATTATCCCGGTGCACGAAATGTTGCCTAGATGCACGAAGTGTGCAAGCTTTGCGCATTACTTCGCGCATTTTCCTGAGCATTCTGCCTCAGATGCGCGAAGTGTGCGCAAAGTCCATTTCGCGCAGGAATTCGCGCATCTGACACCTGACGAGTAAAAGGATCATAATTGTCTGTATACACCTCCAAATAACAAACGGTTTGTTGCGTTGGAAACTAGACTAAAAGGGATTTAATTTGATAGGTTGATTCTCACACAAATCCTTATATAACCTGAGATATGATCGTTCAAAGTGGAGCCTTGTGTGAATCCATTTGGAATTTTGGCCTATTTCAAACATTTTCCCATTTGGCGTACACCTAGGCTTCCATTTAGACCTCACATAACGTACCATAAGACTTATACTCATATTTACTAAGTCTAATTGATGTCCACCATATTAATAGTATATAAAAATATTATAATTAGCCTACGTGGCACCACAAAATCCTATATTACTTAGCGAAATTTTCTGGGGCCTTACATTGGCGAAGGCGCATAGCTTGAGTCCCAATTCAACTGTTATTGAACGTTGTCAATTTTCATTGTGAAGGCACATAGCCTGAGTCTTGGTTGAACCATAGTTGAACTTTGTCAATTTTGATAGCGAAGGTGCATAGCCTGAGTCTTGGTTCAACTATAGTTGAACTTGTTTGCGAAGGCCCATCGCCTGAGTCCCAGTTCAACTGTTTTTGAACTTTGTAAATTTTGATGGCTAAGGCGCATAGCCTAAGTCTTGATTCAACCATAGTTTCTACATTTTGGCGAATGCGCATTGCCTGAGTCCCAGTTCAACTATTGTTGAATTTTGTTAATTTTGATGGTGAAGGCGCATAGCCAGAATCTTGGTTCAACCATAGTTTGAACATGTTGGCGAAGGCGCAAAGCCTAAGTCCAGTTAAACTGTTGTTGAACTTTCACAATTTTGATGGTGAAGGCACATAGCCTTAGTCTTGGTTCAACCATAGTTGAACTTGTTGGCGAAGGCGCATTGCCCGAGTCCAAGTTCAACAGTTGTTGAACTTTGTTAATATTTATGGTAAAGGCACATAGCCCGAGTCTTTGTTCAACCATAATTTGTACTTGTTGGCAAAAGCGCATAGCTTAAGTCCCAGTTCAACTTTTGTAGAACTTTGTCAATTTTGAGGATGAAGGCGCTTAGCTTGAGTCTTGGTTCATGTATAGTTGAACTTGTTGGCAAAGGCGCAGCCAATTCAACTATTGTTGAACTTTGTCAATTTTGATGGCGAAGGCGCATAGCCTGAGTCTTGGTTCAACTATGGTTGATCTTGTTGGCGATGGCGCATAGCATAAGTCCCAGTTATACTATTGTTGAACTTTGTCAATTTTGATGGCAAAGGCGCATATCTCGAGTCTTGGTTCAACCATAGTTGAACTTGTTGGCGAAGATGCATAATTTGAGTCCTAGTTCAACTGTTGTTGCACTTTGCAATTTTTATGGTGAAGGCGCATAACATGAGTTTTGGTTCAACCGTAATTGAACTTTGTCATTTTTGATGGCGAAGGTGCATAGCCTGAGTCTTGGTTCAACCATAGTTGAACTTGTTGACGAAGGTGCGTAGCCTGACTCCCAGTTCAACTGTTGTTGAACTTTGTCAATTTTGATGACGAAGGTGCATTGCCTAAGTCTTTATTCAACCATAGTTTGAACTTTTTGGTGAATGTGCATAGCATAAGTTCCAGTTCAACTACTATTAAACTTTGTTAATTTTGTTGGCGAAGGCGCATAGCCTGAGTCCCAGTTCATCTATTGTTGAACTTTGTCAATTTTTATGATAAAGGTGCATAGTCGGAGTGTTGGTTCAATCGTAGTTGAACATTGTCAATTCTGATGGCTAAGGCGCATAGCCTGAGTCTTGGTTTAAGCATAGTTGAACTTGTTGGCGACGATGCATAGCCCGAGACCCAGTTGAACTGTTGTTGGACTTTTACAATTTTATTGGAGAAGACGCATACCCTAAGTCTTGATTCAACCATAGTTTGAACTTGTTGGCGAAGACGCAATTCCAGAGTCATAATTAAACTGCTGTTGAACTTTTCCAATTTTGATGGCGAAGGCGCATAGTCTGAGTCTTGGTTAAACCGTAGTTTGAACTTTTTGTCGAAGGCACATAGCCTGAATCCCAGTTCAACTGTTCTTGAATTTGTAAATTTTGATGGCGAAGGGGCATAGCATTAGTCTTGGTTCAACCATAGTTTAACTTATTGGCGAAGGCGCATTGCCTGAGTTCTAGTTCAACTACTGTTGAACTTTGCCAATTTTGATGGCGAAGGCGCATAGCCTGAGTCTTGGCTAAACCATACTTTGAACTTGTTGGCGAAGGCGTATAGCCTGAATCCAAGTTCAATTGTTGTTGAACTTTGCCAGTTTTGATGGTGAAGCTACATAGCCTTAGTCTTGGTTCAACCATAGTTAAACTTGTTGACGAAGGCACATTTCCTAAGTCCCATGTCACGACCCCAAATCCGGTCGTGATGGCGCCGAGCACATTGCTAAGCCAGCCTGACCAATCAACATCAACCACGGAGCTAGAAGCTCTCTTTAGCCCGTTTAAGCATATTAATTTACGAAATAACAGTGATACATATAACGAAAACGGGAAACCAAGTCCCATAATGCATCAACTCCCATAGACCAAGGGTCAAGAGTCATGAGCCTCTACCTGAACATGAGTGTATAAAGGTTTACAAGATACCAAGTGCGGAAAGAAAAGTCAATACAAAATCAAGACGGTAAGAAGGAATATCGGGTCCTGCGGACTCTGCAGCTACCTCGTATATCCCACAAACGTAGCCTCGCACAGCTACTGGATCACTGCTGAGAGGTACCTGGATCTGCACACAAGGTGCAGGGAGTAAAATGAGTACTGCCAGACTCAGTGGTAATAAACAAGGGTAAGACAGCAGATAAGAAATCCGCAATAAAGCACTATGTAAAGCTATAATCAGCTACCCTGTCATAGAATCAATCTTCATTGTACTTGTACCAACAAATACCAATAAATAGCATAACAGCTAGCAGATGTAGCTAAATGCAATGCAATGCATGATATGACCGCTACGGCGCGTAGCCCGACTCCAATTTTGGGTACCCGTGCTCACTGTAGGGGTTCAGACTCCGGAGGGGCTCCTACAGCCCAAGCACATCTCATAGAGATATTCCTGCGGCGTGCAGTCCGATCCAACACATATCTCGCTGCGGCGCGCAGCCCGATCCACTACTAGTCAGCTAATATGCAGATACAGCCTCGCAGGCTCAAAAGTAGTTTTTGAAAACTCTTTTTATCATTTTTTTCAGTTGGAAAACAGTAATATCAAGTTCCAGAGATTGGAATTAGCATAATAACAGAAATAGCTGCGGACTAGTAGTAGCATGTCTATATGATAAGACAATGATAATGATCCTCGCGGGATCCAATAACTGGCTCATGGCCCACATGTATACTCAACCGCCCAAGAAGGGGTTCCTCGGCTCAAGAGTGGCCATTATCACAATATATATATATATGCAACCATCCGAGAAGGAGGTTCGACGGCTCGAGAATAGCCAATAATACAGTATCAACAGGTCGGACTAATATATAGTCTCTAGTTCATGATCAACCCCGCACTCTCAAGAGTGTGCGTGTCTCGCCGCTATACAGCGTCACAAAGTGGTATACCGGGGTTTCGAACCCGCTGGTCATCACCCACATCTATTACTCACCTCAATACAGCACGACGACTATTCCGCAATGCCCTTGCCACGAGAATCAAGCTCTGCACTCGTAGAATCTGATCCAATACAGTAGAAATACAACAAATTAGGCCAATGGGACTATACCCAATCAATACAACTCAATTTACATCAAAATTCCCAAAGTTGTCAAAACCCGAATTTCGGTACGCTTATCGAAAAATCACGAAAGTCACATATTCGGAACCCTCATCTCAATACGAGTCTAAGCATATCAATTTTACCAAATTCGGACTCCATTTGCCCATTCAAAACCTTGATTTTCTAAAGTTCAAGCCTAGGGCTAAATCCTCCATAAATTACCCCAAATTCCTCCATTTTCATGATATAATTGCATAATATTACCAATACTAATCATAGTTTAAGTCCATAGTTGATTACCTGATGTTTTCCCTTGAATTTCTCTTCAAAATCGCCCAAATCGCCTCTAAAGCCGAGACCCAAATGTGTGAAATGTTCTGAAATTTTTCTAACTTCTGATACACTTAACTTACAGCGATTTTCGCTTCTGCGGAGAAATTTCCGCTCCTACGAGCCCGTATCCGCGACCAAAGGGTCGCTTCAGCGATTCCAGGCCTAGCCGGCCAATTCCGCTTCTGCGAGAATAGGACCGCAACTAACCGAATCATCAGAATTCGATTCCGAGCCCTCTAACCAAATAGTCAACTCCGGGTTGACTTTCCTTATTCAAGTTTCCTTCACAAAGGCTATATGCCTCATTTTCAATCAAATTCACTCCTAACTCACCCGATAGACTTTAACACTGATATAAAAGCATAAAATATACAATTTCGACATAACCGGGTGGTAATTCCCGTGACGACGGGCCGGGTTGTCACATTCTCCCCCTGTTAAGCAAACGCTCGTCCTCGAGCAGGTCAAGAAACATACCTGAAGTCTCAAACAAGTGAGGATATCGTCTCCGCATCTCCCGCTCGATCTCCCAAGTGGCCTCCTCCACGGGTCGACCTCTCCACTGAACCTTAACTGATGCAATCTCCTTAGACCTCAATTTTCTCACCTGACGACCCAAAATAGCAATAGGCTCCACATCATAGGGTAAATCACCATCAAGCCGAATGGTACTGAAGTCTAATACATGAGACGGATCTCCAATGTACTTCCGAAGCATAGACACATGGAATACCGGATGAACGCTAGATAAGCTGGGCGGCAAGGCTAACTCATATGCCACCTCTCCAACTCTCTTGAGTATCTCAAAAGGACCAAAGTACCTGGGACTCAACTTTCCTTTCTTCCCAAACCTCATGACGCCCTCCATAGGTGAAACCTTCAACAATACTCTGTCACGAACCATGAAAGACAACTCTCGAACTATACGGTCCGCATAACTCTTCTGACGAGACTGTGCCGTACGAAGCCTCTCCTGGATCAACTTTGCTCTATCCAGAGCATCCTGGACTAACTCGGTCCCTATCAATCTAACCTCACCAGGCTCAAACCATCCCACGGGGGATCTACACCGCCTGCCATACAATGCCTCATACGGGGCCATCCGAATACTCGACCTGATAACTGTTGTTGTAGGCAAACTCGGCAAGTGGTAGGAACTCATCCCACGAACCACCAAAATCAATCACACAAGCTCGCAACATATCCTCTAAGATCCGAATAGTGCGCTCAGACTGTCCGTCTGTCTGGGGGTGAAATGTTGTACTCAACTCAACCCGTGTACCCATCTCTCGCTGAAATGCTCTCCAAAACTGAGAAGTGAACTGAGTACCCCTGTCGGATATGATAGACACTGGGACTCCATGCAACCGAACAATCTCTCGAATAAAGATCGCTGCCAACCGCTCCGATGAGTAGGTAGTACTAACCGGAATGAAGTAAGCTGACTTGGTCAGTCTATCCACAATCACCCATACAGAATCAAACTTCCTCGCCGTCCGAGGGAGTCCAGTAACAAAGTCCATAGTGATCCTCTCCCATTTCCACTCAGGAATAACAACGCGCTGAAATACACCGCCGGGCCTCTGATGCTCGTACTTAACCTGCTGACAGTTGAGGCACCGTGCTACATATCTGACAATGTTCATTTTCATCTTTCTCCACCAATAGTGCTATTTCAAATCTTGATACATCTTAGCGGCTCCTGGATTGATAGAATACCGCGAGCTATGGGCCTCCTCCAGAATCAACTCACGAAGGCCATCAACATTGGGCACACATATCCGGCCCTGCATCCTCAATACACCGTCACTATCAATGGTGACATCTCTAGCATCATCATTCTGAACTCTGTCCCTCAGGATAGCCAAATGTGGATCATCATACTGACGCTCACGAATACGATCATATAGAGACGACCGAGATACAACACAAGCCAATACTCTGCTGCGCTCCGAAATGTCTAACCTCACTAGCCGATTGGCTAGCACCTGAACATCATAAGCAAATGGCCTCTCCTCGGCTGGAATATATGCCAAGCTCCCCATACTGACCGCTTTCCGGCTCAAAGCATCGGCCACCACATTGGCCTTCCCCGGATGATATAATATAGTAATGTCATAATCCTTAAGCAACTCTAGCCATCTCCGCTGTCTCAAATTAAGGTCTTTCTGTTTGAACAAGTGCTGGAGACTACGATGGTCGGTATACACCTCACAAGACACACCGTAAAAATAGTGCCTCCAAATCTTCAAAGCATGAACAATGGCGGCTAGCTCCAAGTCATGAACATGATAGTTCTTATCATGTGGCTTCAACTGCCGAGAAGCATAAGCAATTACCTTACCTTCCTGCATCAACACACAGCCTATCCCCACTCTCGAGGCATCACAATAAACGGTATATGAACCTGAAGCTGATGGCAATACTAACACTGGAGCTGTGGTCAAAGTTGTTGTGAAAGCTCTCCTCGCACTCATCCGACCACACGAATGGTGCACCCTTCTGGGTCAATTTAGTCAATGAAGAAGCAATGGATGAAAATCCTTGAACAAACCGGCGATAATATCCCGCCAAACCAAGAAAACTCCTGATCTCTGTAGCTGAGGTCGGTCTAGGCCAACTCTGCACCGCCTCTATCTTTTTCTGATCAACCTGAATACCATCACGAGACACCACATGTCCCAGAAATGCTACGGACTCGAGCCAAAACTCGCACTTGGAGAATTTAGCATATAGCTTCTCCTCCCTCAATCTCTGCAATACAATACTCAAATGCTGAGCATGCTCCTCCTGACTACGGGAGTAGACTAGAATGTCATCAATGAACACAATCACAAATGAATCCAAATAAGGCCTGAACACACTGTTCATCAGATGCATAAATGCTGCTGGGGCGTTGGTCAGCCCAAAAGACATCACAAGAAACTCATAATGACCATATTGGGTCCTGAATGCAGTCTTCATAATATCCGAGTCCCTGATCTTCAGCCTGATGATAGCCTGAACGAAGATCGATCTTAGAAAACACCCTCGCACCCTGTAACTGATCAAACAAATCATCTATGCGCGGTAAAGGGTACTTGTTCTTCACTGTCACTTTGTTCAATTGCCTAAAATCAATACACATTCGCATGGAACCATCTTTCTTTTTAACAAATAATACCGGCGCACCCCACGGTGACACACTAGGACGGATGAAACCCTTATCCAGAAGTTCTTGAAGCTGCTCTTTCAGTTCTTTCAACTCAGCTGGTGCCATCCGATAAGGAGGAATGGATATGGGTTGAGTGCCCGGCACCAAGTCAATGCCAAAATCAATATCCCCTGTCCGGCGGCATGCCCGGCAGGTCTGAGGGGAATACATCTGAGAAGTCCCTCACAACAGGTACAGAATCAATGCTAGGAGACTCAGCTCCCACATCTCTCACAAAAGCTAAGTACGATAAACACCCTTTTTCAACCATCTTCCGAGCTTTTAGGAACGAAATAACACGGCTAGGGACGAAATCGGTCGAACCCCGCCACTCAATCTGAGAAATACCAGGAATGGCCAACGTAACCGTCTTAGCATGACAGTCCAATATAGCATGGTACGGAGACAACCAGTCCATACCCAATATAACATCAAAGTCCACCATCCCCAACAATAACAAATCTGCCTGGGTCTCCAGACCCCAATAGATATAACACAGGATCTATAGACATGATCCACAACAATCGTATCACCCACGGGGGTGGATACATGAACAGGTAAATCAAGACTACCACGAGTCGCACCCAAATGATGTGCAAAATAAGAGGACACGTAAGAATATGTGGACCCTGGATCAAATAGAACGAGGCATCTCTGTGACAGACAGAAATGATACCTGTAATCACTGCATCGGAGGCAACTGCATCACGCCTGTCAGGAAGTGCATAGAACCGTGCCTGGCCTCCACCGGATCTCTCCTCGCCTCTGGGGCGACCACGAGAAGACTGACCTCCACCTCTACTAGACTGAGATGGTGCTGAAGAGGAGGGCTGATCCCTCTGCTGAGTCCTGCCCCTACGTAGTCGAGGGCACTGTCTCCTCATGTGACCAAACTCACCACACTCATAACATGCACATGGTGCTGGAGAAGTAGGTGTTGCACTCTGGGCTGGGAGGGCACCAAGCGATGACTGACCCTGCTGAAACCCCTGTCGACCACGACCATAAGAACCTCCGCTCTGCTCTGGGCGGCCTGAATGAGAAGGTCTAGATGAGCGACCTCTGCTCTGCTGGGAATGCCCTCTAGATGGAGCACCACTGAAACTGCCAGAACCACGAGGCCTCTTGGCCTCCCACTCCTTTCTCTCTCGTCGACGATCCGCCTCAATGGAGTGTGCCATATCAACAACCTGCTCAAACGATGATGACAGAACTCGCTCGCCGGTCATAAGAATACGGATAGAGTAGTTGAGGCCATCAATGAACCTCCTGATCCTCTCCCTATCAGTGGGGATCATCCATGTGGCATGCCTAGCCAACCGAGTGAATCTAAGCTCATACTGGGTCACAGACATGTCGCCCTGAATCAACCACTCGAATTGGCGACGTAGCTCCTCGCGACGAGACTGAGGTACATATTTCTCTAGAAAGAGAGTAGAGAACTGCTGCCATGTGAGAGGTGCCGCTCTTGCAGGCCTACGCCTCTCAAACTCCTCCCACCAATCAAATGCGGGACCGGTGAACTGAAATGTAGTAAATGAAACTCCGCTGGACTCAAGAATACCAGCCGTACGCAGCATCTTCTGACACTTATCCAAGAAACCCTAGGCATCCTCGCCCTCAACGCCACCTGAAATGGGGTGGCTGAAGTCTACCAAATCTCTCAAGACGACGCCGCTCGTCATCGGGCATAACCTGAACCATATGCTCTGGAGCTGGAGCCGGTGCAGCTGGAGGAATAACCGGTGCAACCACCGAGCGGGGACCGCCTCCGGTGTCCGAAGTCCCCGAACAACCGGGTCGAGTGTGCGAGCTGCAGGGGTCCGCCGACCACCCCCTGACCTGAGATGTCGCTACGGTAGCGGTAGGCTGAAACTACCCGAGCCAAACCGGAACACACCGATAATATTTGAGCAAGAGTCTCCCGAAGACCGGGAATAGCAATAGATATAGTCCGGCCCCGAACTGGGGCTGCCGGGGCATCAACCACCGGGGGCTGCTCTTGAACCGGTACAACAGGCGGGTCAACCGGCACCGCCTCGGCCGCCCTACCTCTACCTCTAGCACGACCGCGCCCACGGCCTCTAACAGGTGGCAATGGAGGTCGTCCACCTCGTCCTCATGCTCGCGTTCTCGCCATCTGCGAGAGAATAGAATATAGAAGTTCAGTTCTCAGAACAACAAGATCGCACGACGGAGTTCAAGAAAAGTGAAGTTTTCCTAAAGGTTCGCAGCCTCCCGAGGATAAGTACAGGCGTCCCCGTACCGATCCACAAGACTCTACTAACCGGCTCAAGACTCATGAGGCCTAGTAAACCTAGGCTTTGATACCAACTTGTCACGACCCCAAATCTGGTCGTGATGGCGCCCAGCACATTGCTAAGCCAGCCTGACCAATCAACATCAACCACGGAGCTAGAAGCTCTATTTAGCCCGGTTAAGCATATTAATTTACGAAATAACAGTGATACATATAACGAAAACGGGAAACCAAGTCCCATAATACATCAACTCCCATAGACCAAGGGTTAAGAGTCATGAGCCTCTACTGAACAAGAGTGTATAAAGGTTTACAAGATACCAAGTGCGGAAAGAAAAGTCAATACAAAATCAAGACAGTAAGAAGGAATATCGGGTCCTGCGGACTCTGCAGCTACCTCGTATATCCCACAGATGTCGCCTCGCACAGCTACTGGATCACTGCTGAGAGGTACCTGGATCTGCACACAAGGTGCAGGGAGTAAAATGAGTACTGCCAGACTCGGTGGTAATAAACAAGGGTAAGACAACGCAGATAAGAAATCCGCAATAAAGCACTATGTAAGGCTATAATCAGCTACCCTGTCATAGAATCAATCTTCACTATACCTGTACCAACAAATACCAATAAATAGCATAACAGCTAGCAGATGTAGCTAAATGCAATGCAATGCATGATATGACCGCTACGGCGCGTAGCCGACTCCAATTTTGGGTACCCGTGCTCACTGTGGGGGTTCAGACCCCGGAGGGGCTCCTACAGCCCAAGCACATCTCATAGAGATTTACTGCGGCGTGCAGTCCGATCCAACATATATCTCGCTGCGGCGTGCAGCCCGATCCACTACTAGTCAGCTAATATGCAGATACAACCTCGCAGGCTCAAAAGTAGTTTTTGAAAACTCTTTTTATCATTTTTTTCAGTTGGAAAACAGTAATATCAAGTTCCAGAGATTGGAATTAGCATAATAACAGAAATAGATGCGGTCTAGTAGTAAACTAGCATGTCTATATGATAAGACAATGATAATGATCCTCGCAGGATCCAATAACTGGCTCACGGCCCACAAGTATACTCAACCGCCCAAGAAGGGGGTTCCTCGGCTCAAGAGTGGCCATTATCACAATATATATATATGCAACCATCCGAGAAGGAGGTTCGACGGCTCGAGAATAGCCAATAATACAGTATCAACAAGTCGGACTAATATATAGTCTCCAGTTCATGATCAACCCCGCACTCTCAAGAGTGTGCGTGTCTCGCCGCTATACAGCATCACAAAGTGGTATGCCGGGGTTTCGAACCCGCTGGTCATCACCCACATCTATTACTCACCTCAATACAGCGTGACGACTATTCCATAATGCCCTTGCCACGAGAATCAAGCTCCGCACGCGTAGAATCTGATCCAATACAGTAGAAATACAACAAATTAGGCCAATGGGACTACACCCAATCAATACAACTCAATTTACATCAAAATTCCCAAAGTTGTCAAAACCCGACTTTCGGTTCGCTTATCGAAAAATCACGAAAGTCACATATTCGGAACCCTCATCTCAATACGAGTCTAAGCATATCAATTTTACCAAATTCGGACTCCATTTGCCCATTCAAAACCTTGATTTTCTAAAGTTCAAGACTAGGGCTAAATCCTCCATAAATTACCCCAAATTCCTCCATTTTCATGATATAATTGCATAATATTACCAATACTAATCATAGTTTAAGTCCATAGTTTATTACCTGATGTTTTCCCTTGAATTTCTCTTCAAAATCGCCCAAATCGCCTCTAAAGCCGAGACCCAAATGTGTGAAATGTTCTGAAATTTTTCTAACTTCTGATACACTTAACTTACAGCGATTTTCGCTTCTGCGGAGAAATTTCCGCTCCTACTAGCCCGTATCCGCGACCAAAGGGTCGCTTCAGCGATTCCAGGCCTAGCCGGCCAAATTCCGCTTCTGCGAGAAAACCTCCCGGAACTAACCGAATCATCAGAATCCGATTCCGAGCCCTCTAACCAAATAGTCAACTTCGGGTTGACTTTCCTTATTCAAGTTTCCTTCACAAAGGCTATATGCCTCATTTTCAATCAAATTCACTCCTAACTCACCCGATAGACTTTAACACCTGATATAAAAGCATAAAACATACAATTTCGACATAACGGGGTGGTAATTCCCGTGACGACGGGCCGGGTCGTCACATCCTATTTCAACTATTGTTGAACTTTGCCAATTTTGGTGGCGCGCATAACATGCATCTTGGTTCAACAATAGTTGAACTTGTTGGCGAAGGCGTATAGCCTGAGACCTAGTTCAACTGTTGTTGAACTTTGTCAAGTTTTATGGAGAACGCGCATAGCCAGAGCGTTGGTTCAACTATAGTTGAACTTTGTCAATTTTGATGGCGAAGGTCCATAGCGTGAGTCTTGGATGAACCATTGTTGAACTTGTTGGCGAAGGCGCACAGCCTGAGTCCAGTTCAACTATCATTGAATTTGTGTATTTTTATGATGATGGCATATAGCGGGAGTCATGGTTCAACCGTAGCTGAACATTGTCAATTTTGATGGCGAAGGCGCATTGCCTGAGTCTTACTTCAACCATAGTTGAAAATGTTGGCGATGGCGCATAGCCTTAGACCCAGTTAAACTGTTGTTGGACTTTTTCAATTTTGTTGGCTAAGGGGCATACCCTTAGTCTTGATTCAACCATAGTTTGAACTTGTTGGCGAACACATAGCCATAGTCACAATTCAATTGCTGTTGAACTTTGCCAATTTTTATGGCGAAGGCACAAAGCCCGAGTCTTAGTTAAACCGTAATTTGAATTTGTTGGCGAAGGCGCATAGCCTGAATCCCAATTCAACTATTGCTAAACTTTGTCAATTTTGATGGCGAATGCGCATAGCCTTAGTCTTTGTTCAACCATAGTTGAACTTGTTGGCAAAGGCGCATAGCCTGAGTCCTAGTTCAACAACTGTTGAACATTGAAAATTTTGATAGCAAAGGCACAAAGCATGCGTCTTTGTTATACCATAGTTGAACTTATTGGCGAAGGCGCATAACTTGAGTCCCAGTTAAACTGTCGTTGAACTTTGTCAATTTTTATGGTGAAGGAGCATAGCCTGAATCTTGATTCAACCATAGTTTTAACTTGTTGGTGAAGGCGCATAGCCTGCGTCCAGTTCAACTGTTGTTGAACTTTGCCAATTATGATAGCGAAGGCAAATTGCCAAAGTCTTGGTTCAACCATAGTTGAACTTGTTGGCGAAGGCGTATAGCCTGAATCCTAGTCAACTATTGTTGAACTTTGTCAATTTTGATGGCGAAGGCACATAGCCTGAGTCTTGGTTCAACCATAGATTGAACTTGTTGGCGGAGGCGCATTGCCTGAGTCATAGTTCAACTATTGTTGAACTATGTCAATTTTGATGGGGAAGGAGCATAGCCTGAGCCTTAGTTCAACTGTAGTTGAACTTGTTAGAGACGATGCATAGCCTTAGTCCCAGTTCAACTATTGTTGAACTTCATCAGATTTTATGGAGAAGGGGCATAGCCTAAGTGTTAGTTCAACAAAGGTTGAACTTGTTGGCAAAGGCACATGGCCTGAGTCCGAGTTCAACTATTGTTGAACATTTTCAATTTTGATAGTGAAGGTGCATAGCCTGAGTCTTGGTTCAACCGTAGTTGAACTTGTTGGCGAAGGCACATAGCCTGAGTCTCAGTTCAACTATTGTTAAACTTTGTCAATTTTGATGGCAAAGGCGCACATAATGAGTCTTGGTTAAACCATAGTTTGAACTTGTTGGCGAAGGCACATAGCTTGAGTCCCAGTTCAATTATTGTTAAACTTTGCCAATATTGATGGCGAAGGTGCATAGACTGATTCTTGGTTCAACCATAGTTGAATATGTTGGCAAAGGTGCATAGCCCGAGACCCTGTTCAACTATTGTTGAAGTTTGTCAATTTTGATGGAGAAGGCGCATAGCCTTAGTGTTGGTTCAACCAATGTTGAACTTGTTGGCGAAGGCACAAAGCCTGAGTCCCAGTTCAACTATCGTTGAACTTTGTCAATTTTTATGGTAAAGGCGCACGGTCGGAGTCTTGGTTCAACCGTAGTTTAACTTTGTCAATTTTGATGGTGAAGGCGCAGAGACCGAGTCTTGGTTCAACGATAGTTGAACTTGTTGGCGAAGGCGCATAGCCTGAGTCAAAGTTCAACTGTTGTTGAACTTTTTAAATTTTGATGGCGAAGGCTCACAGCCTGAATCTTGGTTCAACCATAGATTGAACATGTTGGAGAAGGCGCATAGCTTGAGTCCTAGTTCAAATATTGTTGAAATTTGTCAATTCTGATGCCGAAGGAGCATATCATGAGTCTTGGTTAAACCATAGTATGAACTTGTGGGTGAAGGCCAATTTTGACGGTGAAGGCGCATTGCCTGAGTCTTGCTTCAACCATAATTGAACATGTTGGCAAATGTTCATAGCCCGAGACCCAGTTCAACTATTATTGAACTTTGTCAATTTTGATGGAGAAGGCGCATAGCCTGAGTGTTGGTTCAACCATAGTTGAACTTGTTGGCGAAGGCGCATAGCCCGAGTCCCAGTTCAACTGTTGTTGAACTTTGTCAATTTTTATGGTAAAGGCGCACGGTCTATGTCTTGGTTCAACCTAGTTGAACTTTATCAATTTTGATGGCGAAGGTGCATAGCCTGAGTCTTGGTTCAACCATAGTTGAACTTGTTGGCGAAGGCGGATAGCCTGAGTCACAGTTAAACTATTGTTGAACTTTGTCAATTTTGATGGCGAAGGCGCATAGCCTGAGTCTTGGTTCAACCATATTTTGATGGAAAAGGAGCATAGCCTGATTCCCAGTTCAGCTGTATTTTAGCTCTGTCAATTTTGATAGTGAAGGCGGCTAGCCTTAGTCTTGGTTCAACTATAGTATATCTTGTTGGCGATGTTGCATAGCCTGATTCCTTCTTCAACTTTTGTTGATCTTTGTAAATTTTGATGGCGAAGATGCATAGCCTAAGTCTTGATTCAACCATAGGTTTAACCTGTTGGCTAAGGCGCATAGCCAGAGTCCCAGCTTAACTACTTCTTCACTTTTCCAATTTCGATGGCAAAGGCACATAGCCTGAGTCTTGGTTAAACCATTGTTGAACTTGTTGGCGAAGGCGCATAGCCTGAGTCACAGTTCAACTATTTTTGAAATTTGTTAATTTTGATGGTGAAGACGCATAGCCTAAGTCCCAGTTCAATTGTTGTTGAACTTTGTCAATTTTGATAGCAAAGACGCATAACCTAAGTCATAGTTCAACCATAGTTTGAACTTGTTGGTGAAAGCGCATAGACTGAGTCCGAATTCTACTATTGTTGAAATTTTCCAATTTTGATGGAGAAGGCACATAGACCGTTTCTTGGTTCAACCATAGTTGAATATGTTGGCAAAGGTGCATAGCCCGAGGCCCAGTTCAATTATTGTTGAACTTTGTCAATTTTGATGGAGAAGGCGCATAGCCTTAGTGTTGGTTCAACCATAGTTGAACTTGTTGGCGAAGGCACAAATCCTGAGTCCCAGTACAACTGCTGTTGAACTTTGTCAAATTTTATGGTAAAGGCGCACGGCCTGAGTCTTGGTTCAACAGTAGTTTAACTTTGTCAATTTTGATGGTGAAGGTGTAGAGACTGAGTCTTGGTTCAACGATAGTTGAACTTTTTGGCGAAGGCGCTAGCCTGTGTCACAGTTCAACTGTTGTTGAACTTTTTAAATTTTGATGGCGAAGGCTCAGAGCCTGAGTCTTGGTTCAACCATAGATTGAACATGTTGGAGAAGGCGCATAACTTGAGTCCCAGTTCAATTACTGTTGAACTTTGTCAATTTTGATGCCGAAGGCGCATATCATGAGTCTTGGTTAAACCGTAGTATGAACTAGTTGGCGAAGGCCAATTTTGACGGTGAAGGCGCATAGCCTGAGTCTTGCTTCAACCATAGATGAACATGTTGGAAAAGGTGCATAGCCCGAGACCCAGTTCAACTGTTATCGAACTTTGTTAATTTTGATGGAGAAGGCGCATATCCTGAGTGTTGGTTCAACCATAGTTGAACTTTTTGGCGAAGGCGCACAGCCTGAGTCCCAGTTCAACTGTTGTTGAACTTTGTCAATTTTTATGGTAAAGGCGCATGACCTAAATTTTGGTTCAACCGTAGTTGAACTTTGTCAATTTTGATGGCGAAAGTGCATAGCCTGAGTCTTGGTTCAACCATAGTTGAACTAGTTGGCGAAGGCGGATAGCCTGAGACATAGTTCAATTGTTGTTGATCTTTGTCAATTTTGATGGCGAAGGCGCATAGCCTGAGTCTTGGTTCAACCATATTTTGAACTTGTTAGCAAAGGCGCATAGCCTGAGTCCCAGTTCAGCTATATTTTAGCTCTGTCAATTTTGATAGTTAAGGCGCCTAGCCTTAGTCTTGGTTCAACTATATTAGATCTTATTGGCGATGGTGCATAGCCTGATTCTTTGTTCAAATTTAGTTGAACTTTGTAAATTTTAATGGCGAACGCGCATAGCCTAAGTCTTGATTCAACAATAGGTTTAACTTGTTGGCCAAGGCGCATAGCCAGAGTCCCAGTTTAACTTCTTCTTAACTTTTCCAATTTCGATGGCAAATGCACATAGCCTGTGCCTTGGTTAAACCATTGTTGAACTTGTTGGTGAAGGTGCATAGCCTGAGTCGCAGTTCAATTATTTTTGAAATTTTTTAATTTTGACGGTGAAGGCGCATAGCCTAAGTCCTAATTCAACCGTTGTTGAACTTTGTCAATTTTGATAGCAAAGACGCATAGCCTGAGTCTTGGTTCAACCATAGTTTGAACTTGTTTGTGAAAGCGCATAGATTGAGTCCCAATTCAACTATTGTTGAACTTTGTAAATTTTAATGGCAAAGGCGCATAGCCTGAGTCTTGGTTAAACCATAGTTGAACTTGTTGGCGAAGATGCATAGCCTGAGTCCCACTTCAATTGTTGTTGAACTTTGTCAGTTCTTATGTTGAAGGCACATAGCTTGAGTCTTGGTTCAATCATAGTTGAACGTTGTTAATTTTGATGGCGATGGAGCATAGTCTGAGTCTTGGTTCAACCATAGTTGAACTTATTGGCGAAAGCGCATAGCCTGTGTCCCAGTTCAACTATTGTTGAACTTTTTCAATTTTGATGGCGAAGGTGCATAACCCGAGTCTTGGTTCAACCATAGTTTGAACTTGTTGACGAAGGCACAAAGCCTAAGTCCAAGTTTAACTGTTTGTTGAACTTTTTCAATTTGATGGCAGAGGCGCATAACCTGAGTCTTGATTCAAGCATAGTTGAACTTGATGGCGAAGGCGCATAGCTAGAGTCCCACTTCAACTGTTGTTGAAATTTGTCAATTTTTATGGTGAAGGCGCATAGCCTGAGTTTTCGTTCAACCGTAGTTAAGCTTTGTCAGTTTTGACAGCGAAAGCGCATAGCCTGAGTCTTGGTTCAACCATAGATTGAACTTGTTGGCAAAGGCACATAGCCTGAGTCCAAGTTCAATTGTTGTTGAAATTTGTGAATTTGGATGGCAGAGGCGCATAGTCTGAGTCTTAGTTCAAGCATAGTTGAACTTGTTTTCGAAGGCGCATAGACTGATTCCTACTTCAACTGTTGTTGAAATTTATCAATGTTTATGGTAAAGGAGCATAGCCTGAGTCTTGGTTCAACCATAGTTCAACTTTGTCAATTTTGATAGCGACTGTGCATAGCGTGTGTCTTGGTTCAACCATAGTTGAACTTTTTGGCGAAGCCGTATATCCTGAGCCACAATTTAACTGTTGTTGAACTTTGTCAATTTTGAAGGTGATGGCGCATAGCCTGAGTCTTGGTTCAACCATAGTTTGAACTTGTTGGCGAAAGCGCATTGCCTGATTCCTAGTTCAACTGTATTTTAGCATTGTCAATTTTGATGGCGAAGGCGCATAGCCTTAGTCTTGGTTGAACTATCGTAGAACTTGTTGGCGACGGTGCATAGCCTGAGTCCTTGTTTAACTATTGTTATACATTGTCAATTTTGATGGCGATGGCGTATAGCCTAAGTCTTGAATCAACCATAGGTTGAACTTCTTGGCTAAGGCGCATAGCCATAGTCCCAATTCAATTATTATTTAACTTTTCCAATTTTGATGGCAAAGGCGCATAGCCCGAGTCTTGGTAAAACGATAGTTGAACTTGCTGGCGAAGGCGCAGAGCCTGAGTCCCAGTTCAACTATTTTAGAAATTTGTTAATTTTGATGGTGAAGGCGCATAGCCTAAATCCCAGTTCAACTGTTGTTGAAGTTTGTCAATTTTGATAGCGAAGGCACATAGCCTAAGTCTTGGTTCAACCATAGTTTGAACTTGTTGGTGAAGGCGTATAGCCTGATTCCCAGTTCAACTATTGTTGAACTTTGTCAATTTTAATGGAAAAGGCGTATAGACAGAGTGTTGGTTCAACCATAGATAAACTTTTTGACGAAGACACATAGCTTGAGTCCCACTTAATTTGTTGTTGAACGTTGTTAATTTTTATGGTGAAGGCGCATAGCTAGAGTCTTGGTTGAACCTTAGTAGAACTTTGTCAATTTTGATGGCGAATACGCATAGCCTGAGTGTTTGTTCAACCATAGTTGAACTTGATGTGAAGGTGCATAGCCTGTTTCCCTGTTCAACTGTTGTTGAACTTTGTCAAGTTTGATGGTGAAGGTGCATAACTTGAGTCTTGCTTCAACCATAGTTTGAACTTGTTGGCGAAGGCGCATAGCGTGAGTCCAAGTTCAACTGTTGTTGAATTTTGATGGCAAAGGCGCACAACCTATGTCTTGGTTCAAGCATAGTTGAACATGTTGGTGAAGACGCATAGCCTGAGTCCCACTTCATCTATTGTTGAAATTTGTCAATTTTTATGGTAAGGCGCATAGCCTGAGTCTTGATTCAACCGTAGTTGAACTTTGTCAATTTTGATGGTGAAGGCGCATAGCCTGAGTCTTGGTTCAACCATAGTTGAACTTTTTCTCGAAGGCACATTGCCTGAGCCCCAATTAAAATATTGTTGAACTTTGTCCATTTTGATGGTGAAGGCGCATAACCAGAGTCCCATTTCATTTATTGTTGAAATTTGTAAATTTTGATGGCGAAGGCACATAGTGTGGGTCTTGGTTTAACCATAGTTGAACTTGTTGGGGAAGGAGCATTGCCTGAGTCCCAGTTTAACTATTGTTAAACTTTGTCAATTTTGATGGCGAAGGCGCATAGCCTGAGTATTGGTTCAACCATATTTTGAATTTGTTGGCGAAGGTGCATAGATTGAGTCCTAATTCATCTATTGTTGAACTTGTTAATTTTTATGGTGAAGGCGCATAGCCTGAGTCCCATTTAAACTATTGTTGAACTGCAGTCAAGCTCACCGCGGTTCGGACCCTTGGTACTGTTTTAAGCTTTATAAATTGAAAGAATAAAATTTTCCAGAAAATGTCGATTTTGTGGTCAAGAATGCGGTCGCAGATCTGCTATGCAGAACTCGTTCCTATCGCACAGTTTAACATAAATTTTTCCAAAATTTGTGTGTAAAATACGGTCCAATATGCGATCGCATAACGAAAATGCGGACTGCAGATTAATCCCATCATTTCTTAAGAATCTTTGAGTGTCAATCCTGTGGTGCATTCTGTGACCGCAGAACACAAATGCGAACCGCATTCTAGTCGCATATCATAATAGAACAAGTGAGTTTTTGGGGCAATTCTGCGGTACATTATACCGACCGCATGTTGATTCTGCAATCGCAGATGCGACTACCGATTTTCCTGGGCCCAAAGTTTTATAAAATTTTAACCCGACTCCTTCTTTAATAAAACATCTCAAACCTTCATTTTCTCATATTTTCTTAGCAAAACTAGAGAGAGAAAATAGGGATTCAAGAGAGAGAAATCTAATCATCTTCAAAGATTGTTTCTAATCGTTTGGTCCGGAAGATCCTAGAGCAAGTGTCATCTTCGCCATTCTCTAAAAGGTAAAATCCTAGCCATTTTTCTTTATTTTTCAGTTATCAAAGGTGAAGAAAGATTTGCATGCTATAGCTTTTGAAAATAGAGCGTGTTCTTTGAACTTTAAATTAAGTAAAAAGGAGTGAGTAGGAGTAAAAGTCTACAAGAACGAAGTTGGCAACATAGGATATATTGGGTGAACTTAAAGTAGGAGATTAAAGGAAGAAAACCCGACACTAGGTATGTATGGCTAACTTTGATCCTTGTGAAATCGCCTTATGTATACAATTCATTTGGTATGTGATAATTTGAGAATTTTTGTGTAATTCTTTGATTTTGTTGTTGCCTATCCAATTGATTTGAACTATGTGTTGTGTGGTATGGGATGAGAACCAAAATATCAAAAAGGAAGTCATATTTGGTAAGGAAATTGAGAACAATTGTAATGATGGCATACTTTGCTTCTTGTGGGAAACTAATGAAATAACTCGAATTCTGATAAACTGTTGAACATAATGGTATGGGTACTCTCGGATATGGAAACATTGTAACTGGGTTGTGATAATGGCTTGAAAAGTATTTAAAAACATGAACCAATTTGTGATTTGCTTATTTCCCCTGTTTGTAATCTTGTGTAGTGCTCTTGTTTACTGTTTGTGATTGTTGTGATTTGAAACTGTACGGTGGATCGGGTTGCGTGCCGCAACACAAAGTACTAAAGTGTAGGTCGGGGTGATAAGATTGGCCGAGGTAATAAGGGTGGCCGAGGTAATAAGGGTGGAAAGTGATTGAAATCGCCATTGAAATTGATATGTAATCATTGATGTGAAATTGTTAAAGGGGACAGCAGTAGAGTTTGCAACCTGTGGGGCACTACTTGCCCCTTTGTTTGACTTGATTGTGCTTCCCGTGTTTGTTTGGTTGTTGCTTTCCTAGTTGAAATTTATTTGTACTTGGGCCTAGGACTACTTGAAACGAAGTAAATGTGGGAACGTGATTGGCTGGCTTTGTTATTTCTTGGTGTAATCATTGGTTGTTTACTATCGTGATTTATTTGATTTATGGCTTTAGTTTACTTGGGACAAAGCTTGTCCATACATACCAGTACAATTCTAGTTTACTGACATCCCTTTTTCCAGGGGTGCTACATTCGTGTTATGGTTGTAGGTGGATCCGTAGAAAGTACTTCAGCCCATCTGCAGTAGCATTCTTCATCTTCCACTGGTCGTTTTGGTGAGCCCCTTTCCTCTCGGGGCCCTATGTGGCTCATACCACTTCTATTTTAAATTTCTATTTTGATTTTGTAAGGTATAGCTGGAGCCTTATTACCGACAAGTATTGTATCATCCTTTGTATCCTAGAGGCTTCGTTCACAGTAAAATGTGGGATTATAGTTTTATGTGAATACAGGACGGGCGTTGTAAATTGTAAAATTGTTAAGAAGTAAAGTGTGTTTTTATGTTGTTAAAAGTATTATTTTAATTATAAATTGGTAAAGTCTTTGATTTTTAAGTAATGAACAATACAGGGGCAACGCGTGGGTTAGAAAGGCACCCACGTCCGCTTGACAAGGGCTTCCCGGTCAGGCGCCGGTCATGTCCCTCAATTTGGGGCGTAACACATAGCCTGAGTCCCAGTTCAATTGTTGTTAAACTTTGCCAATTTTGACGGTGAAGGCACATAGCCTGACTCTTGGTTCAACCATAGTTGAACTTGTTGGCGAAGGCGCATAGCCTGTGTCCCAGTTCAACTATTGTTGAACTTTCTCAATTTTGATGGCGAAGGCGCATAGCATAAATCTTGGTTCAACCATAGTTTGACCTTGTTGGCGAAGGCGCATAGCCTGAGTCCTAGTTTAATTGTTGTTGAACTTTTTAAATTATGATGGCAAAGGTGCATAGACTGAGTCTTGGTTCAACCATAGCTGAAATTTTTGGCAAAGGCGGGTAGCCTGAGTCCCAATTCAACTGTTGTTGAACTTTGTCACTTTTTATGGTGAAGGCGCATAGCCTAAGTTTTGTTTCAACCACAGTTTTACCTTGTTGGCGAACGCGCATAGCCTGAGTCCCAGTTTAATTATTGTTGAACTTTGTCTATTTTGATGGCAAAGGTGCATAGCCTGGGTCTTGGTTCAACCATAGTAGAAGTTTTTGGCGAAGGAGCATAGCCTGAGTCCTAAATACTCGGTTGTTGAACTTTGTCAATTTTATTTTGAAGGCGAAAAGCCTGAGTCTTGGTTCAACCTTAATTTGAACTTATTGGTAAAGGCGCATAGGCTGAGTCCCAGTTCAACTATTGTTGAACTTTGTCAATTTTGATGGCGAAGGCGAATAGCCTCAGTGTTGGTTACACCGTAGTTTGAACTTGTTGGCGAAGGCGCATAGCCTGAGTCCTTGTTCCACTATTGTTGATCTTTGTCAATTTTGATAGCGAAGACGCATAGCCTGAGTCTTGGTTCAACCATAATTTGAACTTGTTGGTGAATGCACATAGCCTGAGTCATAGTTCAACTATTGTTGAACTTTGTCAATTTTGATGGTGAAGGCGCACAACCTGACTCTTGGTTCAACCATAGTTAAACTTGTTGGTTAAGGTGCATAGCCTGAGTCCCAGTTCAACTGTTGTTGAACTTTATCAATTTTGATGGTGATGGCGCATAGCCTAAGTCTTGATTCAAGCATAGGTTGAACTTGTTGGCGAAGGCGCATAGCTTGAGTCCTAGTTCTACTGCTGTTGAACTTTTCCAATTTTGATGGCAAAGCTGTATAGCCTGAGTCTTGGTTCAACCATAGTTTAACTTGTTGGCGAAGGCGCAGAGCCTGAGTCCCAGTTCAACTGTTGTTGAACTTTGTCAATTTTGATGGCGAAAGAGCATAGCCTGAGTCTTGGTTCAACCATAGTTTGACCTTGTTGGCGAAGGCGTATAGACTGAGTCCCAGTTAAATTGTTGTTGAACTTTTTCCATTTTGAGGGCAAAGGCATATAGCCTGAGTCTTGGTTCAACCATAGTTGAACTTGTTGGCTAAGGCGCCTCGCCTGAGTCCCAGTTGAACTATTGTTGAACTTTGTCAATTTTTATGGTGAAGGCGCATAGCCTGAGTCTTGGTTCAACCATAGTGGAACTTTGTTAATTTTGATGTCGCAGGTGCATAGCCCGAGTCTTGGTTCAACCATAGTTTAAACTTGTTGGCGAAGGCGCATAGCCTGAGTCCCAGTTCAATTGTTGTCAATTTTGATGGTGAAGGTCCATAGCTGAGTCTTGGTTCAACCATAATTTGAACTTGTCGATGAAGGCGCATAGCCTACATCCCAGTTCAACTATTGTTGAACTTTGTCAATTTCGAAGGTGAAAGTGCATTGTCTGAGTCTTGATTCAACCATTTTTGAACTTGTTAGCAAATGGGCATATTCTGAGTCCCAGTTTAACTGTTGTTGAACTTTGTCCATTTTGATGGCAAAGGCGCATAGCTTGAGTCTTGGTTCAAGCATAGTTGAATTTCTTGGCGAAGGCGCATAGACTGAGTCCCAGTTCAACTATTGTTGAACTTTCTCAATTTTGATTGCCAAGGCGCTTAGCCTAAGTCTTGGTTCAACCATAGTTTGACCTTGTTGGCGAAGGCGCATAGCCTGAGTCCGAGTTTTGTTGTTGTTGAACTTTATCAATTTTGATGGCAAAGGCACATAGCCTGAGTCTTGGTTCAACCTTAATTGAAATTTTTGGCAAAGGCGCGTACCCTGAGTCCCAGTTCAACTGTTGTTGAATTTTGTCAATTTTTATGGCAAAGACGCATAACCTGATTCTTGGTTTGTCCATAGTTGAACTTGTTGGCGATGACGTATAGCCAGAGTCCCACTTCAACTCTTGTTGAAATTTGTCAATTTTTACGATGAAGATGCATAGCCTGAGTGTTGCTTCAACCGTAGTTGAACTTTGTCAATTTTGATGGCGAAGGTGCATATCTTGAGTCTTGTTTCAACTATAGTTGAACTTGTTAGCGAAGGCGTAAAGCCTGAGTCCCACTTCAATTGTTGTTGAACTTTTTCAATTTTGATGGTGAAGGCCATTAGCCTGAGTGTTGGTTCAACCATAGTTTGAACTTTCTGGCGAAGGCGCATAGACTAAGTCCCAGTTCCATTATTGTTAAACTTTGTCAATTTTGATGGTGAAGGCGCATATCCTGAGTCTCGGTTCAACCATAATTTGAACTTGTTAGGATAGGCCCATAGCCTAAGTCTCATTCAACTGTTGTTGAACTTTATCAATTTTGATGGCGAAGGTGCATAGACTAAGTCTATGTTCAACCATAGTTGAACTTGTTGGTGAAGGCGCAAAGCTTGAGTCCCAGTTCAACAATAGTTGAACTTGTCGGCAGAGGGGCATAGCCTGAGTCCCAGTTCAACTGTTGTTGAACTTTATCAATTTTGATGCCGAAGGCGCATATCATGAGTCTTGGTTCAACCGTAGGTGAACTTGTTGGCGAAGGCGCATAGCCCGAGTCCCAGTTCAGCTGTTGGTAAACTTTCTCAATTTTGATGGCAAAGGCACATAGCCTGAGTCTTGGCTCAACCATAGTTTGACCTTGTTGGCGAAGATGCATAGCTTGAGTCCCAGTTCAATTGTTGTTGAAATTTGTCAATTGTGAAGGCAAAGGCACATAGCTTGAGTCTTGGATTAACCATAGTTGAACTTTTTGGAAAAGGCTCGTAGCCAGAGTCCCACTTCAACTGTTGTTGAAATTTTTTATTTTTTGTAGTGAAGGCATATAGCCTGAATCGTGGTTCAACTGTAGTTGAACTTTGTCAACTTTGATGGCGCAGGTCCATAGCCTGAGTCTTGGTTCAACCATAGTTGAACTTGTTGGTAAAGACGCATAGCCTGAGTCCCAGTTTAATTATTGTTGAACTTTATCAATATTGATTGTGAAGGCCAATAGCCTGAGTGTTGGTTCAACCATAGTCTGAACTTGTTGGCGAAGGCACGCAGCCTAAGTCCCAGTTCAGCTATTGTTGAACTTTGTCAATTTTGATGGCGAAGGAGCATAGCCTAAGACTTGGTTCAACGATTGTTGAACTTGTTGGTGAAGGTGCATAGCCTGAGTCCAAATTCAACTGTTGTTGAACTTTGTTAATTTTGATGGCGAAGGTGCATAGCCTGAGTCTTGGTTCAACAATAGTTTGAATTTGTTGGCGAAGGCACATAGCTTGAGTCCTAGTTCAACTATTGTTGAACTTTGTCAATTTTTTTATGAAAGCGCAAAGCCTGAGTCTTGGTTCAACCTTAATTTGAACTTATTGGTAAAGGCGCATAACCTGAGTCCTAGTTCAACTATTTTTTACCTTTGTCAAATTTGATGGCGAAGGCGAATAGACTTAGTATTGGTTATATTGTAGTTTGAACTTGGTTGCGAAGGCGCATAGCCTGAGTCCTTGTTCCACTATTGTTGATCTTTTTAAATTTTGACAGCCAAGGCGCATAAACTGAGTCTTGGATCAACCATAATTTGAACTTGTTGGTGAATGGACATAGCCTGAGTCGTAGTTCAACTATTGTTGAAATTTGTCAATTTTGATAGCAAAGGCGCATAACCTGAGTCTTGGTTCAACCATAATGGAAATTTGTCAATTTTGATGTCGAAGGTACATAGCCTGAGTCTTAGTTCAACCATATTTTAAACTTGTTGGCGAAGGCACATAGCCTGAGTCCCAGTTCAATTGTTGTCAATTTTGATGGTGAAGGTCCATAGCCTGAGTCTTGGTTCAACCATAATTTGAACTTGTCGACGAAGACGCATAGCCTGCATCCCAGTTCAACTATTGTTGAACTTTGTCAATTTTGAAGGTGAAAGTGCATTGTCTGAGTCTTGATTCAACCATATTTGAACTTGTTGCCAAATGGGCATATCCTGAGTCCCAGTTAAACTATTGTTGAACTTTGTCAGTTTTGATAGCAAAGGCGCATAGCTTGAGTCTTGGTTCAAGCATAGTTGAATTTGTTGGCGAAGATGCATAGCCTGAGTCCCAGTTCAACTATTGTTGAACTTTCTCAATTTTGATGGCCAAGGCGCATAGCCTGAGTCTTCGTTCAACCATAGTTTCACCTTGTTGGCGAAGGCGCATAGCTTGAGTCCGAGTTAAATTGTTGTTGAACTTTATCAATTTTGATGGCAAAGGCGCATAGCCTGAGTCTTGGTTCAACCTTAGTTGAAATTTTTGGCAAAGGCGCGTACCCTGAGTCCCAGTTCAACTGTTGTTGAACTTTGTCCATTTTTACGGCAAAGACGCATAACCTGAGTCATGATTTGTCCATAGTTGAACTTTTTGGCGAAGGCGTATAGCTAGAGTCCCACTTCAACTCTTGTTGAAATTTGTCAATTTTTACGATGAAGATGCATAGCCTGAGTATTGCTTCAGCCGTAGTTGAACTTTGACAATTTTGATGGCAAAGGTGCATAGCCAGAGTCTTGGTTCAACTATAGTTGAACTTGTTAGCGAAGGCGCAAAGCCTGAATCCCATTTCAATTGTTGTTGAACTTTGTCAATTTTGATGGTGAAGGCCAATAGCCTGAGTGTTTGTTCAACCATAGTTCGAACTTGTTGGCAAAGGCGCATAGACTAAGTCCTAGTTCCACTATTGTTAAACTTTGTCAATTTTGATGGCGAAGGCACATATCCTGAGTCTCGGTTCAACCATAATTTGAACTTGTTAGCGTAGGCCCATAGCCTAAGTGTCAATTCAACAGTTGTTGAACTTTATCAATTTTGACGGCGAAGGTGCATAGACTGAGTCTAGGTTCAACCATAGTTGAACTTGTTGGCGAAGGCGCAGAGCTTGAGTCCCAGTTCAACAATAGTTGAACTTGTTGGCGAAGGGGCATAGCATGAGTCCCAGTTCAACTTTTGTTGAACTTTGCAAATTTTGATGCCGAAGGCGCATAGCCTGAGTCTTGGTTTAACCAAAGTTGAACTTGTTGGTGAAGGCGCATAGCCCGAATCCCAGTTCAGCTGTTGTTGAACTTTCTCAATTTTGATGGTAAAGGTGCATAGCTTTAGTCTTGGTTCAACCATAGTTTGACCTTGTTGGCAAAGACGCATAGCCTGAGTCCCAGTTCAATTGTTGTTGAACTTTGTCAATTGTGACGGCAAAGGCACATAGCTTGAGTCTTGGATTAACCATAGTTGAACTTTTTGGAAAAGGCGCATAGCCAGAGTCCCACTTCAACTGTTGTTGAAATTTTTTAATTTTTGCTGTGAAGGCATATAGCCTCAATCATGGTTCAACCGTAGTTGAACTTTGTCAATTTTGATGGCGAAGGTCCATAGCATGAGTCTTGGTTCAACCATAGTTGAACTTGTTGGCGAAGGCGCATAGCCTGAGTCCCAGTTTAATTATTGTTGAACTTTGTCAATATTGATTGTGAAGGCCAATAGCTTGAGTGTTGGTTCAACCATAGTTTGAACTTGTTGGTGAAGGCGCATAGCCTAAGCCCCAGTTCAACTATTGTTGAACTTTGTCAATTTTTGATGGCGAAGGAGCATAGCCTTAGTCTTGGTTCAACCATCGTTGAACTTGTTGGCGAAGGCGCATAGCCCGAGTCCAAGTTCGACTGTTGTTGTACTTTGATAATTTTGATGGCGAAGGTGCATAGCCTGAGTCTTGGTTCAACAATAGTTTGAACTTGTTAGCGAAGGCACATAGCCTGAGTCCTAGTTCAACTATTGTTGAACTTTGTCAATTTTATGGTGAAAGCGCAAAGCCTGAGTCTTCGTTCAACCTTAATTTGAACTTATTGGTAAAGGCGCATAACCTGAGTCCTAGTTCAACTATTATTTAACTTTTCCAAATTTGATGGCGAAGGCGAATAGCCTCAGTGTTGGTTACACAATAGTTCCAACTTGTTGGCGAAGGTGCATAGCCTGAGTCCTTGTTCCACTATTGTTGTTCTGTGTCAATTTTGATAACGAAGGCGCATAGCCTGAGTCTTGGTTCAACCATAATTTGAACTTGTTGGTGAATGCACATAGCCTGAGTCGCAGTTCAACTATTGTTAAAATTTGTCAATTTTGATGGCGAAGGCGCATAGCCTGAGTCTTGGTTCAACCATAGTTAAACTTGTTGGTAAAGGTGCATAGCCTGAGTATTGGTTCAACAATAGTTTTGTCAATTTTGACGGTGATGACGCATAGCCTGAGTCTTGATTCAAGCATAGTATGAACTTGTTGGCGAAGGCGCATAGCTTGAGTCCCAGTTCTACTGTTGTTGAACTTTGCCAATTTTGATGGCGAAGCTGCATAGCCTGAGACTTGGTTCAACCATAGTTGAACTTCTTGGCGAAGGCGCATAGCCCGAGTTCTAGTTCAACTGGTGTTGAACTTTGTCAATTTTGATGGTGAAAGATTCTAGCTTGAGTCTTGGTTCAACCATAGTCTGACCTTGTTGGCGAAGGTGTATAGACTGAGTCCCAGTTCAATTGTTGTTGAACTTTGTCAATTTTGATGGCAAAAGCGTATAGCCAAAGTCTTGGTTCAACCATAGTTGAACTTGTTGGCTAAGGTGCATAGCCTGAGTCCCAATTGAACTATTGTTGAACTTTGTCGATTTTTATGGTGAAGGCGCATAGCCTGAGTCTTGGTTCAACCATAGTGGAACTTTGTCAATTTGGATGGTGAAGGTGCATAGCCTTAGTCTTGGTTCAACCATAGTTTGAATTTGTTGGCGAAGGCGCATAGCCTCAGTCCCAATTCAAATGTTTTCAATTTTGATGGTGAAGGTTCATAGCCTGAGTCTTGGTTCAATCGTAATTTGAACTTGTCGACGAAGGCCCATATCCTGCATCCCAGTTCAACTATTGTTGAACTTTGCCAATTTTGAAGGTGAAGGCTCATAGCCTGAGTCTTGATTCAACCAAATGTAAACTTGTTGGCAAAGGGAATATGCTGAGTCCCAGTTCAACTATTGTTGAACTTTGTCAGTTTTGATGGCAAAGACGCATAGTTTGAGTCTTGGTTTAACCATAGTTGAATTTGTTGGCGAAGGCGCATAGCCAGAGTCCCAGTTCAACTGTTGTTGAACTTTCTCAATTTTGATGGCGAAGGCGCATAGCCTGAATCTTGGTTCAACCATAGTTTGACATTGTTGGCGAAGGCGCATAGCTTGAGTCCTAGTTCAATTGTTGTTGAACTTTGTCAATTTTGATGGAAAAGGCGCATAGCCTGAGTCTTGGTTCAAACTTCGTTGAAATTTTTGGCAAAGGCGCATACCCTGAGTCCTGGTTCAACTGTTATTGAACTTTGTTAATTTTGATGGCAAAGACGCATAACTTGAGTCTTAGTTTGTCCATAGTTGAACTTGTTGGCGAAGGGGCATAGCCAGAGTCCCACTTCAACTCTTGTTTAAATTTGTCAATATTTATGGTGAAGGTGCATAGCCTGAGTCTTGCTTCAACCGTAGCTGACCTTTGTCAATTTTGACAGTGAAGGTGCATAGCCTGAGTCTTGGTTCAACCATAGTTGAACTTGTTGGCAAAGGCGCATAGCCTAAGTCCCACTTCAATTATTGTTGAACTTTGTCAATTTTGATGGCAAAGGCGTATAGCCTGAGTCTTAGTTCAACCATAGTTGAACTTGTTGGCTAAGGCACATAGCCTGAGTCCCAGTTAAACTATTGTTGACCTTTGTCAATTTTTATGGTGAAGGCCCATAGCCTGAATCTTGTTCAACCATTGCGGAACTTTGTCAATTTTGATGGCTAAGGTTCATAGGTTGAATCTTAGTTCAACCATAGTTTGAACTTGTTGGCGAAGGCACATAGTCTGAGTCCCAGTTCAATTGTTGTCAATTTTGAAGGTGAAGGCACATAGCCTGAGTCTTGATTCAACCATATTTGAACTTGTTGGCAAAGGGGCATATCCTGAGTCCCAATTTAACTTTGTCTGTTTTGACGGCAAAGGCGCTTAGCTTGAGTCTTGGTTCAACCATAGTTGAATTTGTTGGCGAAGGCGCATAGCCTGAGTCCCAGTTCAACTGTTGTTGAACTTTCTCAATTTTCATGGCGAAGGCGCACAACCCGAGTCTTGGTTCAATCATAGTTTGACATTGTTGGCGAAGTCACATAGGCTGAGTCCTAGTTCAATTGTTGTTGAACTTTGTCAATTTTGATGGCAACGGCACACAGCCTGAGATTTGGTTCAAGCTTAGTTGAAATTTTTGGCAAAGGCGCATACCCTAAGTCCCAGTTCAACTGTTGTTGAACTTAGTCAATTTTGATGGCAAAGATGCATAACCTGAGTCTTGGTTTGTCCATAGTTGAACTTGTTGTCAAAGGCGCATTGCCAGAGTCCCACTTCAACTCTTGTTGAAATTTGTCAATTTTTACGGTGAATGTGCATAGCCTGAGTCTTGCTTCAACCGTAGTTGAACTTTGTCAATTTTGTTGGTGAAGGAGCATAGCCTGAGTCTTGGTTCAACCATAGTTGAACTTGTTGGCAAATGCGCATAGCCTGAGTCCCACTTCAATTGTATTTGAACTTTGACAATTTTGTTGGTGAAGTCCAATAGCTTGAGTGTTGGTTCAACCATAGTTTGAACTTGTTTGCGAAGGCGCAAAGACTAAGTCCCAGTTCTAGTATTGTTAAACTTTGTCAATTTTGATGGCGAAGGGGCATATCCTGAGTCTCGGTTCAACCATAATTTGAACTTGTTAGTGTAGGCGCATAGCCTGAGTCTCAATTCAACTGTTGTTGAACTTTGTCAATTTTGATTACAAAGGTGCATAGACTGAGTCTTGGTTCAACCATAGTTGAACTTGGCTAAGGCGCATAGCTTGAGTCCCAATTCAACTATTGTGGAACTTTGTCAATTTTGATGGTGAAGGCGCATAGCCTGAGTATTGGTTCAACAATAGTTGAACTTGTTGGCAAGGGGCATAGCCTGAGTCCCAATTCAACTGTTGGTGAACTTTGCCAATTTTGATGCCGAAGGCGCATAACTTGAGTCTTCACTACTGGAAAATTAACCTATGGCTACGCCAGACAAACCGTTCCAATAGGTAAGAGAACCGTTGCCATAGATGTACTGCTACGGTTAAGCACCCGTTCCACTAGCTGTCGTGCCTATAGAGTTTATGGAACGGTTTTTGGAACGGTTCCAAGAACCGTTGCTATAGAATAGTCTATCGTTACGGTTTTCCCTCTTCCTATTGGAACGATTATTCTTAACAACTGCAATATTTAATAACCGTAACCATAGAGTTAAATTCAACGGTCATAAACCGTTACTATATCTACTAAACCGTTATAGGTATAATATCAATGGCAACGATTTATTTAAGATATTGTAACGGTTGAAATACCTGCTGCAACGGTTTGTAGATTATTTTGGAACGGTTTGCTGATCTTATGGCAACGGTTCACTAACATATTGCAACGCTTGTTAATTTTTTGGAACGGTTTGCCGGTCTATGGCAACAATTTTTTTATTATTTGGAACGGTTTGAAATCCCTATGGCAACGGTTGGTCTACCTATTGCAACGGTTCTAATATTATGTTGGAACAATTTTCAGATCCTATAGCAACGGTTTTCTTAGCTGTAACAATTTAACTAAATTAAAAATAATGCCCCCTATTGTAAACAAATATTTTACATATATATACAATAAAATACTAAAATTTGTATAAATACAAAATCTTTTGATAATCCAAATTGTCCGACAAGTTAATAACAAATACCAATAACATACATTTGATATTTCAACATCAAAAGTTTTAAAATGTTTTGATAACAAAACATTCCTAGAAATCGCCACATGCATCTACAAAAATCAACAATTCAAAATTCAAGTAAGGTTTAGATCTTCATCACTGCCTCTGTATTCCATCTCTTCATCTACTCCACCTACAAAAGAGTATAAAGTGAGATTTACATTTGATCTTGAATAGTCTAGTTCTAAGGATGTATTCTGCAAGTAGTTCAGTCAGACGATCTATCTTTCTGCGACCAGGTACACATTTTTCCCTTGCTTCCATCGGTATTCAGTAATTACCCCAGAAAATATCAATGGATCAATAGTATTTCACAGTCTTACCAAGCAACTAATACTAACAAGCTATTCACATTACCCTAATTGTGATATCCCTTATTGCTGGGAATGCAAGTCACTAAGCATGTCTTTTCACTTCTAGTTCATCAATGAATATCAAACATCAGAAACAACTATGTTGCCGAAGACTGAAACAGGAGGCTGGAAAACAGTGAAACTTGACCAAACTTGCGTGAAGCAGAAAATTTCCGGTAGAAGTCACAAACAGTATAAATCATGTCAACAGGTAATTATCTCGTCGTCCATATGCAAACAAATTGCTTGTTGACTTCTGAGCAATAGTGGTTATCATTGTGACTATGAAAACATCCAAACAAGAAACAATAGGTTTTGAAATGTTGTATTTGTGATATGTCATAGTCCACCATCTCTGAGGCCTTGTGTTGAAGTTAACAAAAATGCTTTGTTTAGCACACCACATATTCGTTAACTTGAAACTGCATCACCTATAGTCTGAGAGCTGACAACTGGCTATCCATTTCAGGAAAGGGAATTTGGAGTCACCATTGAATCTGATGAAGATATTGACACAGGCTTTTCTTGCTTACTTGAAGAAAATGGATCAGGTAATTGGACTTCTTGCCTGCATCATTCATTTGACGATTTCACTATAGTACAATTTGATAAGCAGAGTGATTTCTGCATCAGTAGTACCAGGCAATCACTGAAATTAACACAAATGTCTTTTATCAGGTGAAAGTGCTCACCAACACCGATATTGTTGCATCTCCATGTGGAGAAAAGTTAACGAATATGCTCTTCATGGACCGCGAGAGCAGCGTGATGGAATTCTATCCAAAAGGATGGTTAGAGTATACTACCTCAGGCCAATATGCTTACCACGCAGAGAAATAAGGAAATCCATATCCTAAACGCCAGTGTTATAGTTCTCTGACTTTGATGATGTACTATTTGTTGTATATTAAACCATCAACCAGCATAGAATAAAGTCCGAATATAGACGAAAACAAGTCTAAGCAATAAAAAACAAGTCTAAGCAATAAAAAGTAAAGGCTACAGACTAACCTTGTGTGTTACTGCCAGCGGATGGACGATTGATTGGTTGAATAGCACCTTGTTGTGCAAAAGAAGCTATGCCAGGTGAACGAGCACTGAATATTAGCATGTCAGGATCAAGTATTAAATTGGGGTTGATACGTTGAAGTCGTGTAACGACGTTCATCATAATATCTTATTCCATAGCATGCTTCTGTGCATTAAGCTCTTCCAGCATTTTTTCCTTTTCTGCATTGAGTTTTTCCAATAATTTTTGTTGCATCCTCTCTTCAATTTCCTCCATTTTTTGTTCCATTCTCTCATCAATAGTATTTACAGAGGATCCAAAATCTCCTTTTTTATATTTTTAAGACAGTTTTGTTGACTCCTCATCCATACAATCTTTCCCGACCTGGGTGCTCGGGTCCCATGACAGATGCGAACGCATCAACTGAATCAATACCATCTCCACTTTCTTGAGTGGATTGTATTTTCTCCATTTCAGCCTATAAACTGAATGCAAAAGAATAGAGTATAAGTAATTAAAACTAAGTCCATAATTAAGAACAAAATAATCACGGTAATCTTTAAACTAGAAATTTCTTACAATTTTACTCGTTGTACTTTCATAAGAGCTTTTGTATACTCGACCAGGTTTTCTTTGTCTTGTAGCCACAAAGATATCTTTACTTGATAGAGTATCTGACGTATCAGCCATTTCCTTCTTTTTTTCCTAGTAACATGAAAACTGGTATAATAATATTTTCATTCAAAGTTAGCAAGTTCATACTTAAATAAAAATAATAGAAAAAAATCAAACCTCGATGATTTGAGCAAAACTTTTTTTGCCAGCAGTGTGTGGATGCTTCAACTTTTTCCGATTCTCGATATTGGTTTCAGATGTTTTCTACAAATAAACAAGTAAATGAATGTGTATATAAAGCCATGATATGCACCAAGATATTACTTTCGATCCAGAAAACAACGGATCAGAATTTCACGAAAACGATATTCTAGGCATGAAAAAGAACTCTAATAATTTCATGGCTTTTCTCCAGCACTATATATTTTGCTATTTACTCACTTAAAATTTAGATAGGCATGTGATATCTTAAAAAGTCAAGAGTTCCCATCAATGAACTTGCTAACTAGCTAACAGTCTAACAATCAATATTGAAAAAGTATGATAGCCAATTTTCCACTAAAAGTCTATTAGGACTTGAGCTCAATCAAGGGTTTCAAGGTCACCATTACCTTGGCAGCATCGGGATTCCAATATTGAAGAAGATCTTTAAAATGAGACTCCGGAACATTTTTTGGCCTATTTTCCGTTCGAAGCTCGTCATTATCATATGCTTCAAAGTGCTTTCTCTTCAACTGACTTTTATACTTTCTCCAAGTGGTACAAACTAAATCAAAAACCCAATTCTTTGCCTCTTCAAGAATGTCATATTTTTCCTACAAATTTAATACAATTGGTTTAATATAAGAAATTTTAAATATCAATGCTTATTGAACATTAACAAATTCAAACCTTGACATATTTCCAAATATCATTTTTTATCTACTTTCCTCCAATCAAATACATTAAGAGGACAAAAGGTCTCATTCCTTCCCAATGTGCCGAGAAAGCTACCCAACTATTTCACAACTTCACTAGTAGGACCAATGGGTTGATTGAACTCATTTAGCACGATTATTTTATGGTCCTTTCTACCGTGCACACTTTGCATTTGAGTAGGGCCTCTTTTTCTTTTTGGCGCGGAAGGGCCTGCACTAATACAAAACAAGGATAATTTTGGAAGCTATATTCCAGTTCTCCCAAGGCAACAAGCTGAAAATCACATTTTATAAGTAATATTCAGAAATCAAAAACAGATAGAACTTCAGGGAAAGTTGTTGAACACTATCAAGAGGTTGTTTATGACTCTCCCAAAATATTTCACATGTTGTAAGCATCAAGGACATGACAAAAAATCATGTCGATGGAAGACTGTACAACAAAAAGAAGATGTAGTTGTAGATGGTTGTTTATATACATATACTTGCCTGGTTCCTCAGATTGTGCAATTGCTTCATGATTGGTAGAATCTTCAGATGGTTCATGAACAGCTTGTGATGTAGGAGTGATGGAATCTAATAGCACTTGACGAACTTGTTCTTGAACTCCTTGTATTGTAGAAGAGGTAAAAACCAATGGCACTTGCCGCACTTTTTCTTGCATTTGAGATCTTTACGAAATAACATTCTCAGCTTCTGATTGTCTTTCTTCATTTTCATGAAAAGTTCTTTTTGTTGTCAATGTTTGATTTCGCAAAAATGCAAGTGATCGATATTCTGACTATCTTTCTTTATTTTCATTAGACCTTAAACATGTAGAGGTTCTCTTTGTTGTCAAGGACGAAACCTTTTGGTTTTGCAAAGATGCAAGTGATCCAGCTGGAATGCGGGAGGATATTTTTTTGTCTTTTCTTGAGCACTCTTCATGATTCATGACTACTAAAATCTCTGCCAGATACAAAAAAGAAAATGTAAAATAGTATAAGATGAGTACATATTACGGAAAAAAGAAGTACGACACTAACACCCACAAAAAATAGCAAATATTACTGCTACTATGCCTAATGAGAAAATAGCAAGTGATGAGTACATATTACGGGCAAGACAATATAGATATAGGGGCAGTAGGTACTACAAATGTTACTGCTGCTATGCCTAATGAGATACAAGATGCAGCACATGATATTTCATATCATGATAATCCAAGCTACCAGCAACAACTCCAGTAAAGTCATTTAAATTTAATATACACTGTGATGGCTGCAAACAGAAAGTGAAGAAAAAACTGCAAAAGATTTGTTGTGTTAGAAACTACAGCAATGACAACAATAATTATTACAAATTTCAATAATGTTCTAATAGAGAAGAGTTGCATTCTCCGCAGGTACAAATACTGGATACTCTTTTAGTAGAGAAGAGTTGGCATTCTCCATGGATATAAAAGCTTCATTGGGGTATTTTTGAACTACGGCTTGACTTTTGATGACATTTTGGAGATGAGCATGAAGTATCCGTAGGTATTACAGTACAATCATGAGTCATTGGAGGAGAAGTTGGACTAGTTGGTTGAGGAGATGGGTCGTGAAGTTGGGGAACTATTGGCTTTTCCTGAATTTCTTGGGTACAAGCTTGACAGAAGGATTAAACACAAGTACGAGGAGAAGAAACAAATCTTAGGCGAAGGCATGTCGCTCAATAAACTCCTGAGTGTATCTGCAACAAGATTCTCAACAAAAAGTAAGAGGAAGCAACGAGTTCCTGCCATTAATCATCTCAATGAGAGTGATGACTGATTGGAATCAGTTATGGTACGTATTTGTTGTCATAATCATGTGAAAACCTACATTAAATGTTAAACTCAAGGGATTTTGATGGTTCCGCTAGATCAATACAATTTTGAGGATTCCCGGTTTTCCTTCCTTTGCTTGAGTGCCGAATGCGCCTGTGGACATATTTGCAGGGGAATGGAAGAACTTATGGACAAAACCGTCTTTCAATTCCTGAGCATTGAATGATGGTGTAGTGGTGTTCTACATGGCTGAGTGAGGACATGATTTTAACTTTTAGGTTGTCTTTCTTTAATAGATAGGTGACCGTCCTTGCGTTATTGGTGAACTCAGTGCTGTTTATGAACTAGTGATCATACTTTAGTGCAAGTGTTCAATCCAGCTTTGTATCAGAACTGAAAATTGACAGCTGACTGAAACTGCTGTTTCTGTTAAAGATGTACAACAGAGCTACTGAAAAGCTAATGCACTTTGATATCGACACTCTTTAAATGTAAATCAGTAATATATATTGCAAATTTCTGAACTATCAGATGCCTATATTTCCTCTTATATATTGGATACTTTTTTAGTATAGTAAAGTTGGCATTCTCCATGGATACAAAAGCTTCATTACACCCATGTTAGAAAACAAGCAAGGATACCGAAGGCAAGACTTATGACAACTAAACAAAAGTGTTACACATAGGTGTTCCATGAAAAGCCACTTAATCAATTATACATTTCCATCAGCTAAGAACACAAACAAATCAAAGGTATAGACCATCCAGTCCCAGTCCTACACTACATAAGGTTAAACATGAAAAAATGATAAGCAGAAGTAAGGAAACCTAATATGAATGAGATGTCCAAAACTCAAACTACTGACGCAACTAATAGCTTTATTCACTAAATCTCTACCATAATAGTCAAAACACACAAGTAATTGAGAAGAATTTAACCAAACTAGAAATAGAATAACAAATCATAGTCCAAAAATAGACTACTTAAGAATGACTAAATAGAGTAGCATTCAAGTAGGCAAGCCGATACAATAAGAAAACACATGAGCAATCTTTGATAAGCATAAACCAATATTTAGCTAACATTCATTCACCACTATCTAAATCAATTACAGGGCTTCTATTTGCACCTAATACGTTACTCAAGTGAAAGGCATACCTGGAAATCAAACAAACGCAAATGAGTGAGGACTTCAAACAGTAACAGCAGTATAATACATCAATAACAACAATATTATATTCTTCTAAACGAATTTCTGAAAGTTTTAAGCTATTCCTAACAATGAACCTAGAGAGAAAATTTTAGTATATCAAGTTCAGATGATGTAGAAAAACTACTGTATTTTTCAGAATATTCAAGATACTGAAAACAAATGAAAAGCTATAGAAAGAGTAGTGTGGGGGGCGGGGCATTATACTGTTAAAAGTCTGCCAACAATATATAAGTCCATATAGGAACACAGACAAATGGTCTTGTCAGACTATACCATTGTATAAGACCTCACTAAAATGGCTATGGTGATGCATACATTAGGGCTATGCGCCTTCGGCATCAAAATTGGCAAAGTTCAACAACAATGGAACTGGGACTCAGGCTATGCCTCTTCGCCAACAAGTTAACCTATGGTTGAACCAAGACTCAGGCTATGCACCTTCACCATCAAAATTGACAAAGTTCCACAATAGATTAAATAGGACTCAAGCAATGCACCTTCGCCAACAAGTTCAACTATGGTTGAACCAAGACTCAGGCTATGCACCTTCGCCATCAAAATTGACAAAGTTCAACAACAGTTGAACTAGGACTCAGGCTATGCGCCTACGCTAACAAGTTCAAATTACGGTTGAACCAACACTCAGGATATGCGCCTTCACCAACAAAATTGATAAAGATTAACATTAGTGGAACGGAGACTTAGTCTATGCGCCTTCACCAACAAGTTCAAACAATGGTTGAACCAACACTCAGGATATTGGCTTTCACAATCAATACTGACAAAGTTCAACAACAATTAAACTGGGACTCAGGCTATGCGCCTTAGCCAACATGTTCAACTATGGTTGAACCAAGACTCAGGCTTTGCACCTGCACAATCAAAATTGACAAAGTTCAACTACGGTTGAACCACGACTCAAGCTATGTGCCTTCACTGTAAAAATTAAAAAATTTCAACAACAGTTGAAGTGGGACTCTGGCTACGCGCCTTTTCCAAAAAGTTCAACTATGGTTAATCCAAGACTCAGGCGATGTGCCTTTGGCGTCACAATTGAGAAAGTTCAACAACAATTGAACTGGGACTTAGGCTTTGCGCCTTCACCGACAAGGTCAAACTATGGTTGAACTAAGACTCAGGCTATTTTCCTCTGCCATCAAAATTGAGAAAGTTCAACAACAGTTGAACTGGGACTCGGGCTATGCGCCTTCGCCAACAAGTTCAACTACGGTTGAACCAAGCACTACTAGAAATTTGAGCTATGGCAACACTTTTTATTGCTACGGTTCTGGAACCGTTGCTATAGGTGGTCTATGGTTACGTTTGTAACCGTTAGAACTATCAGAACACTTACTAATTGAACCGTTGACATAGTCCACAAACCGTCCCTATAGAAGCATATATGGCAACACTTTATATAACCGTAACAATAAATCCATCTATGGGAACGGGTATCTCTATTGTTACTGTCACGACCCTAGTTCACCAATTGTGAACATGTCGTGATGGCACCCAGTCCCCACGACTAGGTAAGCCTAACACGTTGCGGAATATACAATTATAAATACTTAAATAAGAAACAGCGGAAAAATAGCATAAAAGATATGTAATCCGTGCCGCTTGGCACATACATCCGTCACACAATGAAATAAACACTACCAAGATCCGGAACCCCACGGTAACACAGACTAAAAGAGAAAATACAACTGTGGCTCTATGTGTAAAGAGTATCTAACAACGAAATGAAGAAAAATGTCAACTAGTACTACTAGAATAGAAGGAAAGCCTCCGGATCTGCGGACGTAGCAGATCGATCATACCTCGAGGTCTCCAGAAAAGCTGCGGAAATCACCTAGCACGAGCCTGCTCTGATGTACCTGGATCTGCACAACAAAAGTGTGCAGAAGAGTAGCATGAGTACACCACAGCGGTACTCAGTAAGTGCCAAGCCTAACCTCGATGGAGTAGTGACGAGGAAGGTCAGGGCCCTACTGAGAAACAATAATATAATGATGATAACAAAAAATAAACAGTTTAAATGATAATAATTTCCGAAATAACAACAATAAGATGATTACTGCAACTGTCTACAATCAAGCTAACAACAAATAAACAACACAATAAAACAATTCCAGGACCTGTGGGAATTGAACCCACAGTCCCATTCTCAGTACCTCTGGGTCTCCGGGAATCGAACCCACAGCCCATGTCTCAATAATATCTCAATAACTCAGGATCTCCGGGAATCGAACCCGCAGTCCCTACCAATAATTCAGGATCTCGGGAATCGAACCCGTAGTCCACATTTCAATAATCTCGGGATCTCGGGAATCGAACCCGTAGTCCACATTTCAATAATCTTAGGATCTCGGGAATCGAACCCGTAGTCCATATTTCAATAATCTCAGGATCTCGGGAATCGAACCCGTAGTCCACATTTCAATAATCTCAGGATCTCGGGAATCGAACCCGTAGTCCATATTTCAATAATCTCAGGATCTCGGGAATCGAACCCGTAGTCCATAACCACAGCAAGTAAAGGAATACACAGAGAGAAGTATAATATGCTTAACGATAACTTCGCCGATGAACAGCGCCAGCGATTACCAAGAAAACTCAAGTAAGTCAATTAAGCAACTAGGCAATTAGATTCTATCTAATCATGCTTTTGTAACTACTACCGGGTAGGAATATCGAATTTAACAACTAAAAACAGGAATATCACTTATTGAACATTTTGAGTAAAGTATGTGTTCAACAACCAGCGCATGTACACGCCCGTCACCTCGCGTACAAGGCATTTAAAGTATCACAATAATATCCTAGGGGTGAAAGTCTCCCACACGAGGTTAGACAAGCCACTTACCTCAGATGTTTACGAACAATTCAATCCGTGGCAATGCCCTTTTCCTTTCAAATTTGGCTCCAATCCAATCGTATCTATACACAATTGAATTAATATCATCAATACTACTCAACAAACAAATTCCTAAGGCCAATTACAACTTTTACAACATTCTGCCCGGAATAGTGAATTTCGACCCCGGGCCCACATGATCGGAACTCGGGGTTCGGACCAAAATCCGGTTACCCATTCCCCCCGCGAGTTCAAGTATATGATTTGTTTCAAAATCGGACCTCAATTCGAGGTCCAATTTCCCAATTTATGAAAAACCCTATATTCTACCAAAAACAAGAAATTCTACCATGAAAACATTTGATTTCTATTGAAAAACATGTATAATGATGTTAAGAATTGAAAGAATTAAGTAAAAAGTGACTTACAATTGTTTTGAAGAAGAAGGAATCCGTGAAGAATCGCAAATGGGTGTTTTTGGGTTGTGAAATGTGAAGATTGAAGCTGGAAATCGTGATTTACAAGTCTCCTGTGTTCGCATTTGCGAACATGGGTTCGCAATTGCGAACCCCGACCAATTTCTGGAGTTTGAAAAATAACCTAAGGTTGGGAAGTTAGCATTTGCGAACTTTTGTTCGCATTTGCGAAGCCAAGGCAAAACTGGGAAGTTCGCATTTGCGAACTATTGTTCGCAATTGCGAACACAGGCTAAATATTGGGAGGTTCGCATTTGCGAACTATTGTTCGCATTTGCGAACTATTGTTCGCATTTGCGAACACAGGCACAGTAGTGTCAAGTTCGCATTTGCGAACTATTGTTCGCATTTGCGAACACAGGCACAATAGGGGGAGTTCGCATTTGCGAACTCTGCAGAATAGTGGGGAGTTCGCATTTGTGAACTATTGTTCGCATTTGCGAACTCTGCAGACCAGTTGCTGACAACAACTTCTAACATGAGAAATTGATCTCGTGGCCTATCCAAAGTTCACCCGAGCCCTCAGGGCTCCAAACCAAATATGCACACTGACTTAAAAACATCATACGAACATACTCGCGCGATCAAATCGCCAAAATAACATCAAAAATCAATAATTCACATCGAATTCAAGCCTAAATTTCTTAAAACTTTCCGAATTGCACATTCGATCTAAAACCCAACCAAACGACGTCCGAATAACCTGAAAATTTGCGGACATATCCAAAATCACATAACGAAGCTACAGAAATTGTCGGAATTCCATTCCGACCCCCAGATCAAAATCTCACCTATCGTTCGGATTCGCCAAAATCTCAACCTTCGGCATTTCAAGCCTAATTGAGCTACAAACCTCCAAAATACATTCCGAACGCGTTCCTAACCCCGAAATCACCCAACGGAGCTAATGGAACCATCGGATTTCCGTTCCGAGATCGTCTTAACACTGTTCCAGCTACGGACCGTTTTCTAGCTTTTAAAGCTCTCATTTAGGGACTAAGTGTCCCAAAATGCTCCAAATTTCAGAACTGACTCTCCTGGCAAACCACAATAGCAGAAATGAACTTAGGGGAACAGTTAAATTGGGGATTGGGGCGTAATTTTCTAAAACGATAGGTCGAGTCATTACATCTTCCCACACTTAAAAGATTCGTTCGTCCTCGAACGAGCATAGAAAATATATCTGGAGTAGTGAAAAGATGAGGGTACTGGCTGCGCATATCCTGCTCGGCCTCCCAAGTCGCCCCTCTTCGACCGGCTGGCCCCGCCACTGAACCTTTACTGAAGCGATGTTCTTTGACCTTAGCTTTCTGACCTGCCTGTCTAGAATGGCTACTGGCTCCTCAACATAAGACAGATCCTTGTCTAGCTGAACAGAAGTGAAATCCAACACATGCGACGGGTCACCATGGTACCTCCGGAGCATGGAGACATGAAATACGGGGTGAACTCCGGCTAGACTAGGAGGTAAGGCTAACTCATAGGCAACCTCCCCAATATGCCTCAAAATCTCAAAAGGACCAATAAATCTGGGACTCGGTTTCCCTTTCTTCCCAAACCTCATAACACCCTTCATGGGCGAGACTCGAAGAAGAACCCGCTCACCAACCATAAAAGCCACATCGCGAACCTTCTTGTCCGCATAACTCTTCTGTCTAGACTGGGCTGCACGAAGTCTGTCCCGAATCACCTTGACCTTGTCCATAGCCTCCTGAACCATATCAGTACCTAGCAACCTGGCCTCGCCCGGCTCAAACCAACCCACGGGAGACCTGCACCTCCTACCATATAGGGCCTCGTACGGTGCCATCTGAATACTAGACTGGTAGCTGTTGTTATAAGCAAACTCCGCCGGTGGCAAGAAGTGATCCCATGAACCTCCAAACTCAATCACGCACACACGGCGCATATCCTCCAAAATCTAAATAGTGCGCTCGGACTGCCCATCAGTCTGGGGGTGAAATGTTGTGCTCAGCTCCACCCGAGTACCTAACTCCTGCTGTACGGCTCTCCAGAACCGTGAAGTGAACTGAGTGCCTCTATCTGAAATGATGGAAACTGGAATACCATGCAGCCGAACTACCTCTCTGATATAGATCTCCGCCAGTCGCTCCGATGAATATGTAGTGCTCACCGGTATAAAATGAGCGGACTTGGTCAGCCGATCCACAATGACCCAAATGGAATCAAACTTCCTAACCGTCCGTGGAAGTCCGGATACAAAGTACATGGTAATGCGCTCCCATTTCCACTCGGGAATCTCAATCTGCTGCATCAATCCACCCGGACGCTGATGCTCATACTTCACCTGCTGGCAGTTGAGGCATCTAGAAACATAATCCACTATATCCATTTTCGTCCGCCTCCACCAGTAATGCTGTTTCAAGTCCTGATACATCTTCGCGGCTCCCGGATGGATGGAATACCGCGAGCTATGGGCCTCTGCTAGAATCAGCTCTCGAAGATCATTTACATTGGGCACACAGATGCGCCCCTGCATCCTCATAACTCCATCATCTCCGATGGTAATATCTCGAGCATCACCACGCCGAACTCTATACTGGAGGACAAGCAAATGAGGGTCGTCGAACTGACGCTCCCTGATGCGGTCAAATAGAGAAGACCGAGAAATAACACAAGCCAGAACCCGGCTGGCTCTGAAAGATCCAGTCTAACAAACTGTCTGGCTAAAGCCTGAACATCCATCGCCATAGGCCTCTCCGAAGCTGGTAGATACGCCAAACTCCCCAAACTCTCTGCCCGACGACTCAAGGCATCGGCAACCACATTAGCCTTGCCCGGATGATAGAGAATAGTAATATCATCGTCCTTCAGTAGCTCCAACCATCTCCTCTGACGCATATTCAGGTCCTTCTGCTTAAGCAAGTGCTGCAAGCTCCGGTGATCGGTGTAGATCTCACAAGGAACCCCATATAAATAATGACGCCAAATTTTCAAGGCGTGAACAATGGCAGCTAGCTCCAAATCATGAACAGGGTAATTCTTCTCATGCACCTTCAGCTGTCTCGACGCGTAGGCAATCACCCTACCGTCCCGCATCAATACCGCACCGAGTCCAACTCGTGAGGCATCACAATATACGGTATAGGACCCCGAACCTATAGGCAACATCAATATAGGGGCCGAAGTCAAAGCTGTCTTGAGCTTCTGAAAGCTCGCCTCACACTCGTCTGTCCACTGGGAAGGGGCACCCTTTTGGGTCAATCTGGTCATAGGTGCTGCGATCGAAGAGAACCCCTCTACAAAACGACGGTAATAGCCCGCCAAACCAAGGAAACTCCAAATCTCAGTAGCGGAGGAGGGTCTGGGCCAACTCTGCACGACCTCCACCTTCCTCGGATCTACTCGAGTACCATCACTCGACACCACGTGGCCCAAAAATGCCACTGAACTCAACCAGAATTCACATTTAGAGAACTTGGCATAAAGCTGCTTCTCCCTCAGAATCTGAAGCACTATCCTCAAATTCTGCTCGTGCTCTTCCCGGCTCCGGGAATATACTAGAATATCATCAATGAATACAATCACGAACGAGTCCAGATAAGGCCTGAACACAATGTGCATCAAATGCATAAAGGCTGTTGGGGCATTAGTCAGCCCAAAAGACATCACGAGGAACTCATAGTGACTATACCGGGTCCTGAAGGCAGTCTTCGAGATATCTGGCTCCCGAATCTTCAGCTGGTGATACCTAGAGCGCAAATCAATCTTAGAAAACACCTGTGCGCCCTGTAGCTGGTCAAATAAATCATCAATACGGGGCAAAGGATACCGGTTCTTCACTGTAACCTTGTTCAACTGATGATAGTCAATACACATACGCATAGAACCGTCCTTCTTCTTCACAAACAACACAGGAGCACCCCAAGGCGAAACACTGGGTCGAATAAAACCCTTGCCCAATAACTCCTGTAACTGATCTTTCAACTCCTTCAACTCGGGAGGATCCATACGGTACGGTGGAATAGATATGGGCTGAGTGCCCGGCAACAAGTCAATAGCAAAGTCAATATCTCTGTCAGGCGGCATGCCCGGAAGATCAGCTGGAAATACATCAGCAAAGTCACGTACCACATGAATAGAATCAATAGAGGGAGTGTCAATACTGACGTCCCGCACATAGGCTAGATAAGCAGCACACCCCTTCTCAACCATACGCTGAGCTCTGAGAAAAGAAATAACACGGCTAGGGGTGTGATCTAGAGTACCACTCCACTCAATACGTGGAATGCCCGGCATAGCCAGCGTCACGGTCTTGGCGTGACAATCAAGAATAGCATAATGGGGCGACAACCAGTCCATGCCCAGAATAATATCAAAATCGACCATCCCGAGCAACAATAGATCCGCTCTGGTCTCAAAATCACAAATGGTAACCAAACACGACCGATATACGCGGTCCACAGCCAAAGAATCACCCACCGGAGTGGAAACATAAATGGGGGCACTCAAAGAATCCCGAGGCACACCCAGGTGAGAAGCAAAGTAAGAAGACACATATGAAAAAGTGGAACCAGGGTCGAATAGAACCGATGCCTCCCTGTGACTAACCAGAATAATACCTGTGATAACAGAATCAGATGCAACAGCCGCAGCGCGATCAGGAATAGCATAGAATCTGGCCTGTCCCCCCTCTCGAGGGCGGCCTCTGGAACTCTGACCCCCGCCCCTGGCTGGCTGGGCAGGTGGAGTGGCGGCTAGGGCTGGAATGATAGCCTGCTGGCCCTGAGAACCACGCGGATGCTGTGATGACTGATGAGGGGCTCCTCTCCTGCGCCTGGGGCACTCCCTAACCAGGTGGCGAGTATCCCCGCACTCAAAACAAGCTCCGGGAGGACGCGGTGGCTGTGACTGACCGGCCTCACCCCCACTAGTCTGACCCCTGGAAGGACCCCGCGCAGGAGGTGCACTGGAAACTGGGGGAGCATAATAAGGCTCCTGAGATGCTGGAAGACCTGGAGTACTACCGGCTGCGGGCAATGCCGAGTGAACTGGTCGACCGGAATAACCCCTGCCAAAACGACCGGCTGATGAAGTGCGGGCACCAGAGAAATGGCCCGACTCACGAGACCTCTTGGCCTCTCTCTCTCTCCGCTCTCTAGGGAGCATACTCTCGATCCTCTTGGCAATGCTAACTGCCTGCTGATAAGATATATCTGTCTCCAGCTCTTTGGCCATGCTGGATCGGATAGGCGGAACAAGGCCCTCAATGAATCTCCGCACTCTCTCCCGAATCGTGGCTACCAAAGCCGGTGCATGCCTGGCTAAACGGGTGAAACTGATAGCATACTCCGATACTGACATGGAGCCCTGTCGCAACCGCTCAAACTCCGAGCACCAAGAATCCCTCAGGCTCTATGGAACAAACTCCCTCAAAAACAGATCTGAAAACTGCGTCCAAGTCAATGAAGCAGACTCCTCTGGACTATCCAACTCATACGTGCGCCACCAATTATAAGCGGCCCCACGAAACTGAAAAGCAGTGAAAGAAACCCCGCTGGTCTCCACAATCCCCATAGTACGAAGAATACGATGACACTCCTCTAGAAAACCCAATGCATCATCTGAAGCCAAACCATTAAACACTGGAGGGTCATATTTCTTGAACCTCTCCAATCTATTCTGCTCGTCCTCAGAGGCAGCTGGTCCACCTCCGGGTTGTGCTGGGGTGGCAGGAGGCATAACCAAAACATCCGGAACCTGTCCCACTAGCACACGCTGCTCCGGTGTAACGGCTGCAGGAGTTTGGGCCCCTCCCCCGGCCTGAGATGTAGCTGCGACGAGAGGAAGCGATCCTGCCTGAGCTAAAGTGGTATACATACTCATGAACTGGGCCAGGGTCTCCTGTAGTGCTGGAGTAGTAGCAGCTGTAGTCGGTGTACCAGGTGCCTGCGCTCCAACCTGGTCTACCTGTGGCACCTCGGCGGCAGCGCGCGCGGGTGCTGTGGCTGCACCTCGGGCGCGTCCTCGTCCTCTACCTCGGCCCCGGCCTCTAACGGCGGCAACAGGGGGCGCGGGTACCTGATCATCGCGAGTAGCTCGTGTCCTCACCATCTGTGAGAGAATAGAAAGTAGTAGTTTAGATTTTTGATGCCAAAAATGTTGCACGACAAGGAATCCAAAAGAAATGAAGAGTTTCCTAAATAGTTACATAGCCCCTCGTAGATAAATACAGACGTCTCCGTATCGATCAGCGAGACTCTAGGTAACCGGTCTGTGTCCCGTGACTCCTATGAACCTAGAGCTCTGATACCAACTTGTCACGACCCTAGTTCACCAATTGTGAACATGTCGTGATGGCACCCAGTCCCCACGACTAGGTAAGCCTAACACGTTGCGGAATATACAATTATAAATACTTAAATAAGAAACAGCGGAAAAATAGCATAAAAGATATGTAATCCGTGCCGCTTGGCACATACATCCGTCACACAATGAATAAAACACTACCAAGATCCGGAACCCCACGGTAACACGGACTAAAAGAGAAATACAACTGTGGCTCTATGTGTAAAGAGTATCTAACAACGAAATGAAGAAAAATGTCAACTAGTACTACTAGAATAGAAGGGGAGCCTCCGGATCCGCGGACGTAGCAGATCATACCTCGAAGTCTCCCAGAAAGCTGCAGAATCACCTAGTACGAGCCTGCTCTGATGTACCTGGATCTGCACAACAAAAGTGTGCAGAAGAGTAGCATGAGTACACCACAGCGGTACTCGGTAAGTGCCAAGCCTAACCTCGATGGAGTAGTGACGAGGAAGGTCAGGGCCCTACTGAGAAACAATAATAATATGATAAAAAAATAAACAGTTTAAATGATAATAGTTTCCGAAATAACAACAATAAGATGATTACTGCAACTGTCTACAATCAAGCTAACAACAAATAAACAACTCAATAAAAGAATTCCAGGACCTGTGGGAATTGAACCCACAGTCCCATTCTCAGTACCTTTGGGTCTCCGGGAATCGAACCCGCAGCCCATGTCTCAATAATATCTCAATAACTCAGGATCTCCGGGAATCGAACCCGCAGTCCCTACCAATAAGTCAGGATCTCGGGAATCGAACCCGTAGTCCACATTTCAATAATCTCAGGATCTCGGGAATCGAACCCGTAGTCCACATTTCAATAATCTCAGGATCTCGGGAATCGAACCCGTAGTCCATATTTCAATAATCTCAGGATCTCGGGAATCGAACCCGTAGTCCATATTTCAATAATCTCAGGATCTCGGGAATCGAACCCGTAGTCCATAACCACAGCAAGTAAAGGAATACACAGAGAGAAGTATAATATGCTTAACGATAACTTTGCCGATGAACAGCGCCAGCGATTACCAAGAAAACTCTAGTAAGTCAATTAAGCAACTAGACAATTAGATTCTATCTAATCATGCTTTTGTAACTAATACCGGGTAGGAATATCGAATTTAACAACTAAAAACAGGAATATCACTCATTGAACATTTTGAGTAAAGTATGTGTTCAACAACCAGCGCATGTACACGCCCGTCACCTCGCGTACAAGGCATTTAAAGTATCACAATAATATCCTGTGGGTGAAAGTCCCCCACACGAGGTTAGACAAGCCACTTACCTCAGTGTTTACGAACAATTCAATCCGTGGCAATGCCCTTTTCCGTTCAAATTTGGCTCCAATCCAATCGTATCTATACACAATTGAATTAATATCATCAATACTACTCAACAAACAAATTCCTAAGGCAAATTACAACTTTTACAACATTCTGCCCGGAATAGTGAATTTCGACCCCAGACCCACATGATCGGAACTCGGGGTTCGGACCAAAATCCGGTTACCCATCCCCCCACGAGTTCAAGTATATGATTTGTTTTAAAATCGGACCTCAATTCGAGGTCCAATTTCCCAATTTATGAAAAACCCTATATTCTACCAAAAACAAGAAATTCTACCATGAAAACCTTTGATTTCTATTGAAAAACATGTATAATGATGTTAAAAATTGAAAGAATTAAGTAAAAAGTGACTTGCAATTGTTTTGAAGAAGAAGGAATCCATGAAGAATCGCAAATGGGTGTTTTTGGGTTGTGAAATGTGAAGATTGAAGCTGGAAATCGTGATTTACAGGTCTCTGTGTTCGCATTTGCGAACATGGGTTCGCAATTGCGAACCCCGACCAATTTCTGGAGTTTGAAAAAATAAGCTAAGGCTGGGAAGTTCGCATTTGCGAACTTTTGTTCGCATTTGCGAAGCCAAGGCAAAACTGGGAAGTTCGCATTTGCGAACTATTGTTCGCAATTGCGAACACAGGCTAAATATTGGGAGGTTCGCATTTGCGAACTATTGTTCGCATTTGCGAACTATTGTTCGCATTTGCGAACACAGGCAGAATAGTGTCGAGTTCGCATTTGCGAACACAGGCACAGTAGTGTCAAGTTCGCATTTACGAACTATTGTTCGCATTTGCGAACACAGGCACAATAGGGGGGAGTTCGCATTTGCGAACTATTGTTCGCATTTGCAAACTCTGCAGAATAGTGGGGAGTTCGCATTTGCGAACTCTGCAGACCAGTTGCTGACAGCAACTTCTAACATGAGAAATTGATCTCGTGGCCTATCCAAAGTTCACCCGAGCCCTCGGGGCTCCAAACCAAATATGCACACTGACTTAGAAACATCATACGAACTTGCTCGCGCGATCAAATCGCCAAAATAACATCAAAAATCAATAATTCACATCGAATTCAAGCCTAAATTTCTTAAAACTTTCCGAATTGCACATTCGATCTTAAACCCAACCAAACGACGTCCGAATGACCTGAAAATTTGCGGACATATCCAAAATCACATAACGAATCAACAGAAATTATTGGAATTCCATTCAGACCCCCGGATCAAAATGTCACCTATCGTTCGGATTCGCAAAATCTCAACCTTCGGCATTTCAAGCCTAATTGAGCTACGGACCTCCAAAATACATTCCGAATGCGTTCCTAACCCCAAAATCACCCAACAGAGCTAATGGAACCATCAGATTTCCGTTCCGAGATCGTCTTAACACTGTTCCGGCTACGGACCATTTTCTAGCTTTTAAAGCTCTCATTTAGGGACTAAGTGTCCCAAAATGCTCCAAATTTCAGAACTGACTCTCCTGGCAAACCACAATAGCAGAAATGAACTTAGGGGAACAGTTAAATTGGGGATTGGGGCGTAATTTTCTAAAACGACAGGTCGGGTCGTTACAGTTACGGTTATTAATTCCCTCTTTTTTTTACCCAAATTTTTAGTACCCGCCCGCCATCTTATTTTTTATTTTGTTTTTTGTTTTAGACCTCCTAAAATATGAAATACACTAAACCCCCTAAAAACATGTCTTCCTCGCAGTCTACTCCAATACAGTACTCCCAAAATATAGCTCTAAAATCAGACCAAATCAGCGAAAATAATCCATCAAAATTCCAAAATATATCGAATTAGAGAGCTTTTTGCGAGATTCAAGAGCTCTCTTCGCGATTGGGTTTGAGATTTGAGTCATTGTGTGCCTGATTTTGCTATTTGTTTGGAGAGACCAAGCTCAGCATTTTTAGGGCTTCTGTTCGTGTGTAGATTCTGTTCTGCGTGCGATAATTCAATTTTCTTCAAAGAGACCTCATCAGCAAATTGAGTCGATGCCGCGCTAGGCTGTTGCTGTTCGTAATCTCCTTCTCGAGTGAACTTGACTGAAAATCGAGTGGTAAGCACCTTTGTTCTCCTGTTCATCCTATCGATGCTTTGGCCTTGGTTGATTTGTAGTCCACAAGCTGGTCTCTGTCTTTCCTGATTCTTGTCTTCATTGTGTTTTAACCAGCTGCTATATATATCGTGTGAGAATGTGTGTAGAACAGTGGTGGCCTGTGGGTGTGAGCTCTGTTGTGTTGTGTGGTTGAGATGAATGGGGTAACGTGACTCAACTGGGAATTTATCAGCAAGTTGAGCATTAAAGCACAAAAAGCACAAACATATTATCTAGGTAGTGTAACTAATTGTGTGGACATCATATTATCAATTAAACATGTAGCTTCAGCTTGAAAGTGTTTGGCCGACTTCTGCAAATTGCACTACCCTTAACTAAATATTTAATGTGAGTAAGAAAAACTTTTAAGGGATATCTACATAGGGGTGATTTTGTTAAAACAAATTGATTTTTTTTCCTGATTTTATAAATGAACATTTATTTTTGACCAAAATAAAAAAACAAATACCGAATGGAGTAACATATATCCATTGATTTCGTAAGAACGATGGGCGTAGTTAAGTATTTTTCTGAAATTAACTTGTTGAATGCTGAGAATAATGATAGGTTGTTGTGTAAGATATTGACGCAATACTGGAAATCCTAGATTTGCTAGGCTCACTACTGCACCATTTAAATTGCTTGACTATAAATAATTGCAAGTTTATCTAACTAGTAGTAGTTTATTACTCATGTCTTAATTTTACTTTATCATAATTCACTTCCCCTATTGCAAAACAAAATCAAGATTGAAGTTCATATTATATTTTACAAGCCAAATAACACTTGCTAGTTCAAATTTTAAGAACTTCTAAATGAGAATACTCGTGGAGCTCATAGACTGTCCATTAAATTGATTAAAAAAAATCCAAGAAAGCTAAGTTATACGTAGAATATAGAATACTGCGTTAGATGCAACAATTGCAATATTTCCAGAATGCAACTTATTATATGCTTGCATAGCTGGATTTCTTTTTTGCAAAACATGCTGACCAAGTACAGGTGCTTCATTACCACATGAAACTGCTAACATTAGTTCAACACCATATGAGCCTCGATTACCATCTGCCTTAGCATAAACTGCAGCAGTTGTTGATTCGCACACTGTTGACATATTTTTTTCTGCATAGCAATCTTTTCGTAGGCTTCGATAATTGGATTCACTACATTGGAGAGCCTTTCTATAGCTATTCTAGCACGAACATCCCTGAAGGAGAATTTGTTCCTTTACAAATTTGTGCAACATCACCATCATTCTCTGGAACAAGTGAACCAAAAACATTTTGTGCCCTGAATCTTGCATTGTACGCACAGTAGGCATCATCCCTTCAACAAATTGTCCTGCTCGTTTAGCAATCCAAAACTCCCTAGCATTACCATCTAGTTTATCAAGATTTTCCAGGCCTTCATATTCCTCTACCTGAACTTTTTTGTGCTTGATCGAGGTTCTGATCAATGATATTGGGCATGCAACAGTAAGTATTTGGAAGATAAATTATGAGTCGACTACACTAGTACTGAAATTAGCAGTTACTCTAGGATGTTTGGTTTCCTGAAGTTTGTTTCCTTTGGATGTGCAATTTGCTTTTTTTTTCCTTCTTCATGAGTCGTTAGATATATTCCATCTAGATAAATGAAAGAGTTCCGTTAAAAGGGAACGTTTATGAGCTTTTGAATTGGACAGGGGATTTCACTGTCCCTAGAATCAAAGTTAACTGCATGCGGAGGCTTAGGGTGTCATGAGACTTCGTTCTACTTTCTTTTGCTTTCTGTTTGTGCTCAAGTGAAGATGTTTTCATTTGATTTTAAGTCTTGAACATTCTGTGCTGCATTTTTCAAAGAATTGATGAGGCTCTTGCTCCAATCCCCTTCCATTTGTCTGAAGAAATTTCCTTACATGTATTTAAGGGGAATGCGGTTTCGCAAAGAAACTCACAGCCTGTTACAATGTCACGTGACAATAGTTTGTCTTTTATTTCAAGTTGATGTGCTTTTGACATTTCTGTAAATTGACTTCTATCATCTGTATCATATTTATTGTATTGTTGAATTGTCTTACTATTAAGAGCTTCATACTGTGTCATTTGTATTAGATTAAAGAAACTGCACTGATGAATCAGTAGCTAGTTACAAACGCGGAATTAGCATAAAAGACTAATGAGATTATCAAAATCGATTTTTAAATTGGAGATTTTTGCATCTGGCCTGGAAATATTATTGTTTAGTGTGTGATTTTGTCATGTCCGTTGCATCATGTAATATAGTAGTAGTATTTGAAATATTTTTTGTGGGATAAGGCAAGTGATATTTGAGGGCCTATATTGTTTGTTTTTAATGGGAATGGAATGCAGGTAGGCCGGCCAAGAAAGCTATGAAACAAGATTACATTAGAATTTGGATTAGTCTAAATTATTCAATACCTATATACGATTAAATGTAGTTGAACCAAACGGAAACTGGCTTAGATATCAGCTTTGCTATAAATAAATGCATAAATAAAAAATTGAAATAGTTATGGTGAAGAAGCTGAAAAATAAGGGGTCATGTGAGGTTTCCATCACACGGATTTTTTGGGCAGCCAAGATATCCCCTTTGTTAAGTTTGAAATTGGCCTTCTCTTACTGGTGCTGTCAGATCAATCTTGGTTTGACTGAGTGCCCTTTTCTTTTTCTTTTTCCTTCTCTTTTTCCATTTGTCATTCTCATAATATTTTTGTTTTCTTCTGTCAATTTTGGGACATATAGGATTTACATTCTTGCCATGTGTACTTGCTGGGCTTAGCACAGCACCACAGTATTTGGTCGAAGGAAACATTTTTTCAGAGGTACACATATATCCTCTTTCTGAATTTATTTCTCATTCCTTTTTTTGTTAATAAATGTGACTACTGACTTGTTGTAGAATCTATGTTTTGCTAAATATGGGAGTGTAGTGAAGTGATTGCTAGTTGTGTGTAATGTGTTTTTGAAGTAGGATTTTTTGTTTGGTGAAAACATATACATGCATATGAATCAAGAATTTCTTCTCTTCTCTACTTCTCTGATTCTTTAAGATGGCTATCCTCTGCCATATTCTCTTTATGTTGTAGAAAGATTGTTTAAGACGATCATTGTGCTTCTTTTCTTTTTGGTGTTTTTCATCTTACCATTTTCAGAGAAACGAAATAATATAGTATTGTGGAGATCTTGATAGAATTGTAGTATAGTATGTTTATGCTAATGTGTGTCAATGTTGGGAAGGAGGATATTTAATTGAATAATTGTTATTCATAATCCCTTATCCTACATCGGTTTGTGTCTTGTCTAAAAAGGTTGATTCTTTCTTTTTTACCTCCAAGTATGTTCTTCTTGATCCCTCGATCTTTCTTACCTTGAATACTAATTTCGGTGATTTGAATATATTATATAGGATAACCATGGATTATGGTGATAAAAGTTGGATGGACGGATGAGTATATAGGTGGAGTGAATAATTTTCTTGATAAGGCATTTGAACGAGCCGCTCAAGGAAATGAAATTTTATGTCCTTGCAAAAAGAGCATTAATCGCTATTGGCATTATAGAAATGTGGTAGAGTATCATTTAGTTGTTCATGGGTTTGTTGATGGTTATACTGTAACGACCCGGCCCGTCGTTACGGGAATTACCACCCCGTTATGTTGAAATTGTATGTTTTATGCTTTATTATCAGTGTTAAAGTCTATCGGGTGAGTTAGGAGTGATTTGGATTGGAAATGAGGCATATTGCCTTTGTGAAAGAAACTTGAATAAGAAAAGTCAACCCGGAGTTGACTATTTGGTTATAGGGATCGGAATCGGATTCTGATGATTCGGTTAGTTCCGGAAGGTGATTTGTGACTTAGGGGAGCGATCGGAATTGAATTTGGAGGCTCGGTGTAGAAATAGGCTTGAATTGGCTAAGGTTGAATTTTGACGAAATCCGAACGGTAGGTGAGATTTTGATCCGGGAGTCGGAATGGAATTCCGACGGTTGCAGTAGCTTCGTTAGGTGATTTTGGATGTGCCTGCAAAATTTCAGGTCATTCGGACGTCGTTTGGTCGGGTTTTTGATTGAATGCGTAATTCGGAAAGTTTTAAGGAATTTAGGCTTGAATCCGTGTGTAATTGGTGATTTTGATGTTTAGGATGGTGTTTTTATGATTGGAACAAGTCCGTATTGTGTTTTGGAGTATGTTGGTGGTTTTCGTTGGGGTCCCGGGAGCCTCGGGTTGATTTCGGGGGTCCAAACGGACCATTTCTTCTATTTTTGGAACTGCTGTTGGCTGCTGGTTTTGTTGCGGACGGATGCTCTATGCGATCGCATAGGGTTATTGAGATCGCATAGAAGGATGGAAGTGAGCCCAGAGTTGTTCTATGCGATCGCGTAATAGGAGATGCGATCGCATAGGTATGGAAACTGGCACTATGCGATCGCAGGGTCATTTGTGCGATCGCATAGAAGAGATTGGAGGGGTGAGAAAAATGTTCTATGCGATCGCATAGCAAGGGGTGCGATCGCACAGGTTTGTCAGACTGTGCATTGCGATCGCATAGCTAGTGTTGCGATCGCAGAGAAGAAAAGATGAGGCCTGGAAGGTTGTGCTATGCGATCGCATAGGGTCATTGCGATCGCATAGAAGAGATTGTTCTGGCAGTGAATTAAATCACAGAACAGAGGGGTCGCGGGTTCATTAACCCAAAACCCCATTTTTGAGTTCCAAGAGGATAAATTGACGGGAATTGCTGGTAATTCATCGGGGATTCGTTGGAGGTAAGTTTTGTGGCTTAATTACATCATTTTAACATGAAATCCTTGGTTAATTCCCTGTAAATGGAAGATTAATTGTGGGTTTGAGCCCTAAGCCTAAATTGAAGAAAAACACCAATTTGAGTGGGCAAACGGAGTCCGATTTTGGTAAATTTTATATGTATGGACTCGTGGCGAGACGAGGGTTCCGGAAATGTGAATTTCGTAAATTTTCGGAATGTGGGCCGGGGCTCGGGTTTTGACAACTTTGGGAATTTTGATGTAAATTGAGTTGTATTGATTGGGTGTCGTCCCATTGGCCTAAATTGTTGTATTTTTACTGTATTTGATCCAGATTCTACGCGTGCGGAGCTTGATTCTCGTGGCAAGGGCATTGCGGAGTAGTCGTCGCGCCGTATTGAGGTGAGTAATATATGTGGGTGATGACCAGCGGGTTCGAAACCCCGGTATACCACTTTGTGACGCTGTATCGCGGCGAGACACGTACTCTCTTGTGAGTGCGGGGTCGATTGTGATTGGGGACTATGACATAGTCCGACTTGTTGATACTGTATTATGATATTAGGCTATTTCTTGAGCCGTCGAACCTCCTTCTCGGATGGTTGCATATATATATATATTGTGTTAATGGCCACTCTTGAGCCGTTGAACCCCCTTCTTGGGCGGTTGAGTATACATGTGGGCCGTGAGCCAGTTATTTGATCCCGCGAGGATCGTTATCATTGTCTTATCATATAGACATGCTAGTTTACTACTAGTCCGCAACTATTTTTGTTATTATGCCAATTCCAATCTCTGGAACTTGACATTACTGTTTTCCAACTGAAAAATGATAAAAGAGTTTTCAAAAACTATCTTTGAGCCTGCGAGGCTGTATCTGCATATTAGCTGACTAGTAGTGGATCGGGCTGCGCGCCGCAGCAGGATATATGTTGGATCGGACTGCACGCCGCAGAATATCTCTATGAGATGTGCTTGGGCTGTAGGAGCCCCTCCGAGTCCGAACCCCCACAGTGAGCACGGGTACCCAAAATTGGAGTCGGGCTACACGCCGTAGCGGTCATATCATGCATTGCATTGCATTTAGCTACATCTCGCTAGCTGTTATGCTATTTATTGGTAATTGTTGGAAACAGGTATAGTGAAGATTGATTCTATGACAGGGTAGCTGACTATAGCTTTACATAGTGCTTTATTGTGGATTTCTTATCTGCGCTGTCTTACCCTTGTTTATTACCACTGAGTCTGGCAGTACTCATTTTACTCCCTGCACCTTGTGTGCAGATCCAGGTACCTCTCAGCAGTGATCCAGTAGCTGTGCGAGGCGACGTTTGTGGATATTCGAGGTAGCTGCAGAGTCCGCAGGACCCGACATCCCTTCCTACTGTCTTTGGATTTTGTATTGACATTTCTTTCCGCACTTGGTATTTTGTAAACCCTTATACACTCATGTTCGGTAGAGGCTCATGACTCTTGACCCCTTGGTCTATGGGAGTTGATGTATTATGGGACTTGGTTCCCCGTTTTCGTTACATGTATCGATGTTATTTCTTGAATTAATTTGTTTAAATGGGTTAAAGAGAGCTTCTAGCTCCGTGGTTGATATGGATTGGTCAGGCTGGCTTAGCAATGTGCTGGGCGCCATCATGACCGGATTTGGGGTCGTGACAGATACTCCTTTTACATAGAGCTACAATTGTATGATCCGGTTGGTAGAGTCTTGTGGATCGGTACGGGGACGACTGTACTTATCCTCGGGAGGCTGCGAACCTTTAGAAAACACTTCACTTTTCTTGGAATTCTTATCGTGCGTATTTGATTCAGCTTGAGATATAATTTTGAAATTCCTTCCGTACGTCCGTGTACGCATCGAGCGCTCAGTAATGTAATTGCCTTATGGCTTATGATTTCCTCGAACGAGGGGCGAGATATAATCTCGGTGAGTTCATGTTGGGCCAGTCAGGATGACTCGAGGCTGGACCTTGTTTATGACTTGAGCATTGAGGTGCTGATTTTGTGAGTGGTGGCAATAGATAATGTATTGAGGGTTTGAAACCCCGTATTTGCACTATAAAGTGATGTGCTGAGATGGAATACGCGTCATGTGACGAGCGTGGTGGTATTGTGACTGGGGATTTGGACTTGATCCTTCCCAATTGATAAATTACCGTGTAAAGTGACTAAGACTGGGCTTATATCTATGTACTTGGGCTAGTAGCCATGTTTGAGGCCTTGTGCCGATCTGTAGAGTATTATGGAAGGTTTACCAATGGATGAGTTGTTAATTGTTCGACTCTTATCTAAACTGTTGTGTAGCCCCGAGCTATGGGCATGGTGAATAATTATCATATCTCGTAATTGGAAGGTAAAGTGCCTTAGGTGTAGTGGAACAAGTTTAAACTCAGGAAGACTAAAATGATTATGCTATGTTGATTCTGTCTCTAAGTATGTTGGAAAATTCTGATAAAGGTTATGGTGCTTCGTAGATGTGAAGAAATACTAGGGTATTTTGAACTTATGTTGGTAAAGAATATTCACCGTATAGAAAAGAAAGATAGCTGATTGTATCTGTAAGTAACCATGTTCTGCAGTGTCAGAGTTCTAATAAGGCACGAGTGGTTCCGTTCAATAAGACAGTTGAATTACAGCTGAATAAGGATGACTGACGCTCGAGAATTGTTTACGGTGTTCAAGATTTTACTTGTAACAGTCAGGTGTCTCAAAATTGTGCATGTGGCTAAAGATGGTGGTTTCGTTAGAAGAGATCGGTACTTGTGTTATATTATGTGAATGATGGGATTCTATGTAATCCGTATTGGAAGGTAATGATAACGAATTCAAATCGCAAGAGGTTCTTCAAAATAAAGTATTGTAGGATGTGATCCTTCCGGGAAATTTGAGAGAGTATTCAGTGGCCTATATGTCTCAGACCGTGTGGTCTTATGTACGAGTCTCGTGTGGAATGAGTTCATGTGTTATGGTGCTACGGTAGTGGCTAATATTAAATCAAAGATGAATCAGAAAGGAAACTGGGTAAATGGAACAACTTGTTAATAAACCGAAGCGGTATGATAAAGAATACGACTAATTCCTGGTATGTGGTTGAAGTAAGGAGTCTTGCAGATATTGTGCAATAAAGCTTTTGAGTGTTGGCGGTCGTGTAACCCGATATGAGTATAATATGGGTATAAGGACTCAGTCCTGGCAGTTTAACTTATGCAATGAATGGGAAGAAATAGTTTGTGATGTGTTTTATCATGGTTTGAAGATGAGTATATTCCTATCGATATGCGAAGCGTGGAATGTGTAATGAGTTTTCTTCTATATGGGATTACGAAAGTCCTTGACTAGTTGAGTGCGCCAATGTTGAGGCGGAGGAAAGGGATATGAATTTTCATGTTGTCTTATTGTGATATGGTATACACGATGTGTTATGGAAAGTTGATAATGGTATATTCTAGATTTTGAGATCAGTTCATAATATATGGAAAGTCAATAAAATTATTGAGCAGTGCGGACAGCTGCTGGTGATTTAAGAAAATGGTACTGCTATTCTAGTAATTTGGCAGGGTATATGGTGCAAAGGGACAAGGTAATGTAAACCGATAATATCCATGGTAGAGTGGTATTCTCTTGTTGGATCGACTAAAATAATTGAGTCGTTGATGGCATAGTGAAATTTTCGAATGGCTTTCGAGGTATGAATAGATGCTTGATGTGTGTTATGTAATCGTACGGTGGAGTGTGGGATCGGGCATAGTGATCCATATGTAATACATGTGTTAGAGTCTGGAAGTTCTCGTAATCCGCCTATGCAGTGGTTGTATATCGTGTGTATTAGCACCGTTTAGCTGTTAGCTTGATATGATGAATTTGGGTTATGATACCTTATTTCAGACTGGTTGACATAAGCCAGGTCGTCTAGACTAATGTGATATGGGCTATGTCGGAAAATGGCACAAATTGCGTAGCAGAGAACATCAGAGTATGCTCCAACAGAGTAGTTGTACACAGGACCAGCGGACGGCTGGTAGGCATTGCTTTGTCAGTTGGACCTTAGTGGCGGATGTTAGTGTAGAAGTATCTACCATTGATTCAGTTCCAGTATTGAGAAACGTTGTCGGATGCGTTTCATGTGGCCAAACTTGAGGCGATATATGTTTATTATGATGAGCAACTTGACTCGACACGTATTCATTTGACGAGGGTTACTTGGATCGGGTGGCACGCCGCCACAGGTATGGTATCTAGATCGGGTGGCACGCCGCCACGGGAATGTCATTGGAGCGGGTTGCACGCCGCAACAATGTAATGTGAAAATAGAGTTAGTTTTATATTACCTGGTATACAATACTTCCTAGCTTCTGAGGAAAAGTCCGTATTGAGTATCGTTTGGCGAATGGCACATCGGTTGTGTCCTTTCAGGATGTGATAGCATACATTAATTGTTTCACCGTGGGTGAGGTTGATTGCCTGGGTTCAGACCTAGATCTGTGCGTGGATGACCTTTTTGAGCTTGGTAACTTGAGGTGTTTCATGAGTAATAGTGTTTGGATAGAATCATAAATTGTGGCAAGGCCACGTGATGTTATGACCTCTCGAGGAGGATTCAGGTACTTTATTTCTATAATACGAGACGCGATCTCAGTTCTATATTATGATGGCACAGAGGGATTAAATTGCAGCTCTATTTGCTGGAGACAGTTGTCATGATTTGAGCTGTCATGATTCGAGTGTGTGCGGACGTTTCTATTGGAGCCTATGTTGTGCTCGTTGCGGCTTAGGCCGGTGCTTGAGATGACTTATCACCAGTGCGATGTGTTATAATCGAAATGGTCGTTGGAGCCAATAATGAATGTGAGTATATGTGATTTTAGTTGGTTAGAAAGGTAATACCGAGATTTGGGTCCGAAATCTGTTGTGGTATCAGTTAAAAGTGAAATGGATTCATGAATGGTTGACTTGAGAGATGGGTTCGATATATCGCGTGTCTCGGTTGCCGTGGGCATGATATGGAGGTGTTGGAATAAGACTCTATCTAATGAAAGAGGTTTTCAGCTAGTATTTGGTGATTGTGGCCAGTTGTTGTGATTAGAGACTATCATCTCGAGTGATTGGGTTGTGTGATACATCATATGATCTCACCCGGAGTGGTGAGTATGGCTTATTGCAGTGGATTCTAGTGTATCCTGAGTACAGGCATGGGATTAGCAATTGGTATATGATTTCGGAAAGTGCAATGCGGTTTATGGTTCAGATGGTCTGTGAGATTTCAGCTATATGGTGTTTCAGACTTATGAGAGATAGGGTGATGTGAGATCGCCCGAATATATGCTTGGTAAGGTCATTCAGCTATTGAGTTGCTTCTAGTACCACTCCGGTACGCTCGAGGACGAGCGTTTGTTTAAGTTGGGGAGAATGTAACGACCCGGCCCGTCGTTACGGGAATTACCACCCCGTTATGTTGAAATTGTATGTTTTATGCTTTATTATCAGTGTTAAAGTCTATCGGGTGAGTTAGGAGTGATTTGGATTGGAAATGAGGCATATAGCCTTTGTGAAAGAAACTTGAATAAGAAAAGTCAACCCGGAGTTGACTATTTGGTTATAGGGATCGGAATCGGATTCTGATGATTCGGTTAGTTCCGGAAGGTGATTTGTGACTTAGGGGAGCGATCGGATTTGAATTTGGAGGCCCGGTGTAGAAATAGGCTTGAATTGGCTAAGGTTGAATTTTGACGAAATCCGAACGGTAGGTGAGATTTTGATCCGGGAGTCGGAATGGAATTCCGACGGTTGCAGTAGCTTCGTTAGGTGATTTTGGATGTGCCTGCAAAATTTCAGGTCATTCGGACATCGTTTGGTCGGGTTTTTTATTGAATGCGTAATTCGGAAAGTTTTAAGGAATTTAGGCTTGAATCCGTGTGTAATTGGTGATTTTGATGTTTAGGATGGTGTTTTTATGATTGGAACAAGTCCGTATCGTGTTTTGGAGTATGTTGGTGGTTTTCGTTGGGGTCCCGGGAGCCTCGGGTTGATTTCGGGGGTCCAAACGGACCATTTCTTCTATTTTTGGAACTGCTGTTGGCTGCTGGTTTTGTTGCAGACGGATGCTCTATGCGATCGCATAGGGTTATTGCGATCGCATAGAAGGATGGAAGTGAGCCCAGAGTTGTTCTATGCGATCGCGTAATAGGAGATGCGATCGCATAGGTATGGAAATTGGCACTATGCGATCGCAGGGTCATTTGTGCGATCGCATAGAAGAGATTGGAGGGGTGAGAAAAATGTTCTATGCGATCGCATAGCAAGGGGTGCGATCGCACAGGTTTGTCAGACTGTGCATTGCGATCGCATAGCTAGTGTTGCGATCGCAGAGAAGAAAAGATAAGGCCTTGAAGGTTGTGCTATGCGATCGCATAGGGTCATTGCGATCGCATAGAAGAGATTGTTCTGGCAGTGAATTAAATCACAGAACAGAGGGGTCGCGGGTTCATTAACCCAAAACCCCATTTTTGAGTTCCAAGAGGAGAAATTGACGGGAATTGCTGGTAATTCATCGGGGATTCGTTGGAGGTAAGTTTTGTGGCTTAATTACATCATTTTAACATGAAATCCTTGGTTAATTCCCTGTAAATGGAAGATTAATTGTGGGTTTGAGTCCTAAGCCTAAATTGAAGAAAAACACCGATTTGAGTGGGCAAACGGAGTCCGATTTTGGTAAATTTTATATGTATGGACTCATGGCGAGACGAGGGTTCCAGAAATGTGAATTTCGTAAATTTTCGGAATGTGGGCCCGGGGCTCGGGTTTTGACAACTTTGGGAATTTTGATGTAAATTGAGTTGTATTGATTGGGTGTCGTCCCATTGGCCTAAATTGTTGTATTTTTACTGTATTTGATCAGATTCTACGCGTGCGGAGCTTGATTCTCGTGGCAAGGGCATTGCGGAGTAGTCGTCGCGCCGTATTGAGGTGAGTAATATATGTGGGTGATGACCAGCGGGTTCGAAACCCCGGTATACCACTTTGTGACGCTGTATCGCGGTGAGACACGTACTCTCTTGTGAGTGCGGGGTCGATTGTGATTGGGGACTATGACATAGTCCGACTTGTTGATACTGTATTATGATATTAGGCTATTTCTTGAGCCGTCGAACCTCCTTCTCGGATGGTTGCATATATATATATATATATTGTGTTAATGGCCACTCTTGAGCCGTTGAACCCCCTTCTTGGGCGGTTGAGTATACATGTGGGCCGTGAGCCAGTTATTTGATCCCGCGAGGATCGTTATCATTGTCTTGTCATATAGACATGCTAGTTTACTACTAGTCCGCAGCTATTTTTGTTATTATGCCAATTCCAATCTCTGGAACTTGACATTACTGTTTTCCAACTGAAAAATGATAAAAGAGTTTTCAAAAACTATCTTTGAGCCTGCGAGGCTGTATCTGCATATTAGCTGACTAGTAGTGGATCGGGCTGCGCGCCGCAGTAGGATATATGTTGGATCGGACTGCACGCCGCAGGAATATCTCTATGAGATGTGCTTAGGCTGTAGGAGCCCCTCCGGAGTCTGAACCCCCACAGTGAGCACGGGTACCCAAAATTGGAGTCGGGCTACACGCCGTAGCGGTCATATCATGCATTGCATTGCATTTAGCTACATCTCCTAGCCTGTTATGCTATTTATTGGTAATTGTTGGAAACAGGTACAGTGAAGATTGATTCTATGACAGGGTAGCCGACTATAGCTTTACATAGTGCTTTATTGCGGATTTCTTATCTGCGCTGTCTTACCCTTGTTTATTACCACTGAGTCTGGCAGTACTCATTTTACTCCCTGCACCTTGTGTGCAGATCCAGGTACCTCTCGGCAGTGATCCAGTAGCTGTGCGAGGCGACGTTTGTGGATATTCGAGGTAGCTGCAGAGTCCGCAGGACCCGACATCCCTTCCTACTGTCTTTGGATTTTGTATTGACATTTCTTTCCGCACTTGGTATTTTGTAAACCCTTATACACTCATGTTCAGTAGAGGCTCATGACTCTTGACCCTTGGTCTATGGGAGTTGATGTATTATGGGACTTGGTTCCCCGTTTTCGTTACATGTATCGCTGTTATTTCTTGAATTAATTTGTTTAAATGGGTTAAAGAGAGCTTCTAGCTCCGTGGTTGATATGGATTGGTCAGGCTGGCTTAGCAAGGTGCTGGGCGCCATCATGACCGGATTTGGGGTCGTGACATATACCAAATGGGTTTTCCACGGGGAGGGAGTTTCCTCGAGAAATACACCTTCTCCAAGCAATGACGACAAAGGTTCTAACATGTGTGACGATATTGATGGAATGATTCATGATACATTTAGAAATATGGACGGTCAGACATAGGATGGAGAAGGAGCTGGGGCAAGACAATCTGAAGAAGCAAGGAAATTTTTCAAATTACTAGAGGAAGGAAAACAAGAGTTATATCCGGGATGTGAAAATTTCAGAAAATTGAGTTTCACTATTCGGTTGTACTTGCTTAAATACTTGCATTGGTTGAGCAATGTGGTTTTCTTAGATTTGTTAGAGTTGATAAAAGAGGCATTTCCCTTTACTCAGGTACCAGAATCTTTCAATAAGGCTAAAAACATGATAAAAAATTTGGGTCTTCATTATGAAAAAATACATGCATGCCCCAATGATTGCATGTTATTTTGGAAAGAAAATGAGAAGGCCGATAATTGCTTTATTTGTGATTCTTCAAGATGGAAGAATGCTGGTTCTTTGACTAATGCAAGCCCTAAAATCTCTTAAAAGATTTTAAGGTACTTTCCTTTAAAGCCTAGGCTTCAGAGGATATTCATGTGTCCTGAAATGGCTGCTATGATGAGATGGCATGCTAATGAACGACTCAATGATTGGAATATAAGACATCCTGCTGATGGGGAAGCTTGGAAGGATTTTGATTCTTTGCACCCAGAATTCTCTAGTGATCCTCGTAATGTTAGATTGGGTCTTTCAAGTGATGGGTTCAACCCGTTTCGAATGATGAGCATTTCTCATAGCACGTGGCCTGTTATGTTAATGAACTATAATATATCACCATGTATTTGTATGAAGCCAGAGTATATAATGTTGTCTCTGATCATTCTAGGTCCATCGTCTCTGGGAAATGATATAGACGTGTATCTACAACCATTAATTGAAGAACTGAAGGAACTATGGGAAACAGGGATAGACACATTTGATGCTCTAACCAACCAAACTTTCCGAATGCGTGCTGCCTTATTGTGGACAGTTAGTGATTTTCCAGCATTAGCTATGCTTTCAGGATGGAGCACTAAAGGGAAATTAGCATGCCCCACTTGCAATAATGACACATGCTCTCAATATCTCAAACGTAGTCACAAGATGTGTTACTTGGGTCATTAGAGATTTTTGCCTGTTGATCATCTATTCCGAAGAGATAAGAAGTCATTTGATGGTAAAGAGGAGAACATACTTGCTCATGCTCCTTTTACGGGTGAGGAAGTGTTTGAAGAGCTGATAGAATTCTACAATATCTTTGGAAAGGGAACTAAAAAAGGCCTTAGAGTGCTAAGGGCCCGTGGAAAAAGAGATCCATTTTCTTTGAATTGCCATATTGGGTTCATAACAAATTGAGGCACAATCTTGATGTGATGCACATTGAGAAAAACATATGCGATAGTTTGCTCGGGAAATATATGGAAAGTCAAAGGACCATGAAAATTCTCGCTATGACTTGCAAGAAATAGGGATACGAGAGGAGCTACAACCAAAAAAAAACAATAATGGAACTATAAGTTTTGCGAAATCTTGTTTCTACATGGAACCAAGCCAAAAAAAATTTGTTTTGTACCATCATGAAAAATGCTACATTACCAAAAGGATGTGCTTCAAATATTTCAGAATGCGTGCATTTGAAGAAGATGAAAATATCAGGGTACAAGAGTCATGATGCTCACTTTATGTGCATTACTTGCTCCAGGTTGCTGTTAGAAAAGTGTTGCCCAAGAATGTTTCATTAGCCTTGATTAGATTGGGAAATTTATTTAGAGCCATATGTAGCAAGGTCATACGGAAAAGAGATCTTGAAAAGATGCAGTCTGAAATTGTTGAAATAACATGTGAGCTTGAAAACATTTTCCATCCAACATTTTTTGACATAATGCTACATTTGCCTGTTCATTTGGTGAATGAAATTATGCTTGCGGGGCGGCTCATCTTCGTTGGATGTATCCCATTGAGAGAAACCTATGTAAGTACAAGGCGTTTGTACGCAATCGAGCTTATCCAGAAGTGTCAATAGCAGAGGGGTTTTTGGCTGACGAGTGCTTGACTTTTTGTTCGAGATACCTACATGATAGCGTGAAGACAAAATTCAGTAGGTACCAAACCGTAGATGATGAGTTCTCTCAAAATTTGTCACCTTTATTCCCTAATATAGGCCATCCAATTGGAAGTAAGAAAGAAAATTACTTTTCTCATGGATTCACAGTTATTTTTTGAAGCACATCGATATGCTTTGTTCAATACCGGAGATGAAGAAATGAAAAAGTTTATCGAGTAAGATAATTTTATATATGTTTATTTATATTTTATATTTGTTTATTAAATGATTAAACTTGAAATATCATGATTGCAGGGAACATATGAATTTAATTATTAGTCACGATAGATCAAATGCATGGGAAAGAGCAAGGAATCATAGTCGGGAATTCAGTAATTGGTTTAAGGAGAAAGTTAAAAATATTGTAGTGCCAGATTATTTACGATTGCTAGCCAAAGGACCCAATATGGTTGGCAAAAGATATAATACATATTTTATTAATGGATACCGTTTTCATACCAAAGAACGAGATTCCCGAGGCAAGACTCAAAATAGTGGAGTGACTTTATTGGCAACAACTGATAGTTTTGCTAGTGATAGGGACCAAAATCCCATCAGTTGTACTATTTAGATGTGATTGGTTTCGTAATGAAATAGATGATTATGGGTTAACTCGGGTGTACTTCAATAGATTATGCAGTACAAATGACCCTTTTGTGTAACCTAATAATGACATTGGTTCCTCCTCTAGATTACTTGATGTTGACGTTAGATGGTCAAGAGAAGATCTACCCATTGATATTGTTAATATTCCAACTAACACACACCATTCGCATGATATGACTATAGAATCAGACGAATCGGAAGAGGAGGATGGGTTTGATGATACTGATTGGGACTGGATGGAAGCAGATGATTAAATAAGAAAGTTCTGAAATTCTTTTAAATATTCTTTTTAGGGTAAGTGATAATGCATTTATATATTTTAAGGTTACATTTTGTGTTGTCGATCACTTCTAATTTTGTTTCATTTTCTTTTTAGGGAGATTGTTATCTGTCTGTTAAATGTCTTACAACATCATGGTTATTCTTTAGTGTTTTTATTGATATGTCATGTGATATTGTTGTTTTTGAAGGTTATTTAACTCTAGAGTGATCAGAGAAAGTGCGTTTCGGCATTTCCTGTCCAGGTGATCAGAGAAAGAACGTTTCTGCATTTCTTGTCCAGGTGATTGCTCTTTACATCAGATATTTAATCTATCTCATTATGCCCAAATCTTCTTTATCTTCATATTCATGCTGGTTAACCCATAGCTTAGAGCTAATTGCCATCTCTGCTAATGACAAGACCATTTGTCTGTGTTCACCTTCAAATTTTGTAAGTTTTGATCTGAGGTTCTGCTTTGATTGGCTTATTTTACTAGAACTTCCATTTTGTTTTGATATAATTAAGTTAAAGGTTAAATTTTTGAGTGTAAATTTGATCTGGGATTTGCTCTGATTGGCTTGCTTTACTAGTTGTTTATGGATTTCAAATTATTTTGCAAAAATTGTAATTAGACTGATTTAAAAATAACAAAAACAGTCTAGCTGAGGGACAGCCCTCTGCATGACCTCCTTGTTGTTTCGTAAGTAAAATTAAGTTAGTTGTAAATATTATATCTAAGATTAAGCTTTTGATATGAGAAATGCAGTTGTGTCCTGTGAATTCGATTTTCTAGAGACCACGAACTACAATTACAGAAGGGAAACAAGAAGGTATAAATTTCAATAGAAATTGTTTCGGTGTTGATATATTTTGACAAAAGTTATTATGTTTATAATTGTATCCTTGTAGTTTTAGAAATAGCTGATTTGACATTCATTTCCTCTGATCCATGTCCAGTCGAACTACTGGAAAACAATATAGGGTTATCGACCCTACTTGGGAAAAGTATAGTACAATGGCCAATGTATATTGAGTTTACTTGGATATCTTTTATGGTTGTACGTCTTGACTTGCAACTACTATGTTTTTGCCAATAGTTGGACCTTTAGTCCATTTCCTGTTAGGTAGAGCATAATAATGATCACTTTATTTTTGTTAATGTATTTACTACAGTGCCAGAACAATGAGTAGGATTTTTTGTTGACACCATTGTTATATTTTCCTTGAGACTTCAAATTAAGACCAAAATAAAGGATGTTAACACAAGGCTTAATCTGAACTGGATGACATTGTTAACATCCCTTTTTCATTCAAAGAATATTGCTCTCATTCTGACCATGTAGAGATTGCTTACTCATCGACTCTCTTCTACCATATCCAGACTTAATAATAGAAAGTCCTTCTCGAGCTTCTTGTTACGCCCCAAATCGAGGGACATGACCGGCGCCTGACCGGGTTGCCCCAGTCAAGCGGACCTGGGTGCCTTTCATTCCCACGCGTTAACCCTGTGTCGATTGTTTCTCATTAACAAAATATTTTACCAATAATGACTGATTTCATAATGCATAAACATAACCATGTGATTGATTCACTAACAAGTTCATAATTTATATTTACAACGCCCCATACATATACATAGACCATAATCCCACAGTTTACATGTCTATGGAGCCTCTAGGATACAAAAAGGGAAATACAATACTTGCCGGTAACAAGGCTCCGGCTATACCTTACAAAACCAAAATGAAATCTAAACCGAGTGGCATGAACCACACAAGGCCCCGAGGAAGAAAGGGGCTCACCAACATGGGCAGTGGAAGGAGAAGGATACTACTGCCGATGAGCTGAAGTGCCTGCTACTGATCCACCTACAATCATGACACGAATGTAGCGCCCCCGGCAAAAGGGACGTCGGTACACTTGAATTGTACTGGTATGTATGGACAAACTTTGTCCCAAGTAAACTCAAGCCATTAAATTACATCAACAATTAATTAAGCCAGCCAGCCAACCATGTTTCCACATTTTCCTCATTTCAAATAATTCTCACACAAAGCACTTTCTACGATCAACCAATTTAACAATAACCAATCAATCACGTAAAGCACAAGTAGTCAAACAAAGGGGCAATCGGTGCCCCACAGGTTGCAAACTCTCCTGCTGTCTCCTTTCACAATTTCACATTATTGATTTTTGTATCAATTTTTCAATAGCGATTTCGATCGCTTTCCATCCTTATTGCCCCGACCACCCTTATTACCTCGGCCACCCTTATCACCCCAACCCACACCTTATTTCCCCACGTTGCGGCGTGCAACACGACCCCGCCTTACAGTTGAAAACACAACAATTTCAAACAGCAGAAAAGGTACTACACACAATTTCAACAAGTTCAAATAAGCAACTTACACATTGGTTCATGTTCTCAATTTCTTCTCAAGCCAATATCAAAACCAAGTTACAAGTATTCCAAAATCGAAAATGCACACATAATCATGTTCAACAATTTACCACAATTAAGGTGTTTCAAATTTCTTCCACAAAAAGCCAAATATGCCATCACAATGGTTGTTCCCAATTCTTTACCAATCTCGATTACCTTTTTATCTTTCAATTCATATTTCATACCACACCACACGTAGTTCAACATCAATCAAATGCTCAACAAGGAAATCAAAGAATTACGTAAAATTTCTCAATTAACACATGCCAAAACAATTCGCACACATTTGGGCGATTTTACAAGAATCAAAATTAGCCATACATACCTGGTGATGAGTTTTCTTCCGTTAACTTCCTACTTTATGCTTACCCACGCTATCTTACTCTTGCCAACCTTGTTCTTGAAGACTCTTACTTCTACTCACTTCTTTTTACTAGAAATCAAGTTCAATAATCATGCATGAGTGTAAAAATTCTATTTTCAAAAGCTATTATATGCAAACCTCTCCTTACCCAATTAAAACTTAAAATCAAAGAAAATAGTTAGGGTTTTTACCTTGAAAAGATTGGGGAAGTTGAATCCTTGCCCTAAGATCCCTTGGAATTAAGATGGTTGGAACAATCTTTGAAGATGAAAGATTTCTCTCTCTAAAAACCCTCTCTTCTCTCTCTAATTTTGGTAAGATGATATGATAAAATGAAGAAGAAGTGTGTTATATTAAAGAAGAGATCGGGTCAAAATGTTACAAAAATCGGGGCCGGGGTCAATTATGCGGTGCACTATGCGACCGCAGAATCAACATGCGGTCCGCATAGTGACCGCAGAATTGCCCCAATTTTTACACAGGTTCTGTTAAGGAATGCGGCCAGAATGCGGTCCGCATGCTTGATCTGCGGTCGAAAAATGCACCGCAGATTTGACATGCGATCGCATATCGACCGCACTTTTGACACGAGTTTTGGGAAACTCTCCGGAACGTTTTGCGGCAAGAATGCGGTCCGCATGTCAGGTTTGCGGTTGCATTCTTTACCGCATATTTGACATTTTTCGGAAAAATTAATTCTCTACATTTTTGAAACTTAAATCACTACATTCTCTACGCATTCCTAACACATTATTCGGACCATGACACCACAGCTACTAGGTTTTATGCACAAAAATTTTACGGGGCCTTACACTTCTGGCCATTCTAGATCTATTTTTTCTTCCTATTCGTCCAACCATAATTTGAACTTGTTGGCGAAGGCGCGTAGCATGAGTCCCAGTTCAACTATTTTTGAACGTTTTCAATTTCGATGGCCAACGCACATAACCTGAGTCATTGTTCAACCATAGTAGAACTTGTTGCCGAAGGCACATAGCCTGAGTCCCAGTTCAACTATTGTTAAACTTTGTCAATTTTGATGGCAAAGGTGCATAGCCTGAGTCTTGGTTCAACCATAGTTTGAACTTGTTGGAGAAGGCGCATAGCCTGAGTCCCAATTCAACTATTGTTGAACTTTGTCAATTTTGATGGTGAAGGCGTACAACCTAAGTCTTGATTCAACCATAGTTTGACCTAGTTAGTGAATGCACATAACCTGAGTCCCTGTTCAACTACTGTTGAACTTTTGTCAATTTTGATGGCGAAGGCGCACAGCTAGAGTGTCTTATCAACCATAGTTTGAACTTGTTGGCGTAGGCGCATAGCCTAAGTCCTAGTTCAACTGTTGTTGAACTTTGTCAATTTTGATTGCAAGGGAGCATAGCCTGAATCTTGGTTCAACCTTAATTTGAACTTGTTGGCGAAGGCATGGCCTAAGTCCCAGTTTAACTATTGTTGAACTTTGTAAATTTTGATGGTGAAGGCGAATAGACTGAGTGCTGGTTACACAATAGTTTGAAGTTGTTGGCGAATGGGCATAGCTAGAGTCCCTGTTCCACTATTGTTGATCTTTGTCAATTTTGATGGTGAAGGCGCATAGCCCGAGTCTTGGTTCAACCATAGTTGAACTTGTTGGCGAAGGCGCATATCTCGAGTCCTAGTTCAACTAATGGTGAACTTAGTTAATTTTTATGGTGAAAGCGCATAGCCTGAGTCTTGATTCAACCATAGTTTGAACTTGTTGGCGAAAGCGCATAGCTTGAGTCCCAGTTCAACTATTGTTGATCTTTGCCAATTTTGATGGCGAAGTGGCATAGCCTGAATCTTGGTTAAACCATAGTTGAACTTGTTGGCGAAGGCGCATAGCTTGCGTCTTAATTAAACCTTCATTTGAACTTGTTGGCGAAGGCACATAGCTTGAGTCCTAGTTCAACCGTTGTTGAACTTTGCCAATTTTGATGGCAAAGGCTTATATCTTGAGTCTTTGTTCAACCATAGTTGAACTTGTTGGCGAAGGTGCAAAGCCTGAGTTCTAGTGCAACTATTGTTGAACTTTCTTAATTTTGATGGCGAAAGAGCGTAGCCTAAGTCTTGGTTCAACCATAGTTTGACCTTGTTGGCTAAGGCGTATAGACTGAGTCCCCGTTCACTTGTTGTTGAACTTTGTCAATTTTGATGTAAAATGCGCATAACCCGAGTCTTGGTTTAACCATAGTTGAAGTTGTAGGCGAAGGTGCATAGCTTGAGTCCCTGTTCAACTGTTTTTGAACTTTGCCAATTTTTATGGTGAAGGTGCATAGCGTGAGTCTTGGTTCGACCATAGTGGAAATTTGTCATTTTTGATGACAAAGGTGCATAGCCTGAGTCTTGGTTCAACCATATTTTAAACTTGTTGGCGAAGGTGCACACCCTGAGTCCTTGTTCAATTGTTGTTGAACTTTGTCAATTTTGATGGTGAATGTCCATAGCCTGAGTCTTGGCTTAACCATAATTTGAATTTGTTGATGAAGACGCATAGCCTGCGTTCCAGTTCAACTATAGTTGAACTTTGTCAATTTTGAAGGTGAAGGAGCATAGCCTAAGTCTTGGTTCAACCATAGTTGTACTTGTTAGCGAAGGCACAAAGCCTGAGTCCAAGTTCAACTATTGTTGAACTTTGTCAATTTCTATGGTAAATGTGCATTGTTTGAGTCTTGGTTCAATCGTAGTTGAACTTTGTCAAATTTTGATGGCGAGGGTGCATAGCCTGAGTCTTGATTCAACCATAGTTGGAACTTGTTGGCGAAGGCGCATAGCCCGAGTCCGAGTTCAATTGCTGTTGAACTTTGTCAATTTTGATGGTGAAGGTGCATAGCCTGAGTTTTGGTTCAACCATAATTTGAACTTGTTGGGGAAGGCGCATAACCTGAGTCCTAGTTCAACTATTGTTGAACCTTGTCAATTTACATGGCGAAGGCGCATAGCCTGAGTCTTGGTTCAACCATAGATGAACTTGTTGGCAAAGAAGCATAGCCTGAGTCTTAGTTCAACTGTTGTTGAACTTTGTCAATTTCGATGGCGAAGATGCATAGCTTGAGTCTTGGTTCATTGACAAGGCCAACGGGTATAAGATTTGTTGCTCGTACTCTGTCAAATTCTAGTATAGTTTATGATATCGTCCCACAGAGATTGGAGAATCTAACCACAAACTTATAATATACTTATTACTATTTGATGGAACCAAATTGATGAAGTTTTGTTTGTTGAAAATCTAAATTGGTTAAGTTGAAACAAAATAACTTTCAGAAGATTTATATTTACAAAAAAGTTGGGAGTCATTGAATTCACTCGATAGCGTGATAATAATAAAATCTTAGTTCTTGTTACGACCCGGTTTTCCCACCATCGGGAGTCATGATGGCCCCTACTATCAAAGCTAGGCCAGTCGAACCATAACAACAAAATATACTAGAATAATTTAACATTTTGAAAAAATTTAAAATTCAATAAAGAAGAAATCAAAATGCGGAAAACACTAAACATAACACTATCCCAAAATCTGGTGTCGCTAGCTCACGGACTACTACAGAAAACTACAAACAAGTTCGAATGAAAGAAAAATAAATAAGTCTGTTTCAGTACAATGAATACAACTGAAATAAGGGATAGGGATGTCGGCCTGCAAATGCCGGCTAGGCTACCTTGAGAGTCCTAGTACTGAAGACAACTCCCAAAAAATCCTACTGTTGTGGCCGTCCGAAAGCTGCTCCAACGCTGTAATTTGTGCAAAAAAGCATAGAAGTGTAGCATCAACACAACCGACCCTATGTGTTGCTAAGTCCGTGGCCTAACCCCGGCGAAGTAGTGACGATGCTAGATAGGACTTACTAACATCCACCTGTGCATATATATATATATTATACCGATACAACGGTTACAAAACAACAACAAGAATATATATAAAGATGTACAACTCAAAAGGAAACCTGCTCGGAAAATAATGAACAATGAGAGCAAATCATTAGTGACAACATCAAACCAAATTCACATTATTACTTTCATAAGTAGTCGGCGTGTCACACTATCCCATAGTATGTATCATAAGTGGATGCCGCGCCATACGATCCCATAGTATATGTCATAAGTGGACGGCGTGCCACACGAACTTAGTATATGTCATAAGTGGACGGCGTGCCACACGATCCCATTCTCATAATTCATAGGTGGACGGCGCGCCACACGATCCCATTTCATATAATATAAGTGGACGGCATGCCACACGATCCCAATAAATATGATGAATAATTCATATAGCCTCTCTCAAGGAGTTCCCCTTTAGGGAAAACTCGACAATATAACGATCCAACCCAATAAGGGTACCACTAGCAGCCCAAATATCTTAATAATGGAGAATACATATAACTCTCAACCTGATAAGGTAGCAACAACAATCATAAACTATACGCATCGGCAAGGGTTTCAACAACAATCATAAACTTCATAGAATCTCTACCATTTGAGCCAAAGCTCCAAGGAATTTCACGTTTCATAAACAATTCCTCAACTAACTCATCATATCAAATTCATCAATTGCTAGGAATAGTTCTCAAAAGATACCCAAAAACAAGTACAAACAAGACTCACGGTCATGCTAGAGTCGGTGTATAGATACTCGCCATCAAGCCTATACACCACACTCGATCATTTATAAAATAGCAAGTAATAATACTCTAATCATATTCCCTCAAGCCAAGATTAGATCAAACACATACCTCAGTCTGAAAATAGCAACAAGCCTCTTGCACCACCTTTCCTATCGAATCCGACTCTGCAACAATGGTATCTAGTCATTTTTAATTCAATAACATCAATTAGGGCTCAATAATATAATCACATAGCCTAGAAATGAAATTCCCATCATTCTTCAAAAAATAGCAAAATTCGACATCGGGCCCACACCATCCAAACTGCAGGCTCGGACGAAATTACAATCACCCATAACCACATGAGTTAGAATATATGATTTGTTTCATAATTCGACCTCAAATCGAGGTTGAATCACCCAAAATCGCACAAGCCATAGTTCTACCCATAACCCCCATTTTCTACCTTGAATTCATGTCATAGCGCTAGGCTTAATTATGATTAGGTGAATAAATAATGAAGAAATGATGTTAGGAAGACTTACCTAAAGAGTTATGGAGGAATGGGAGCTTGGAACTTTATAATGGAAGGTCGAAGAGAAGAGCCCGTATGAGGTTCTGTGAGAAATTCCGTGTTACGTGTTCTATTTTTAAGAAAAATTCACTGGGCAAAAATGCCCTATGCGATCGCATATAAGGCAATGCGATCACATAGGGTAAAGGAAGTAAGGCAATGCGATCGCGGAAGACAAGTCGCGAACGCATAGAGTAAATGCGACTGGGCCAGGGAAATGCTCTACGCGATCGCGTGAAGGACAATGTGATCGCATAGGTATTGGAGGCTGGGCAATGCGATCGCACAAGGAATATTGCGATCGCATAGAACACATTTTAGACTCTTGAAATTTACACTATGCAATCACGGAAGGAGCTATGCGGTTGCATAGAACAACGTACCAGATATCAGCAACAGCAAAAATATCATATTTTTTCTCTGTGAAAAAACATTCTGAACCACCCACGAAATCACTCCCGAGCCCTCGAGGTCCCTAACCAAATGCACACACTAACTCAACAATCTTATACGAACTTGCTCGAGCGATCAAATCTCTAACATAACATAAAAAACAAAGAATCAAACACCAAAACTAAAGATTACATTTCAAAGTTCATCAACCTCTAACTTTAGCTATTTAGGTCCGAAACACGTCAAACGACATCCGATATTGACCAAATTTCAGAGGAAGAGCTTAACGCATATTTAAGCCTATACCGGGCGTCGGAACCAAAATACAAGCCGAATACCTATATTTACTAATTCATTTTCATTTCCATTTTTTCTTATGAAATTCATAAAGGAATTTAACGGAAAAATTCTTTTACCGAGGTTCTGGACCTCAAATTTCGACTCTGGGCACATGCCCGAGTCTTATATTTTTCTACAAACCTCCCAGGACCGTCACATAACCGGTCCAAGCCCGTTTACAAAACATGTTGACCGAAGTCAACTGTATCAATATTAATATCACAATTCTTCCAATTTTCCATAGAATTCATATATCTTAACACAAAAAATTTCCGGCTTCGCGCCCGGACTGTGCATGCAAATCGAGGCAACTAAGAGTTAAGTTTCCAAGACCTCGGAAGCATAGAAAAAGGGAGAAATACGGTGATGACCCTTTGGGTCGTCACATTCTCCACCTCTAAAACAACCGTTCGTCCCCGAACGTACAAAAGAAAGAAGTACCTGAGTCAAGAAATAGATGAGGGTAATGGATCCCCATATCAGACTCGGACTCCCAGGTCTAAGCCTCAGGAGGATGACCTCTCCACTATCACGTACTAAAGGAAAACTCTTTGACCTCAACTATCGAACCTGCCGATCTAGAATAGCTACTGGCTCCTCCTCGTAGAACATAACCTTGTCTAACTAGACAGTACTGAAATCTAACACGTGGGTAGGATCGCTGTGATACCTCTAGAGCATAGACACGTGAAACACTGGATGCACAACTGACAAACTAGGTGGCAAGGCAAGTCTATAAGCCACCCCTCCCACTCGATCAAGTATCTCAAATGGACCAATATATCTAGGGCTAAGCCTGCCCTTCTTCCCATACCTAATCATGCCTTATAGTGCATACACGGAGCAATACTCGCTCACCAACCATAAAAGCCACATCTCGAACATTGCGATCCGCATAAATCTTTTGCCTACACAGAGCTGAATGCAACCTCTCCTGGATTATCTGGACCTTATCCAAGGCCTCCTGGACTAATTCAGTACCCAACAACCGACCCTCCCCCTGCTCAAACCATCCGACTAGAGACCGACACTGCCTACCGTACAACACTTCATAAGGTCCCATATGAGTACTAGACTGGTAGTTGTTGTTGTAGGCAAACTCAGCTAAAGGCAAGAACTTGTCCCAAGAGCCTCCAAAATCAATATCAAAGGCTCGGAGCATATCCTCCAATATCAGAAGAGTCCTCTCGGACTGACCGTCCGTCTGAGGAAGGAATGTTGTACTCAACTGAACCTGGGTACCTAGCTCCTGCTGAACTACTCTCCAAAAGCACGAAGTGAACTGCGTACCCCGATCCGAAATGATTGATGTCATTACCCCATGAAGACGAACAATCTCTCAGATGTAGATCTCAGCTAGTCTCTCTGAAGAATAGGTAGTAGCAACAACAATGAAATTCGCTGACTTAGTCAGCCTATCGGCAATGACCCTAAAAGATTCGAACCTCTTCCGGGTCACTGGAAGTCCAGTAACAAAGTCCATGGTAATCCGCTCCCACTTCCACTTGGGAAACTCAATCCTCTGAAACACACCACCAGGTTTCTGATGCTCATACTTCACATGCTGACAATTTAAACACTGAGCCACATATGCAACAATGTCTTTCTTATCCTACGCCACCAGTAATGCTGCCGCAAGTTCGGATACATCTTTGTGGCACCCGAGTGAATATAATACCAAGAACTATGGGCCTCCGCTAAGATCATCTCTCGAATGCCATCAACATTGGGCACACATACTCGCCCCAACAATCTCAAAACACCATATGCATCAAAAGTCACCTTCATGGCACCTCCACGCTCCACAGTGTCTCTCAAGACACACAAATGAGGATCATCAAACTGTCGGTCATAGATCTGCTCCAATAATAAAGAACGAGCGAACCGTGCAAGCTAAGACTCGGATAGGCTCCAAAATGTCCAACCTCACTAACTGATTGGCCAAGGCCTGAATATCTAAGACAAGTGGTCTCCGACTAACCGGAACATATACAAGACTACCCATGCTGGCTAACTTTCTGCTCAATGCGTCGGCCACTACATTGGCCTTACCCGGGTGGATAAGATAGTAACATCATAATCCTTCAATATCTCCAACCACCTCCGCTGCCTCAAATTCAACTCTTTCTGCTTGAACACGAATTGCAAACTCTTGTGATCCATGTACACCTCACACGTCACACCATATAAATAATGCCTCAAAATCTTCAAGGCATGAACAATGGCTTCCAACTCTAGATAATGGACTAGGTAGTTCTTCTTGTTGATCTTCAACTGCCTCGAAGAATAAGCAATAACCCTGCCATCCTGCATCAATACCGCACCAAGACCAACACGGGAAGCATCACAATAAATAGTATACGGTCCTAGACCTGTGGGCAAAACCAATATTGGTGCCGTAGTCAGAGCTGTCTTGAGCTTCTTAAAGCTCTCCTCGCACTCATCTAACCACCTGAACTGGGCACCCTTCTAGGTCAACCTGGTCATAGACGAAGCTATAGATGAAAATCCCTCCATAAATCAATGATAATAACCAGTTAACCCCAAGAAACTATGAATCTTTGTCGCTGAAGCTGGTGGAGGCTGATTCTTAATTGCCTCAATCTTCTTTAGGTCTACCTGAATACCCTCAACTGATACGACATGACCCAGAAACGCCACTGAACTCAACCAAAACTAGCTATTTGAAAATATTCCATACAACTAGCAATCCTTCAGAGTCTGAAAAACCACTCTTAGTTTCTGGTCATGCTCCTCCTTACTGCGGGAGTGCACAAGAATATCATCAATGAAGACAATCACGAACAAGTCCAAATAAGTTTTGAACACTCGGTTCATCAACTCCATAAATGCTACTGGGGCATTGGTCAATCCAAATGACATGACTAAGAACTCATAATGCCCATACCGAGTGCAGAATGCTATCTTATGGACATCAGACTCCCTAATCCTCAACTAATGATAACCCAATCTCAAATCTATCTTGGAAAACACCTTTTCACCCTGCAACTAGTCGAACAAATCATCAATCCTCGGCAATGGATACTTGTTCTTAATTGTTACCTTGTTCAGCTGTCGGTAGTCAATACATATCTGTATAGAACCAGCATTTTTCTTCACAAACAGAACTGGCGCACCCCAGGGATAAACACTAGGCCTGATGAAACCCTTCTCCAATAAATCTTGCAACTGATCATTTAGCTCTTTGAGCTCTGGCGGGGCCATACAATACGGTGGAATAGAAATAGGCTGCATGCGTGGGGCCAGATCAATGCAAAAATCAATATCCTGTTGGGTGGCATACCCGGCAGGTCTGAAGGAAAAACCTCTGGAAACTCCCGAACAATAGGGACTGAGTTAATAGAAGGAAGCTATAAGTTGGAGTCGTAAACATAAGCCAAATAAGCTATACACCCCTTCTCGACCATGCGTCGAGCCTTAACATAAGAAATAACACCGTGGGTGGTGTGTCCTAGAGTCCCTCTCCACTCCAATCGGGGCATATCCGGTAAAGCCAAAGTCAGGGTCTTGGCGTGACAATCCAAGATCGCATGATACGGGGACAGCCAATCCATACCCAATATAGCATCAAAATCCACCATGTCTAAAATCAATAGGTCAACACGGGTCTCAAGACCCTCAAACACTACGATACAAGAACGATGGACCCGACCAATTACTATAGGATCACTCACTAGTGTAGATACATATATAGGACTACCCAAGACATCACTAGGAATAGGCAAGTGTGGTGCAAAATAAGACGACACATATGAAAATGTAGACCCGGGGTCAAATAGCACTGAAGCACCCATGTCACTGACCAGAATAGTACATGTAATAACAGCATCGGAAGACTCAGCCTCTGGCCTGGGTGGAAAAGCATAAAAATGGGGCTGGGTCCATCGTCCCTAAACTGCATCTCTAGGACAATCAACCACTGGGTGACCTCTGCCTCTACCGGTCCGAGCTCCACTTCTACGGTCCCTACCTCCACCTCTACGATCTCTACCCCCGCCTCTAGCTGGCTGGGCTGGATGTGAATCGCCTGCTACCTGAATTATAGGGTGAGGACCCTGCTACTAAGAATTGCCCAAAGCTCGAGGGCAAAACCTAGCAATATGCCTCGGGTCACCACAAGTGAAACAGGTCCTCTGATACTGAGAATAATGGAGTGGGGGTGCACTGATAGGCTGCTAATTTGACTGATATTGGTGGGGACCATCACAGCCCAAACTACCATGAGAAGTCTGAAGAGCTGACTGAAAGGGCCTTTGTGCCTGACCCCTACAATAAGAATCCCTACCTCCAGATGAGGTACCACTGAATCTACCAGAATGGCGAGGTCTCTTGTCTGACATCTGCTTACCTCCCTGTGCGAGGGCCATCTCAACTCTACGGGCAGCATTGGCTGCGTCCTAGAAGGAAATATCACTACCAACTCCCATGGCCATCTGTAGGCGAATCGGCTGAATCAATACATCAATGAATCTCCGGACCCTCTCCCGCTCTGTAGGCAGTATCACAACTCCATGGCGTGCCAAGTCAATGAATCTAGTCTCGTACTGAGCAACTGTCATGGTGCCCTGCTGAAGACTCTCAAACTGTCGGTGAAGTGCCTCCCACTGAGTGACGGGGAGAAACGTTTCCAAGAATAACTCTGCGAACTGATCCCATGTCAAAGCTGGAGACCCTGCTGGTCTAGATAGACAAAAATCTCTCCACCAAGTCTTGGCGGATCCTGTAAGCCTGAAGGTACAAAAATCGACCCAATTGGTCTCCACTATTCCCATAGTGCTGAGAATCTCGTGGCAACTGAATAGGAAATCATGGGGATCCTCGGATGAAGCACCGCTGTTTGGCTATAGCATCTTGAAACTCTGGGGAGATCCCGACTCCTCTTGGGACCTGAGCTGGGCCCGCCTATGCTGCTGGGGCTGGAACCTTCTCATCATAGTCAACATGAGGCTCCACCTCTGGAACGACTACCTGGGGCTGGGCTCTGCCCCGGCCTCGGCCTATGGCACGACCTCGGCCTCTACCCCTCGCGGGTGCAGCTGTGGGCTCGGGCTGCTGCGCGGTGGAAGATGAACCACTTATTCTCGCCATATGAGAAAGAATAAAGTAGAAGGACAATCTGTGTTTAAGAAAAAAAAATCCGCACGACAAGAAATAACAAAAGTGAAAATTTTCCTAAATCTGTAGCCTCTGAGGGATAAATACAGACGTCTCCGTACCGATCCCTAAGACTCTACCTAGATTGTCTGTGAGTAGCGACACCTATGCAACCTAGGGCTCTGATACCAACTTGTCACGACCCGGATTTCCCACCATCGGGAGTCGTGATGGTGCCTACTATCGAAGCTAGGCCAGCTGAACCTTAACAGCAGAATATACAAGAATAATTAAATATTTTGGAAAACTTTAAAATTCAATAAAGAAGAAATCAAAATGAGGAAAATACTGAACATAACACTACCCCAAAATTTGGTGTCGCTAGCTCACAGACTACTAAAGAAAACTACAAACAATTCTAAATGAAAGAAAAATACATATGTCTGTTTCGGTACAATGAAAACAACTTAAATAAGGAATATGGACTTCGGTCTGCGAAAACCGGCTAGGCTACATCGAGAGTCCCTGGACTGAAGACAATTCCCAGAAAATCCTACTGCTGTAGCTGTCAGAAAGTGGCTCCAATGCTGTGATCTGTGCAAAAAGCTCAGAAGTGTAGCATCAGCACAACCGTCCCCATGTGCTGTTAAGTGCCTGGCCTAACCCCAGCGAAGTAGTGACGAGGCTAGATAGGACTTACTAAAATTCACATATGCAAATATATATATATATATATATATATATATATATATATATATATATATATATATATATATATATATACCGATACAACGGCAACTGAAAGAACAACAGGAATATATATAAAGATGTACAACTGAAAAGGAAACCTGCTCGAAAAATAATGAACAATAAGAGCAGATCATCAATGACAACATCAAATCAAATTCACATTATTACTTTCATAAGTGGTCGGCGCGCCACACGATCCCATAGTATGTATCATAAGTGGACGGTGCGCCACACGATCCCATAGTATATGTCATAAGTGGACGGCATGCCACACGATCCTATAGTATATGTCATAAGTGAACGACGTGCAACACGATCCCATTCTCATAATTCATAGGTGGACGGCACGCCACACGATCCCATTTCATATTATATAAGTTGACGGCATGCGACACGATCCCAATAAATATGATCAATTCATATAGCCTCTCTCAAGGAGTTCCCCTTTAAGGAAAACTCGGCAATATAACGATCCAACCCAATAAGGGTACCACTAGCAGCACAAATATCTCAATAATGGAGAATACATATAACGCTCAACCGGATAAGGGAGCAACAACAATCATAAACTATACGTCCCGACAAGGGATTCAACCACATTTCTTTACAATACTTACAATTTTGACTTCATAGAATCACTACCATTTGAGCCAAAGCTCCAAGGAATTTCATGTTTCATAAACAATTCCTAAACTAACTCATCATGTAAAATTCATCAATTGCTAGGAATAGTTCTCAAAAGATACCCAAAAACAAGTACATACAAGACTCACGGTCATGCAAGACGCCGTTGTATCGATACTCGTCACCATGCCTATACACCGCACTCGATCATTTAGCAAATAGCAAGTAATAATACTCTAATTCTATTCCACCCAAGATTAGATCAAACGCTTGCCTCGTTCCAAAAGTAGCAATCAAGCCTCTCGCCCCGCCTTTCCATTAGAATCCGACTCTGAAATAGTGGTATCTAGTTATTTTAAATTCAATAACATCAATTAGGGGTCAATAACATAATCCCATAGCCTAGAAATGGAATTTCCATCATTCTTCCAAAAATAGCTAAATCCGACACCGGGCCCACATGGTCCAAACTCGAGGCTAGGACAAATTCCAATTACCCATAACCCTACGAGTTAGAATATATGATTTGTTTATAATCAAACCTCAAATTGAGGTCTAATCACCCTAAATCTCACAAGCCCTAGTTCTAAGCATAACCCCCATTTCTACCTTGAATTCATGACTTTGGGTTAGGATTAATTATGATCAGGTGAAGAAATAACGAAGAAATGGTGTTAGGAAGACTTACCCAAAGAGTTTTGGGGGAATTGGAGCTTGGAACTTGACAATGGAGGGTGGATGAGAAGAGCCCGTATGAGGTTTTGTGAGAAATCCCGTGTCAAGTGTTCTATTTTTAAGAAACATTCAATAGGCAAAAATGCCCTATGCGATCGCATATAAGGCAGTGTGATCGCATATGGTAAAGGAAGTAAGGCAATGTGATCGCGGAAGACAAGTCGCGAACTCATTGAGTAAATGTGACTGGGCAAGGGAAATGCTCTATGCGATCGCGAGGGGGACAATGCGATCGCATAGGTATTCGAGGCTAGGAAATGTGATCGCAAAAGGAATGTTGCCATCGAATAGAACACATTTTAATCTCTTGAAATTTACACTATGCGATCGCATAGAACAACGTACCAGATATCAGCAACAACAAAAATATCAGATTTTTTCTAAGTGCATAAACATTCCGAACCACCCCCAAAATCACTCTCGAGACCTCGGGGCCCCTAACCAAAAGCACACACTAACTCAAAAATCTCATATGAACTTGTTCGAGTGATCAAATCGTTAAAAATAACATCAAAAACAAAGAATCAAACCCCAAAACTCAAGATTTCATTTCAAAGTTCATCAACCTCTAACTTTAGCTATTTAAGTCCGAAACACGTCAAACGACGTCCGATTTTGACCAAATTTCACAGGAAGCGCTTAACGCTTTGGGTATCGAATCCGCAGTCCATATATCAGTCTCGTAGGATCTTCGAGAATTGAAACTGCAGTCTTTTTTCTCAGTATCACAGGATCTCTGGGAATTGACCCACAGTCCATATATCAGTATCTATGGATCTTCGGGAATTGAACCCGCAGTCCGAATCTCAATATCTCAAGATCTCCTAAAATTGAACCCGCAGTCCTCGTCTCAATATCTCAGGATCTCGGGAATCGAACCCGCAGTCCGTATCTCAATATCTCAGGATCTTTGGGAATTGAAGCCATAGTCCTTTATCTCAATATCATAGGATCTTCGGGAATTGAACCCTATAACAGTTGCATCAGATCTCCGGCAATTGAACCCGCAGTCCACAAACTCAAACACAATCAATAAGAGGAAAAACACAAAGAAATATGAAGTGCGTAGCTACAAATTACACTAAATCTAGTCTCAACAAGTTCCAGGAAGTTCAATTAAGACAAGTAGGCACTTAGACAGATAATCCTTAGACAGATAATCCTATCTAATCATGATTCTCTAACTATCACCAGATAAATCTTACAATAGAATCAATTAAATAACAAGGATATCACGATTTCAACAATTCAAGTAAGGTGGCTTTATCAACAATCTGCACAAGTACACGCTCGTCACCTCGCGTACAAGTCATTTTAGTCAACACATATATATCCTAGGGGAGAAGGTTCCCCCACGCAAGGTTAGACAAGTCACTTACCTCAATGTCAGTACAAAACCGCTAAGAAATGACTCCCTTGCCACGAGTATTCGACTCTGAGTTTCCCAAATCTAGTCAAACCAATTACACAGTGTAAATAAAATCGCAAGTAACTAATTACAATGATAAAATTAAAGCTACGATGCAAAATGGGTGAAATGACAAAAATACCCCTCCAACCATCGGCTCAAAATCAAAACATTTTTATGTTTCAAAACCCTTGTACTCTCACGAGTCTAACCATATAAAATTTATTGAAATCGGAGTTTGTTTGCCCCTCCAAATCATCAAAGTTTGTTCTATGAAACTCACCCCAATTTACACCCCAAATCCGAAATTAAAAGAAGAAATTGAGTTAGATTAGTGAATAATGATCACAAGGGAGTAATAAATCGTTACCCAATAGTGGTCTCTGAAAAGCACGCAAAACATCACACAAAACCGAGCTCCCTAGCTTGAGTTTTTTCAAAAATGGTGAAACCCTCGCGGATTAAATTTTATATACTGGTTATGTCTGCCTAGTGATTTACTCTATGCGATCGCATGACCTTTGTTGCGATCGCATAGCACAATTTTTTTCTACCTCACCAATTTACCTTATGCGATCACATAGACCACAATGCGATCGCACATCTCATCCAAATAGACTTATGCGATCGCACACCCTGCTTCGCGATCGCATAGAACAAAATATAGGACCCGGGACCCATAATCTTTCCACTGTGCAATCGCATAGACCCTTTCGCGATCGTAGAGCACAATCATCGAAAGCTATGCGATCGCATAGCCCTTTCTGCGATGGCATAGTGTAATTTTTGAGCCTCACCCCAAGCCTTCTATGCGATCGCATCTACCTATTGCTATCGCATAGAGCAACCGTCTGCAACACTTATGACAGCAAAACTAACGTGTTCTTCAACTAGAAATGGTCCGTTTGACCCCCGGAAACACCCCCGAGGCCCCTGGGACCTCAACCAAAATCACCAACCTACTCCAAATCACGATACGAACTTGCTCCAATCATAGAAACATATCATTAAACAAAAAAAATCTTTAAATTATAGCGGATTCAAGCTTAAGTATCAACCAAAACTTCCGAAACCTACATGCTACCAAAACCCTGACCGAATGACACCAAATGGCCTGAAGTTTTGTAGACACATCCAAAATTACCTAACGAAGCTACTACAACTATCATAATTCCATTCCGACTCCCGGATAAAAATCTTACATATCGATCGGATTTCCAAAAATTCCAAGCTTCGGCATTTCAAGCCTAATTGAGGTACAGACCTCCAAAATACATTTCGAATGCGCTCCCAACCTCGGAATCACCTAACGGAGCTAATGGAACCATCAAATTTCTGTTTTAAGGTTGTTTTAGCACTGTTCCGAATACGGACCATTTTTCAACTATAAAGCTCTCATTTAGGGACTAAGTATCCCAAAACACTCCAACTTCTAGAAATGAACCTCCCGGCAAACCACAATAGCAGAAATGAACTTAGGTGAAACAGTTAATTGGGATTCGGGGCATAAATTTCAAAAACGACCGGCTGGATCATTACATCTTCCCACACTAAAAGATTTGTTCGTCCGCGAACGAGCGTAGAAAGTACACCGAAAGTGGTGAAGAGATAAGGGTACTGGCTATGCATATCCTGCTCGGTCTCCCAAGTCGCCTCCTCAGTCGGTCGACCCTGCTACTGGACCTTCACCGAAGCGATGTTCTTTGATCTCAGCTTTCTGATTTGCCTGTCCAAAATGGCCACTGGCTCCTCAACATAAGACAGATCCTTGTCTAGCTGAACAGAAGTGAAATCCAACACGTGCGATGGGTCACCATGGTATCTCCGGAGCATACAGACATGAAATATGGGATGGACTCCGGCTAGGCTGGGAGGTAGGGCCAACTCATAAGCAACCTCCCTAACACGCCTTAAAATCTCAAAACGGCCAATGAATCTCGGACTCAGCTTCCCCTTCTTCCCAAACCTCATGAAGCCCTTCATAGGCGAGACTCGAAGTAGAACCCACTCGCCAACCATAAAAGCCACACCGTGGACCTTTTTGTCCGCATAACTCTTCTGTCTGGACTGGGTTGCTTGTAGTCTGTCCATAATCACCTTGACCATGTCCATTGCATCCTGGACCATCTTAGTACCTAGCAGCTTGGCCTCGCGCGACTCGAACCAAACCACGAGGGACCTACACCTCCTACCATATATGGCCTCATACGGTGCCATCTGAATGCTTGACTGATAGCTATTATTATAAGAAAACTCTGCCAGTGGCAAGAAATGATCCCATGAACCTCCAAACTCAATCACGCACGCATGAAGCATATCCTCCAAAATATGAATAGTGCGCTCGGACTGCCCATCCGTCTGGGGGTGAAATGTTGTGCTCAGTTCCACCCGAGTGCCTAAATCTTGTCGTACGGCTCTCCAGAATTGTGAAGTGAATTGAGTGCCTCTATCTAAAATGATGGAAATTGGAATACCATCCAGCTGGACTATCTCCCTGATGTAGATCTCCGCCAGCGGCTCCGATGAGTAAGTGGTGCACACATGTATGAAATAGGCCGTCTTGGTCAGCCGATCCATAATGACCCAAATGGAATCAAACTTCCTCACAGTCCGTGGAAGTCCGATACGAAGTTAATGGTGATGCACTCCCATTTCCACTCTAGGATCTTAATCTGCTGCATTAACCCACCAGGACGCTGATGTTCATACTTCACCTACTGGCAGTTGAGGCACCTAGAAACATAGTCAACTATATCATTCTTCATCCGCCTCCACTAGTAATGCTGCCTCAAGTCCTAATACATCTTCGCGGCACCCTGATGGATTGAATTCCGTGAGCTATGGGCCTCTTCTAGAATTAGCTCTCGAAGATCATCTACATTGGGCACACAAATACACCCATGCATCCTCATCACTCCGTCATCCGCAATAGTGACATCTTGGAAATCACCACGCCAAACCTTGTCCTGAAGGTCCTGCAAATAACGGTCATCAAACTGCCGCTATATGATGCGATCAAATAGTTAAGACCGAGAAACCATACAGACCAGAACCTGGCTGGGCTCCGAAAGATCCAATCTAACAAACTGCCTGTCTAAAGCCTGAACATCCATCGCCATAGGCCTCTCTGAAGCTGATAGATATGCTAAACTCCTCAAACTCTCCACTCGGCGACTCAAGGAATCGGAAACTACATCGACTTTCTCAGATAGTAGAGAATAGTAATGTCATAGTCCTTCAGCAGCTCCAACCATCTTTTCTGATGCATGTTCAGGCCATTCTGCTTAAGCAAGTGCTGCAAGCTCCGATGATCAGTGTAAATCTCACAAGGAACCCCATACAAATAATGACGCCAAATCTTTAAGGTGTGAACAATGGTAGCTAGCTCAAGATCGTGGACATGGTAGTTCTTTTCATGTACCTTCAGTTGTCGGGACACGTAGGCAATCACCCTACTATCCTGCATCAATATTGCACCGAGTGCAACCCGTGAGGTATCACAATATACCGTATAGGACCCCGAACTGGTAGGCAACATCAAGATAGAGGCCATAGTCAAAGATATCTTGAGCTTTTGAAAGCTCGCCTCACACTCCTTTGTCCACAGAAAAGGGGCACCCTTTTCCGTCAATCTGGTCATAACCCGCCAGACCAAGGAAGCTACGAATCTCAGTAGCTGAGGAGGGCCTGGGCCAACTTTGCACGGCCTCTACCTTCCTCAGATCCACTTGAATACCCTCCCTCGACATCACGTGGCCTAGAAATGCCACCGAACTCAGCCAAAATTTTAGAGAACTTTTATAATTGCTTCTCCCTTAGAGTCTGAAGCACTATCCTCAGGTGCAGTTCGTGCTCTTCCTGGCTCCGGGAATATACCCAAATAACATCAATAAAAACAATCACGAACGAGTCAAGGTACAGCCTGAATACACTGTGCATCAAATGCATAAAAGCTGTTGGGGCATTAGTTAGCCTGAAAGACTTAATGAGAAACTCGTAGTGACCATACCGAGTCCTGAAAGTAGTCTTCAGGATATCTGGCTCCTGAATCTTCAGTCGATGATAACCAGAGCGTAAATAAATCTTATAGAATACCTTTGCACCCTGAAGCTGGTCAAATTAGTCATCAATAAGTGGAAAAGGATACCGATTCTTCACTGTATCTTTGTTCAACTGGCGATAGTCAGTACACATACGCATAGAATCGTCACTTTTCTTTACTAACAATACAGGAACACCCCAAGGTGAGACACTGGGTCGAATGAAACCCTTACCCAAAAACTCCTGTAACTAATCCTTCAACTCCTTCAACTCAGGAGGAGCCATGCGGTACGGAGGAATAAAAATGGGCTAAGTGTCCAGCAATAAGTCAATACCAAAATCGATATCTCTATCGGGCAGCATGCCCGGGAGGTCAGCTGGAAATACATCAGAGAAATCACGTACCACTGGGACGAAATCAAGAGAAGGAGTGTCAACATTGATATCCATCACATAAGCTAGATAAGCTATACACCCCTTCTCAACCATACGCTGGTCATTGAGAAAGGAAATAACATGGTTGGGGTATGATCTGGAGTACCACTCCACTCAATACATGGAATACCTGGCATAGCCAGTATCACGGTCTTGGCGTGACAATCAAGAATAGCATAGTGGAGCGATAACCAGTACATGCCCAGAATAATATCAAAATCAACCATATCGAGCAGAAAACGTTCAGCTCTAGTCTCAAAACCACAAATAGTGACCAAACACGACAGATACACACGGTCCACAACCAAAGAATCTCCCACCAAAGTAGAAACATAAATGGGGGTACTCAAAGAATCCCGAGGCACACCCAGATGTGAAGCAAAATAAGAGGACACATATGAAAAAGTAGAACAAGGATCAAATAGAACCGATGAATCTCAGTTACTAACCAAGATAATACATGTGATAAAAGAATCGGAGGTGACAGCTGCAACGCGATCAGGAATAGCATAAAATCTGGCCTGACCCCTCTCTCGAGGGCGGCCTCTGGCACCCTGATCCTCGACCCTGGCTGGCTGGGCAGGTGGGGTGGCAACTGGGGCTGGAACGATTGCCTGCTGACCCTTTGAACCATGATGAAGCTACGAAGTCTGTGGAGGTTCTCCTTTCCTACACATGGGGAACTCCTTAGCTAGATGGCGAGTATCCCCGCACTTAAAACATGCCTTGGGAGGACGCGGTGGCTGTGACTGACCGGCCCCGCTCCTGCTTGATTGACCCTTGGAGGTACCCCGCGCAGGAGGCATACTAAAAACTGGGGGAGCATAATAAGGCTCTTGAGGTACCGGAAGAACTGGAGTACTACCAGCTGCTGGAAATGCTGAATGAACAGGATGACCGGAATAACCCCTACCAAAATGATCGGCTGATGAAGTACGGGCACCAGAGAAATGACCCGACAGACAAGACCTCTTGGCCTCCCTCTCTCCTCACTCTCTAGGGAGCATACCCTCGATCCACCTGGCAATACTCACCGCCGGCTGATACGGTACATCTGTCTCCAGCTCTCTAGCCATGCTGGACCAGATCTGCGGAATAAGTCCCTCAATAAACCTCCGCACCCTCTCCCGGACCGTGGCTACCAAGGCCGGTGCATGTCTGGCTAACCGGGTGAAAATGATAGCATACTCTGATACTGTCATAGAGACATGACGTAACCGCTCAAACTCTGATCACCAAGCATCCCTAAGACTCTAGGGAACAAACTTCTGTAAAAACATATTAGAAAACTATGTACTGGTCAACGAGGCAGAATCATCAGGACTATCCAACTCATACATGCGCCACCAATTAAAAGCGGCCCCTCTATGCTGAAAAGCAGTAAAGGAAGCCCCACTGGTCTCCACTATACCCGTAGTATGGAGGATACGATGACACTCCTCCGGAAATCCTAATGCATCATCTGAAGCAAAGCCACTGAACACTGGGGGATCATATTTCATGAACCTCTCTAACCTACGCTGCTCGTCCTCGGAGGCAGATGGCCCACCTCCGGGTTGTACTGGTGCGGTAGGAGTCATAGTAATAATCTTTGGAACCTGCCCCTCGGGAACTCGCTGCTCAGGTGTGCTGGCTGCGGGAATCTGGGCCCCTCCCCTGGCCTGAGATATAGCTGCAGCGAGAGGAAGCAACCCCGACTGAGCTAGAGTAGTATACATGCTAATAAACTGGGGCAGGGTCTCCTGGAGTGCTGGAGTAGTTGCAGTTGTACTAGGTGTACCAGGTGCCTGCTCTCCAACCTAATCCACCGGTGGTGCCTCAGCGACAGCGTGCATGGGTGCTTTGGCTGCATCTCAGGTGCGTCCTCGAACTCTACCACGGACTAGGCCTCTAGCGGTGGTAGTAGGGGGAGCGTGTGCATGATCCTTATGAGTAGCATGTGTCCTCACCATCTGTGAGAGAATATAAAATAGAAGTTTAGATTTGGTGCCAAAATATCGCACGAAAAGGAATTCACAAGAAATGAAGAGTTTCCTAAATAGTTACATAGCCCCTCGTAGATAAATACGGACGTATCCGTATAGATCAGCGAGACTCTAAATAATCGGCCTGTGTCCCGTGACTCCTATGGACCTTGAGCTCTGACACCAACTTGTCACGACCCTAGTTCACGAATCGTGAGCATGTCATGATGGCACCCAGTCTTCGTGACTAGGTAAGCCTAACGCAATGCAGAATATACATTTTCATGAAAGAAAAGATAAGATAACAGTAGAATGATGAAAAAGAATGTAACAAGTGCCGCTCGGCATATACACTTCGCCAAATACCAGGATAAAACACTACTACCAAGACCCGAAAACTCACGGGCAGCACAGACTAAGAAAGAGTACAAATGTGGCTCTATATATCAAGAGAGTCTACACAACAAAATAAGAGAAATAACTGATGTCGCTAGGATGAATAGAAGAAGACCCTCCGGATCTGCGGACGTAGCAGATCATACCTCATGTCTCCTAAGTGCTGCTAGATCACCTGTAGTGCGCCTGATCGGATGTACATGGATCCGCACAACAAAAGTGTGCAGAAGAGTAGCATGAGTACACCATAGCGGTACTCAGTAAGTGCCAAGCCTAACCTCGATGGAGTAGTGACGAGGAAGGTCAGGGCCCTAACGAGAAGTAATAAAAATAATGATTATAATAATATCGAACAGTTCAAATAAGAATAAGACTAAAATAAGAATGATGAGGTAAATACTACAACTACCTACAATTAAGCTAACAAGGAGAAATCAACACAACAATGTACAAATCAACAAGTCCAGGATCTCCGGGAATTGAACTCGTAGTCCCCCTCTATACTCAGCAACTCAGGATCTCCGAGAATAAAACCCACAGTTCATATATCAGTCTCACAGGATCTCCGGGAATTAAACCCGCAGTCCTTTATCTCAGTATCACGGGATCTCTAGGAATTGGACGCGCAGTCCGTATATCATTATCTCTGGATTTTCGGGAATTGAATGTAAGGCCCTGTAAAAAATTTGTGCTTAAAACCTAGTGGTTGTGGTGTCATGGTATGAATAATGTGTTAGGAATGCGATTTAAGTTTCAAAAATTGAAAGAATAATTTTTCCAGAAAATGTCGATTCTGCGGTCAGGAATGCGATCACAGATCTGCTATGTGAACCATATTCCTACCGCAGATTTTAAAAGAATGTTTTCCGAAAATTGTGTTGAAAATGCGGTCTAATATGCGATCGCAGAATCAAAATGCGGAACACAAATCTATCGCATAATTTCTTGAGAATTTTTAAGTGTCAAATCTGCGGTGCATTGTGCGACCGCAGAACATGAATGCGGACCGCATTCTGGTCGCATATCGTAACAGAACAAGAGAATTTTTGTGGCAATTCTATGGTCCATTATGCAGACCGCATGTTGATTCTATGATCGCAGATGCGACCGCAGAATTGACTAGACCCAAATTTTAAAAAATTTTGACCGGACCCCTTCTTTAATAAAACTCCTCCAACCTTCATTTTCTCATATTTTCTTAACAAAACTAGAGAGAGGAAAGAGGGATTCTAGAGAGAGAAGTCTACCCATCTTCAAAGAGTGTTTCTAATCGTTTGGTCCAGAGGTTCCTAGGGAAAGTGTCATGATCCCCAGTCTTTACTAGGTAAAAACCCTAACCATTTTCTTTGATTTTCAATTTTAAAATGGGTAAAGAATGATTTTCATACAATAGCTTTTGAAAATAGAATTTGACACTCATACATGTTATTTGAACTTGTATTTTAGTAAAAAAAAGTAGGTAGGAGTAAGAGTTTGCAAAAATGGAAGTTGGTAACTTAGGATAACTTGGGTGAGCTTAAGTAAGAGATTGAAGGAAGAAAATTCGACTCCAGGTATGTATGGCTATCTTTAATTCTTGTGAAATCGCTCTTTTGTGCACAATTCGTTGGTATGTGCTAATTTTGAGGAATTGTTGTGCAATTCTTTGATTTGGTTATTGGGTATTCAATTGATGTTGAACTATGTGTGGTATGGTATGGAATATGAACCGAAAGATAAAAAAGAATATGAAATTGGTAAAGAATTGTGATGAATTGTTGAACATAATGGTATGGGTACTCTTGAATACGGAAACATTATGACTTGGTTGTGATACATGTTTGAAAGGTATTTGAAAGCATGAACCAATTTGTAAATTGCTTATTTGCACTTGGTGTGATTTTGTGTAGTGCCTTGTTTGTTGTTTGTGATTGTTGTGATTGAAACTGTACGATGGGATCGAGTTGGGCGCCGCAACACGAAGTAATAAGGTGTGGGTTAGAGTGATAAGGGTGGACGAGGTAATAAGGGTGGCCGAGGTAATAAGGATGGAAAGCAATCGAAATCTCCATTGAAATTGATATGAAATCATTGATGTGAAATTGTGAAAGGAGATAACAGGATTGTGTTTTCCATGATTGTTTGGTTGTTGCCTTCCTTGATGATCTTTAATTGTGCTTTGGGCTGAGAAGTACTTCAAACGAGGTTAATGTGGGAACATGATTGGCTGGCCTTATCATTTCTTGGTGTAATCCTTCATTGACTTATCATCGTGACTTACTTGTTTAATGGCTTGAGTTCACTTGGGACAAAGCTTATCCATACATACCCATACAATTCTAGTGTACTGACGTCCCTTTTTCTAGGGACGCTACATTCGTGTTATGGTTGTAGGTGGATCAGTAGCAGGTACTTCAGCTCATCGGCAGTAGCATCCTTCATCTTCCACTGCTCGTTTTTGTGAGCCCCTTTCCATTCAGGGCCTTGCGTGGCTTATGCCACTTCTATTTTAGACTTTTTTTTGATTTTGTGTAAGGTATAGCCAGAGCCTTGTTACCGGCAAGTGTTGTATCATCCTTTGTATCCTAGAGGCTCCGTAGACAGCAAACTGTGGGATTATGGCCTATATATATATATATGTCTGGCGTTGTAATTTGTAAACTCGTTTGTAATTTAATCATGTGGTTATGTTTGAAAAGTGTGAATTTAGTTATAATTGGTAAGATCTTTGGCTTATATGTAATGAACAATACAGTGGTAACGTGCGGGTTAGGAAATGCACCTAGGTCCGCTTCACTGGGGTTACCCGGCCAGGCGCCGGTCATGTCCCTCAATTTGGGGCATGACATTGAACGTGCAGTCCGTATCTCAATATCTCAGTGTCTTCCGGAATTGAACCTCAATCCTCATCTCAATATCTTATGATCTCCGGGAATCGAATCCGCAATCCGTATCTTAATATCCAGGATCTCCGGGAATTGAACCCGCAGTCCTTTATCTCAGTATCATAGGATCTCCGGGAATCGAACCAGCAGTCCTTTACATCAGTAGCATCGGATCTCCAAGAATTGAACCTGCATTTCTCAAACACAAACACAATCAATAAAAGGAAAAATACTGAAAAATATGAAGTGCATAGCTACAAATTACACCAAATCCAGTCTTAACAAGTTCCAGGAAGTTCAATTAAGACAAGTAGGCACTTAGACATATAATCCTATCTAATCATGCTTCTCTAACTATCACTAGATAAATCTTACAATAGAATGAATTAAATAACAAGGACATCATGATTTGAATAGTTCAAGTAAGGTGGTTTTTCAACAATCTACGCAAATACACGCCCGTTACCTCACGTACAAGGCATTTAAATCAACACATATATATCCTAGGGGAGAAGGTTCCCCCACGCAAGGTTACACAAGTCACTTACCTCAATTCCGGTACAAAACGGATAAGAAATGACTCCCTTGCCACGAGTATCTGACTTTGAGTAGCCCAAATCAACTCAAACCAATTACACAGTGCAAATAACATCGCAAGTAACTAATTACAGAGATAAAATTAATGCTACGGCATGAAAATGGGTGAAATGACCAAAATACTCCTCCAGCCATCGGCTCGAAATCAAAATATTTTATGTTTTGAGAACCCTCATACTCTCATGAGTCTGACCATATAAAATTTATCGAAATAAGAGTTCGTTTGCCCCTCGAAATAATCAAAGTTTGTTCTATGAAACTCACCCCAATTTACACCCAAAATCTTAAATTAAAGGGAGAAATTGAGTTTAGATTAGTGAATAATGATCACAAAGGAGTAAGAAATCGTTACCCAACAATTGTCTCTGAAAACCACGTGAAAAATCACTCAAAATCGAGCTCCCTAGCTTGAGCTATTGGAAAAATTGGTGAAACCCTCGCGGATGAAATTTTATATACTGGTTATGTCTGCCCAGTGATTTACTCTATGCGATCGCATGACCTTTGTTGTGATCGCATACCACAATTTTTTTCTACCTCACCAATTTACATTATGCGATCACATAGACCACAATGAGCTCATACAAATAGACTTATGCGATCGCACACCCTGCTCCGCGATAGCATAGAACAAAATATAGGACCTGGGACCCCTAATCTTTCCACTGTGCGATCGTCTAGACCCCTTTGCGATCGTAGAGCACAATCATCCAATGCTATGCGATCGCACACCCTGCTCCGCGATAGCATAGAACAAAATATAGGACCTGGGACCCCTAATCTTTCCACTATGCGATCGTCTAGACCCCTTTGCGATCGTAGAGCACAATCATCCAATGCTATGTGATCGCATAGCCCTTTCTGCGATCGCAAAGAGCAATTTTTTGGCCTCACCCCAAGCCTTCTATGTGATCGCATAGAGCAACCGTCTACAACACTTATGATAGCAAAACTGACTTGTTCTTCAACTAGAAATGGTCCGTTTGACCCCCGGAAACACCCCCAAGGCCCCCGGGACCTCAACCAAAACCACCAACCTACTCCAAATCACGATACAAACTTGCTCCAATCATAAAAACATATTATTAAACACAAAAATCATTAAATTATAGCGCATTCAAGCCTAAGTTTCAACCAAAACATCTGAAACGTACATGTTTTCAAAAACCCGACCAAACGATGTCCGAATGACCTGAAATTTTGCAGACATATCCAAAATCACCTAACGAAGCTACTGCAACTGTCGAAAATCAATTACTACTCCCGGATCAAAATCTCAGCTGTCGATCGGATTTCCAAAAATTCCAAGCTTCGGCATTTCAAGCCTATTTGAGCTACAGACCTCCAAAATACATTTCGAACGCACTCCCAACCCTGAATCACCTAATGGAGCTAATGGAACCATCAAATTTGTTTCGAGGTCGTCTTAGCAGTGTTCCAAATACGGGCCATTTTTTTACTATAAAGCTCTCATTTAAGGAGTAAGTGTCCTAAAACATTCCAAATTTTAGAACCGAACCTCCCGACAAACCACAATAGCAGAAATAAACTTAGGGGAAATAGTTAATTGGGGATCGGGGCGTAAATTTCAAAAACGACCAGCTGGGTCGTTACAGATCTTCCTCTCCATCAACACAAATAAGACATCTTTTTTATAGAAATTGAATATCATAAGGTGCCACGATACCTCGTGGTTCTTCTGTCATGACGCGTCGTGGTCTCTTTTTCAATGATGCGTCATGATCTCTTTTTATCCCTTTAATTGATTTGTCATGATATTTTTATTTCCTGCAAAATACTCTTATAAAATACAGAAAATTTACATATTATATATATATATATATATATATATTGTGTAAAATAATTTATTATTAAGTATATAATATATGAATATTTTATAGTCATCAAACTCCCCCACACTTGAATCCTAGCTCATCCTCGAGGCAGTAATTTTATTAATAATTGTTGTTTCTTGTAGAGTAGAAAAGTAAATAAAAGTTTCACATAAAATTCAAAACCTATAAGTTTCACACACACACACACACACACGCACACACACACACACACACACGCACACACACACACACACACATATATATATATATATATATATATATATATATATATATATATATATATATATTGTGTAAAATAATTTATTATTAAGTATATAATATATGAATATCTTATAGTCATCAAATTCCCCCAGACTTGAATCGTAGCTCGTCCCCGAGGCAGTAATTTTATTAATAATTGTTGTTTCCTGTAGAGTAGAAAAGTAAATAAAAGTTTCACATAAAATTCAAAACCTATAAGTTTTTCATGTCGCCAAATCTATACATTGTTTATGCTTCTGGTTTTGTTTGCCAAAGACTTTCAACTCCTCCTTTGATGAACCTTTTGAGATTGATAACATTATGATCACAATTTCGAGTTTCTCAATTTTTTTCCATATGCTTGGCCTTCATGTCAGTCTCCACTATGTAGAATCAACACTAATTTTTAAAATTAATTTAGGACCTTTTCAGTCTTGTAATGATATTCTTAATGCTGGTAAGGTAAAGGGATATAGTTGTAGTGACTTTGTTCCATCCAGCTTTATTATGAGAGCCGATTATTTAACCAAAGTAACTATGTACAACAACACAAAGAAAATAACTCTAGAGATTGAGATAAAGGTTCCGGTCTCCAATTCCATAAATAATATCACTTAACTCACATTTCTCTCAATAGATTCCTTAAATTCAAGCTTCTTGAACTAAGAATTTGTTCTACAGATATATATACCTTATTTTCCTCTTGTGCATTTTTTTGTTTTGTTTTTTGTAATGATATAGAATAATTACTTCACAAGTATTCCTTCATTGCTTGCTTTAATAATCATTTTTGCTCAACTATAGCAGGAAGGAGTATTATCAATCTTTTTATATGATAAACCAATATGGTGTATCATAAAGTTTGTTTATCCATCTTTTCTTTTTCTTTTTGTGTTTGGCTCAAAGTTGGGTGCTAAAAGGGAAAATATAAATATTTGTGGTTTAAAAATAGATATGCTAAAAAGGGTGTCAAAGAAAGCCTAATTTCATTCTACAAATAGTGTTGTCTAGAATTTCGCCTTGATAGATATTTGGGGTAAGTTTTTGGGAAATTGTTATTGATTCTAATTTTTGAGATCATAATGCTTCTCGATTCCAATACTTTCTTTAATTTGGAGATACTTGTTGTTGCCTTCACAAAAATAAAATCACAAACTTGGAAGTTATATGGTATAAATGAAAAACTTATGTTTGAAAAATATGTAAACTTTTACTTTAAATCTTTAATATTATACAAGAACAACAATTATGAATAAAATAAAAGATGGATATATAAATATGTGATGACCCGGTCCGTCGTCAGGTAAATTACCACCCCGTTTTCCTCGTTATATTCTTGTTCGTGTTTCAATATATATATTTGGTGAATTTGAGTCAATTCAGATCGAGTTTAGTAGAAAATGGGACAAATAGTCTCTTTGAAGAAGGAATAGATTGGAAAAGTTAACCGGACATTGACGTGTGAGTTTGAGGGCTCGAAATCGAATTCTCAAGGCTTGGGTAGCTTCGGGGATTCATTTATGGCTTAGGAGGGTGATCAGAATTGAATTTTGAGGTTTAGTCTAGAATTAGGCTTGAATTGGCAAAGTTGGAATTTTGGTGAATTTTGGTCGATACGTGAGATTTTGATATGGGAATTGGAATGGAATTATGACAGTTGCAGTAGCTTCGTTAGGTGATTTTGGATATGTCAACAAATTTTCAGGTCATTCGGACGTCGTTTGATCAGGTTTTTGATCAAAAGTGAATTTTGAAAGTTATAGTTAAACTTAAACTAGAATTTGTTGAAAACGGATGATTTCGGTGATTTTGATAGTGATTTTATCATTCGAACAAGTTAGAATGATTTAATAGATCGTATCTGTGTTTTTAGTTGAGGTCCCGGGGGCCTTGGGGTGAATTCGGATGGTTAACGGGCAAATTTGGACTGCAAAAGTGCAACAGAAACGGTAGAGGAGAATTGGCTCTCGGCTCGTGAAGTTAGAGGAGCCCAGAAATTGCTCTATGCAATCATGTGAAGCGGGATGCAATTGCATAGGCTTAGGCGCTTCGTCAGTGCGATCGCGTGGGAGTTCCTACGATCGCGTATAAGGGAGACAGTAGTGCTGTACGATCACATGGCTTGTCCTGCGATTGCGTAGAGGAAATTTGGGGCCTGGAATTTTTGGCCTATGCGATCGCAGAGGAAGTGATGCGATCGCATAGAGTATGCTACAGTGATCCGGGCAAAATGTTAAAAACATTTCATCCATGGACCCGAGCTCATTTCCACCATTTTTGATCGAGCTTGGGATCTTTTGTCGAGGGTTTTGAAGGGATTTCGTTGGAATCAATTGAAGGTAAGTTTTATGAGTTAAATAAATGATTATATCAAGGAATCTTCCATTAATTCTCTAAATTTGGGTAAGAAATCATGAAAATTAGGGCTTTAAGCAAAACTCTTAAAATGGGGATTTGAAGGACCATTTGTGGTCCGAATTGGGAGTTCTTAGTATGTACGGACTCGTGGAGAGACGAGGATTCCGAAGATGTGAGTTTCATAGTATTTCGATAAGCGGTCCCGGGGCTCGGGTTTTGGCAACTTCGTGTTTTTGAGTGTTTTTCGAGTCCTTTTGATTGGGTTATGATTTATTAGCCTATTTTGATGTGTTCTTATTGGTTTTGATCAGATTTGGCACCCGAGGAGGTCGATTTGGGAGGAAAGTGCAAGGCGAGCTAGGACTTTTGCTGGTTCGAGGTGAGAGGTGGTAATAAACAATGTACTGAGGGTTTGAAACCCCGTATTTGCACTATTCAGTGCTATGCTGAGATAGAACACGTATCATGTGACGGTCGTGGTGGTATTATGACTGGGGATTTGGACTTGATCCTTCCCGATTGATAGTTTATAGTGCATATTGACTGAGACTGAGCTTATACCTGTATAACTGGGCTAGTTGCCATGTTTGGGGTCTCGTGCCGATCTGTAGAATATTAGGGGAACCCGTGGAGCTAAATAGCCTCAATACTAGGTTGAACACATACTCTCAGCCATAGTCATAGTTCTTTAGCATGACATGAACCAGTACTAGATGTGTACTCTAAGTGAGAATACCTAGGGCTGAATACCCTGTTCTAGCTGAGTCGGCCCGAGAGGCCGAGTCTATATTGACTGAGAGTGGTCGAGGATCCACTGTGAGATATTGATATATATACCGAATCGGGCTGCACGCCGCATCAGTATATACTTATATTGGATCGGACTGCACACCGAAGTAATACATATATGGATCGAACTGCACGTCGCAGTATTATAGCGCTTGGGCTGAAGGAGCCCCTCCAGAGTCTGCACAAACTCTCAGTGAGTGCACTATATATTATTGGATCCGTATGCGCGCCGCAGTAGTATATTTATTATATTGGATCGGTCTGCACGACGCAGCACTATATATATATATATATATATATATATATATATATATATATATATATATATATATATGAATGTATATAGAATGCTGCGGTGTGCTGCTCGATCTAATATATATATATATATAGGGCATCAAACCGCAGCATTCTATATTCATATACATATTGGATCGGGCTGCACGCCGCCGCAGTATGAGTGAGGATCGGGATGCACGCTACAGCAGGACTAGATCAGTGTTGGATCAGTGTGAGACGGTAGTGGACTGGAACCGGGCTTATCATTTTAGAGATGAATTTCCTGTACGGTTATTCTTAGGGTTTTTTTGTGATAATACAGGTGATCTTACTTTCAGTTATTATTTATTATTTGCTACTCACTAAGTTGAAAGATACTCACCCCACTTCCTGCACTTTATGTGCAGATACAGGTGTTCAGGAGGGCAGTTGAGCTATACACAATTGATATTCTACTGCTATCTAAGGAGACATCGAGGTAGCTACCGGCGTCCGCAGAACCCGATCTCTCTCCTTTCTTCTATTTATGTCTTTTATCACTCTACTGGACTTGGATTGTATAGGGTGTTTTCCTTCTATTAGAGGCTCAGACTTGTGACACCTGATTCTATGGGCTGTATGTTGGTATATTTCTATTTCCGCAGTTGTTGTTTCTCTCATGAAAATAGGCTATTAACTCTAAATGGATCAGTATTAATTAATAACTACTGGTTATCTGGTAGATGGTCGGGCTTGCCTAGAAATGTGTTGCGCGCCATCACGGCCGGGGTTTGGGTCGTGACAAGTTGGTATCAGAGCCTAGGTTAACAGGTCTCGCAAGTCATGGGTCGGTTTAGTAGTATCTCGCGGATCAGTACGGAGACGTCTGTACTTATCCTCGGGAGGCTGCAAAACCTTTTAGGAAACACTTCACCTTCTTGGAATTCTTATCGTATGTACTTGATTTCTCTTGAGATGTAATTCTTGAAATTCCTTCCACACGTCTGTAAGCACAATCGAGTGCTTAGTGATAAATTTGCCTTGATGGCTTGTGATTTCCCCGATCGGGGGGCGATATATAATCTCTGTGAGTTCATGTTGGGCCAGTCGTGTCACGACCCCAAATCCGGTCGTGATGGTGCCCAGCACACTGCTAGGCCAGCCCGACCAATCAACAACAAATAAGGAGCTTATGAGCTCGCCTTATCCTATTTAAGCATAACAAGTCATAAGACAACTGTGATAGATATATCGAAATAGGGAACCAAGTCCCAACACATGCCAACTCCCATAGACCGAAGGGTCAAGAGTCATAAGCCTCTAAAGAACATAAGTGTAATAAAGTTTACAACTAACTTAGTATGGAATGAAAGATAACAAGAAATGAAATAACAATTAGAAGGGGAGTCAGGTCCTGCGGACGCTGCAGCTACCTCGACTGTCCCGCACAATGCCTCTGACAACTACCGGATCAGGACTGCTGAGAGGTACCTGGATCCGCACACAAGGTGCATGGAGTAAAATGAGTACTGCCAGACTCAGTGGTAATAAACAGGGGTAAGACAGCGTAGATAAGAAATCCACAATAAAGCACTATGTAAAGCTGTACTTAATACCCTGTAACAGTTCAATATCAAGAGTAGAGAGCCAACAATATCAACAACAAGTATAACAGCTAGCAGGTGTAGCTAAATGCAATGTAATGCATGAAATGACCGCTACGACGCGTAGCCCAATCCAATTTGGGTACTCGTGCTCACTGTGGGGGTTCAGACTCCAGAGGAGCTCCTACAGCCCAAGCACAATAATACTGCGGCGTGCAGTCCGATCCAACATATATACCATTGCGGCGCGCAGCCCGATCCACTACCAGTTAGCTAATATGCAAATGTAGCCTCGCAGGCTCAATAGTGGTTTTGAAAACTCTTTTATCATTTTTCAGTTGAAAATAGTAATATCAAAGTTCCAGAGATTGGAAATAACTTGATAACAGTAATAGTTACGGACTGGTAGTAAACTAGCATGTCAATATCACAAGACAATGATAATGATCCTCGCGAGATCCAATAACTGGCTCACAGCCCATAAGCATACTCAACCATCCAAGGAGGTTCAACGGCTCACGAGTAGTCAATATCACAATATAATATGCAACCACCCGAGAAGGAGGTTCAACGGCTCAAAAATAGCCAATATCATAATATAATACGCAACCATCAGAGAAAGAGGTTCGACGGCTCAAGAATAGCCAATATCATAATACAGTATCAACAGGTCGGACCAAGCCATAGTCCCCAAATCACAATCGATCCCGCAATCACAAGAGAGTACGTGTCTCGCCGCTATACCACATTACAAAGTGTTATACCGGGGTTTCGAACCCGCTGGTCATTACCCACATCTATTATTCACCTCAATACGGCGCGACGACTACTCCGCGATGCCCTTGCCACGAGAATCAAGCTCCGCACGTGTAGAATCTGATAAAATATAGTAAATACACATAAATTAGGCCAATGGAACGATACCCAGTCAAAATAACTCAATTTACATCAAAATTGGCAAAGTTGCCAAAACCCAACTTTCGGTACGCTTCTCGAAAAATTACAAAAGTCACATATTCGGAACCCTCATCTCAATACGAGTCTAAGCATATAAGATTTACCCAATTCAGACTCCATTTGCCCAATCAAAACCTTGATTTTCTTAAATTCAAGCCTAGGGCTAAATCCTCCATAAAATACCCCAAATTCCTCCATTTTCATGATATAATTGCATAATATTATCAATACTAATCATAATTTAAGTCCATAGTTGATTACCTGAGTATTTCCCTTGAGTTTCTCTTCAAAATCGCCCAAATTGCCTCTAAAGCCGATACCCAAATGTGTGAAATGTTTCTGAAATTTTCTAACTTCTGATACAATTAATCTTCTGCCATTTTCACTTCTGCGGACCATTTCCGCCTCTGCGGAACCGCTTCTACGACCAATTGGTCTCTTCTGCGAACCCATGCCTATTTGGCCATTTCCACTCCTGCGAGCCAAGTACCGCTCCTGCGGGTCCGCCCCTGCGGGATTTCCTCTGCACCTGCGGTCTTTCTCGCTTCTGCGGACTCGCCTATGCGACCAACAATCCGCTTCTGCGGACTTCCCCATCTCGCCTCTTGACAACTTCTGCGGCCTCAACCTCGCTCCTGCGACGCCACCTCAACGGACATGTTTCCGCTTCTGCGAAGCCAAGCGCCTCTGCGCCCCCTTGTCCATTCCTGTAGACTCGGTCCTGCGCCCCCATTTCCGCAGGAGCGAAAACAACAGAACCAGTGCACAAAGTCTGAAATTTTCCATATTTTCTCCCGTTTGACCATCCGAAAACACCCCGAGGCCCCTGGGACCTCATTCAAACACACCAACACATCCTAATACCTTATTCGAACTTGTTCCAATCATCAAAACACGTATAACAACATCAAAACCCATAATTCACATCAAATTCAAGCCTAAATTCCTTAAAAAGTTTCGAACTACACATTCGATCTAAAACCTGACCAAAAGACGTCCGAATGATCTGAAAATTTGCGGACATATCCAAAATCACATGACGAAGCTACAGGGAATGTGTCGGAATTCTATTCCGACCCCCGGATCAAAATCTCACCTACCATTCGGATTTCGCCAAAATTCAACCTTAGCCAATTCAAGCCTATTTCTACACCGGACCTCCAAATTCAATTCCGATTGCTCCTCTAAGTCACAAATCACCTCCCAAAATTAACCAAATCATCAGAATTCGATTCCGAGCCCTCTAACTAAATAGTCAACTCTAGGTTGACTTTCCATATTCAAGTTTCCTTCCAAAAAGGCTATATGCCTCATTTTCAATCCAATTCACTCCTAACTCACCCGATAGACTCTAACACTGATATAAAAGCATAACACATATAGTTACAACATAACGGGGTGGTAATTTCCCGTGATGACGGGTCGGATCGTCACATTCTCCCAAACTTAAACAAACACTCGTCCTCGAGCGGACCCAGAGTTGTACCAGAAGCAACCCAATAGCTGAATGACCTTTCCAAGCATATATTCGGGCGATCATACGTCACCCTTTCTCACAAAATTCCGAAAACACCATATAGCTGAAATTTCACAGACCATCTCAACCGTAAACCACATTGCACTTTCAGAAATCATATACCAAATGCTAATCCCATGCCTATACACAGGATACACTCGAATCCACTGCAATAACCCATACTCACTACTCTGGGCGGGGTCATATGACGTATCAACAACCCCATCACTCGAGACGATAGTCTGTAATCACAACAACTGGCCACAATAACCATTTACTAGCAGAAAGAACCTTTCTCATTAGCTAAAGTCTTAGTTCAAAACCTTCATATACTGCCCACGGCAATCGAACACGCGATATATCGAATCCATCTCTCAGGTCACCCATTTATGAATTCATTTCCCTTTTAACTGATACCACAATAGATTTCGGAGCTGAACCTCGATATTACCTTTCTAACCAGCTGAATCCACATATACTCACACTCATTTTGGCTCCAACAATCATTTCGATTATAACACACCACACTGGTGACATGACACCTCAAACACCAGCCTAAGCCACGACGAGCACAACACAAGCTCCAATAAAAATGTCTGAACATACTCAAATCATGACAATTGACTCAAACAGAAGAGTTGTAATACAATTCCTCTGTACCATCATAACATAGAACTGAGATCGCTTCTCGCATTATAGAAATAAAGTATATGACTCCTTCTCGAAAGGTCATAACATCACGTGGCCTTGCCACCATTCATGATTCTATCCAATCACTATTACTCATGAAGCACCTCAATTTACCAAGCTCAAAACGGTCAGCCACGCACATATTTAGATCTGAACCCAAGCAATCAATCTTACCCACGGTGAAACAATTAATGTATGCTATCAAATCCTGAAAGGACACAACCGATGTGCCATTCGCCAAGCGATACTCAATACGGACTTTTCCTCAGAAGCCAGGAAGTATTGTATACATGGTAACGTATAACTAAATCTATTTTCACATTACATTGTTGCGGCATGCAACCCGCTCCAATGGCATACCCGTGGCGGCGTGCCACACGATCCAGATACCATACCTGTGGCGGCGTGCCACCCGATCCAAATAACCATAGCTGTGGCGGCGTGCCACCCGATCCATATAGAACCCTTGCCAAAGAAATACACATCGAGTCAAGTTGCTCATTATAGTAAAACATATATAGCCTCCAGTTCGGCCACAAGAAATGCATCCGACAAAGTTCCCCAATACAAGAACTGAATCCATGGTAGAAACCTCTTCACTGATATCCGCCACGAAGGCCCAACTGACAAAGCAATACCCACCAGCCGCCCGATGGTCCTGAGGTACAACTACCCCGCTGGAGCATACTCTGATGCACTTTGCTACGCAATTCGTGCTATTCCATCACAGTCTATATCACATTAGTCTAGCCAACCTGACCCATGACAGCCGGTCAGCAATCAAGTATCATAATCTGAATTCGTCATATCAAGTTAAGAGAGAGCCACTAGGGCTTCTGATTTCCAATAATCATCAAACAGTGCTGATACACACGATATACAACCACTACATAAGCGGATTAACGAGAACTTCAAGTCTACAACACATATATAACATATGAATCACTATGCCTGATTCTGTACTTCACTGTACAAATACATAACGCACATCAAGCGTCTATTCATACCACGAAAGCCATTCAAAAATTTCAGTATGCCATCAACGACTCAATTATTACAGTCGATCCAACAAAAGAATACCACCATACCACTAGATATTATTACATTACGTTATCCTTTGGGACCATATACCCTACCAAATCACTAGAATAGCAGTACCATTTTCTTTAATCACCAGAAAGATCGATTCTTAAATCACTTACAGCGGCCTGCGCTGCTCAATAATTTTAATGACTTCCCATATATTATGAACTGATCTCAAAACCTTGAATATGCCATTATCAACTTCCCATATCACATCGCATATACCATATCACACCAGGATAACATGGAAATTCATATCCCTTTCCTACGCCGCAAACATTGGCGCACTCAACTAGTCAAGGCCTTTCATGATCCCATATAGAGAAAACTCACTACACATTCCAAGCATTACATACCAACAGGAAATACACTTATTTTCAAACAACGGTAAAACACATCATAAATTCTTTCTCCCAATTACAATTATATAAGTTAAACTGCCAGGACTGAGTCCTTATACCCATATCAAGTTACACAACTGCCAGCGCTCAAGAGCTTTGTTGCAGAATATCTGCAAAACTCATTACTTCAAACACAAACCAGGAATCAATCGTATTCCTAATTATACCGCTTCAATTTATTAACAAGTTGTTCCATTTACCCAGTTTCCTTTCTGATTCATCTTTATTTAATATTAGCCATTACTGTAGCACCATAACACATCAACTCATGTTACCACACGAGACTCGTACATAAGACCACACGGTCTAAGACACATAGGCCATTGAATACTCTCTCAATGTCTCCCAGAAGGATCACATTCTATAATACTTTATTTTGAAGAACCTCTTGCGATTTGAATTCGTTATCATTACTTCCCAATACGGTTACATAGAATCCCATCATTCATATAATATAACTCAAATCTTGATCTCTTCTAACGAAACCACTGTCTTTAGCCACATGCACAATCTTAAGACACCTGACTGTTACAAGCAAAATATTGAACACCGTAAAACAATTCTCTCGGGCGTCATTCACCCTTATTCAGATGTAATTCAACTGTCTTATTGAACAGAACCACTCATGCCTTGTTAGAACTCTGACACTGCAGATCATGATTACATACGGATACAATTAGCTATCTTTCTTCTCTATACACCGAACATTCTTTACCAATATAAGTTCACAACATCCTAGTATTTATTCACATCTATGAAGCACCATAACCTTTATCAAAATTTCCCAACATACCCAGAGACAGAACCAACACAGCACACAATAGTGCAATGAGTTACTCAATAACAGCCTCCCCAACTTGGCTCGAAGCCATACATCAAAGCACTTTTAGCCACTAATAGCATTCTTACTCAAATGATGCCACAAAGTTTTAGTTAGATTAAACTCAAGTCATTTACAAGCTTCGGCGTTGATTCGAATCATCAGAAATATTAACTCTTTTGCAATTCTTGCATTCATTCTCACACAATAGTTAAGCCCACTCTTTAGGTGACAAAAATCTTTTCTATGTCCCAAGTTTTCCAAAAATTTCGACAGAGTTTCCTTTGTAAATTGGCCTATCCACCTGCTAGAGAATCGCCAAAACCATCCTAGCAATACATTCACAGCTCAACAAGACATCACAATGTATATTAACAACATTAGACTCAATACTACACAAATCATATTATCATAATTGTTACATGAACATGCGTTGTACCTGCTCGAATTATAACACATATCAAATACCTTTCAATTACACATGAGAATCAACCCACCTACTTTTTCTCAATTTAGCATTTCAGCACAATACCTTCCACCAAGATATACATAGCATAATCACTTTAGTCTTCCTTAGTTTGAACTCGTTCCACTACACATAAGGAACTTTACCTTCCAATTCAGAGATATGGTAAATATTCACCACGCCCATAGCTCGGGGCTACACAACAGATTAGATAAGAGTCGAACAATTAACAGCTTATCCATTAGTAAGCCTCCCTAATACTCTACAGATTGGCACAAGGCCCCAAACATGGCTACTAGCCCAAATACATAGATATAAGCCCAGTCTCAGTCATTATACACAGTAATCTATCAATCAGGAAGGATCAAGTCCAAATCCCCAGTCACAATACCACCACGCTCGTCACATGACACGTGTATCATCTCAGCATAGCACTGTATAGTGCAAATACGGGGTTTCAAACCCTCAGTACATTATCTATTGTCACCACTCACAAAATCAGCACCTCGAAGTCATAGAAAATGTCCAGCCTCAACTCATCCCTACTGGCCCAACATGCACTCATAGAGATTATATCTCGCCCCTCGTTCGGGGAAATCACAAGCCATAATGCAATTATATTACTGAGCGCTCGATGAATACACAGACGTGTGGAAGGAATTTCAAAAATTATATCTCAAGCAGAATCAAGTACGCACGATAAGAATTCCAAGAAATGTGAAGTGTTTCCTAAAGGTTCGCAACCTCCCGAGGATAAGTACAGGCGTCCCCGTACCAATCCCCAAGACTCTACTAACCGCCTCAAGACTCATGAGTCCTAGTAAACCTAAGCTCTGATACCAGCTTGTCACGACACCAAATCCGGTCGCGATGGCGCCAAGCACACTGCTAGGCCAGCCCGACCAATCAACAACAAATACGGAGCTTATGAGCTCGCCTTATCCCATTTAAGCAAAACAAGTCATAAGACAACAGTGATAGATATATCGAAATAAGGAACCAAGTCCCAACACATGCCAACTCCCACAGACCGAAGGGTCAAGAGTCATGAGCCTCTAAAGAACATAAGTGTAATAAAGTTTACGACTAACTCAGTACGGAAAGAAAGACAACATGAAATGAAATAACAACTAGAAGGGGAGTCAGGTCCTGCGGACGCTGCAGCTACCTCGACTGTCTCGCACAATACGTCTGGGCAGCTACCGAATCAGGTCTGCTGAGAGGTACCTGGATCTGCACACAAGGTGCATGGAGTAAAATGAGAGTACTGCCAGACTTAGTGGTAATAAACAAGGGTAAGACAGTGTAGATAAGAAATCCACAGCAAAGCACGATGTAAAGTTGTAATTAATACCCTGTAACAGTTCAATATCAAGAGTAGAGAGCCAACAATATCAACAACAAGTATAACAACTAGCAAGTGTAGCTAAATGCATTGCAATGCATGAAATGACCGCTACGGCGCGTAGCCCGATCAAATTTGGGTACCCGTGCTCACTGTGGGGGTTTAGACTCCGGAGGGGCTCCTATAGCCCAAGCACAATAATACTACGGCGTGCAGTCCGATCCAACATATATACCGCTGCAGCGCATAGCCCGATCCACTACCAGTCAGCTAATATGCAAATGTAGCCTCGCAGGCTCAAAAGTGGTTATGAAAACTCTTTTATCATTTTTGTCACGCCCCAAATCGGGGGACATGACCGGCGCCTGACCGAGTTGCCCCAGTCAAGCGGACCTGGGTGCCTTTCATTCCCACGCGTTAACCCCGTGTTGATTGTTTCTCATTAACCAAATATTTTACCAATAATGACTGATTTCATAATGCATAAACATAACCATGTGATTGATTCACTAACAAGTTCATAATTTATATTTACAACGCCCCATACATATACATAGGCCACAATCCCACAGTTTACATGTCTATCGAGCCTCTAGGATACAAAAAGGGAAATACAATACTTGCCGGTAACAAGGCTCCGGCTATACCTTACAAAACCAAAATGAAATCTAAACCGAGTGGCATGAACCACACAAGGCCCCGAGGAAGAAGGGGCTCACCAAAACGGGCAGTGGAAGGAGAAGGATACTACCTGCCGATGAGCTGAAGTGCCTGCTACTGATCCACCTACAATCATGACACGAATGTAGCGCCCCCGGCAAAAGGGACGTCGGTACACTTGAATTGTACTGGTATGTATGGACAAACTTTGTCCCAAGTAAACTCAAGCCATTAAATTACATCAACAATTAATTAAGCCAGCCAGCCTACCATGTTTCCACATTTTCCTCATTTCAAATAATTCTCACACAAAGCACTTTGTACGATCAACCAATTTAACAATAACCAATCAATCATGTAAAGAACAAGTAGTCAAACAAAGGGGCAATCAGTGCCCCACAGGTTGCAAACTCTCCTGCTGTCTCCTTTCACAATTTCATATTATTGATTTTTGTATCAATTTTCAATAGCGATTTCGATCGCTTTCCATCCTTATTGCCCCCTGACCACCCTTATTACCTCGGCCACCCTTATCACCCCAACCCACACCTTATTTCCCCACGTTGCGGCGCGCAACACGACCCCGCCTTACAGTTGAAAGCACAACAATTTCAAACAGCAGATAAGGTACTACACACAATTTCAACAAGTTCAAATAAGCAACTTACACATTGGTTCATGTTCTCAATTTCTTCTCAAGCCAATATCAAAACCAAGTTACAAGTATTCCAAAATCAAAAATGCCCACATAATCATGTTCAACAATTTACCACAATTAAGGTGTTTCAAATTCCTTCCACAATAAGCCAAATATGCCATCACAATGGTTGTTCCCAATTCTTTACCAATCTCGATTACCTTTTTATCTTTCAATTCATATTTCATACCACACCACACGTAGTTCAACATCAATCAAATGCTCAACAAGGAAATCAAAGAATTACGTAAAATTTCTCAATTTGACACATGCCAAAACAATTCGCACACATTTGGGCGATTTTACAAGAATCAAAATTAGCCATACATACCTGGTGATGAGTTTTCTTCCGTTAACTTCCTACTTTATGCTTACCCATGCTATCTTACTCTTGCCAACCTTGTTCTTGAAGATTCTTACTTCTACTCACTTCTTTTTACTAAAAATCAAGTTCAATAATCATGCATGAGTGTAAAAATTCTATTTTTAAAAGCTATTGTATGCAAACCTCTCTTTACCCAATTAAAACTGAAAATCAAAGAAAATAGTTAGGGTTTTTACCTTGAAAAGATTGGGGAAGTTGAATCCTTGCCCTAAGATCCCTTGGAATTAAGATAGTTGGAACAATCTTTGTAGATGAAAGATTTCTCTCTCTAAAAACCCTCTCTTCTCTCTCTAATTTTGGAAAGATGATATGATAAAATGAAGAAGAAGTGTGTTATATTAAAGAAGAGATCGGGTCAAAATGTTACAAAAATCTGGGCCGGAGTCAATTATGCGGTGCACTATGCGACCGCAGAATCAACATGCGGTCCGCATAGTGACCGCAGAATTGCCCAAATTTTACACAGGTTCTGTTAAGGAATGCGGCCAGAATGCGGTCCGCATGCTTGATCTGCGGTCGCAAAGTGCACCGCAGATTTGACATGCGATCGCATATCAACCGCACTTTTGACACGATTTTTGGGAAACTCTCTGGAACGTTTTGCGGCAAGAATGCGGTCCGCATGTCAGGTCTGCGATCGCATTCTTGACCGCATATTGGACACTTTTCGGAAAAATTAATTCTCTACATTTTTGAAACTTAAATCACTACCAAGGGTCCGAAGAATTCTACGCATTCCTAACACATTATTCGGACCATGACACCACAACTACTAGGTTTTATGCACAAAATTTTTACGGGGCCTTACAATTTTTCAGTTGAAAACAGTAATATCAAAGTTCTAGAGATTGGAAATAACATGATAACAGTAATAGTTACGGACGGGTAGTAAACTAGCATGTCAATATCACAAGACAATGATAACGATCATCACGGGATCCAATAACTGGCTCACAACCCATAAGTATACTCAACCATCCAAGAAAGAGGTTCAACAGCTCAATAGTAGCAAATATCACAATATAATATGCAACCATCCGAGAAGGAGGTTCAACGACTCAAGAATAGCCAATATCATAATATAATACGCAATCATCCGAGAAGGAGGTTCAATGGCTCAAGAATAGCCAATATCATAATACAGTATCAACAGGTCGGACCAAGCCATAGTCCCCAAATCACAATTGATCCAGCACTCACAAGAGAGTACGTGTCTCGCCGCTATACAACATTACAAAGTGGTATACTGAGGTTTCGAACCCGCTGGTCATCACCCACATCTATTACTCACCTCAATACGGCGCGACGACTACTCCGCAATGCCCTTGCCATGAGAATCAAGCTCCGCACATGTAGAATCTGATCAAATATAGTAAATACACATCAAATTAGGCCAATGGAATGATACCCAGTCAAAACAACTCAATTTACATCAAAATTCCCAAAGTTGCCAAAACCCGACTTTCGGTACGCTTGTCGAAAAATTACAAACATATTCGGAACCCTCATCTCAATACGAGTCTAAGCATATATGATTTACCAAATTTGGACTCCATTTGCCCAATCAAAACCTTGATTTTCTTAAGTTCAAGCCTAGGGCTAAATCCTCCATAAAATACCCCAAATTCCTCTATTTTCATGATATAATTGCATAATATTATCAATAATAATCATAATCTAAGTCCATAGTTGATTACTTGATGATTTCCCTTGAGTTTCTCTTCAAAATCGCCCAAATCGCCTCTAAAGCCGAGACCCAAATGTGTGAAATGTTGCTGAAATTTTCTAATTTTTGATACAATTAATCTTCTGCGATTTTTGCTTCTGTGGACCATTTCTGCCTCTCCGGAACTGCTTCTGCGAACCCTGGCCTATTTGGCCATTTTCGCTCCTGCGAGCCAAGGACCGCTCTGTGGGTCCGCTCCTGTAGGATTTCCTCCGCCCCTGCGGTCTTTCCCGCTTCTGCGGACATGAGTCCGCTCCTGTGGACTCGCCTATGTGATCAACAATTCGCTTCTGCGGACTTCCCCATCTCGCCTCTTGACCGCTTATGCTGTCTCAACCTCGCTCCTACGACGCCGCCTCAGCAGACATGTTTCCACTTCTGCGAAGCCATGCGCCTATGCGCTTCCTTGTCCGCTCCTGCAGACTCGCTCCTGCACCCCCATTTCTGCAGGAGCGAAAACAACAGAACCAGTGCACAAAGTCTGAAATTTTCCATATTTTCTCCCGTTTGACCATCCAAAAACACCCCGAGGTCCACGCGACCTCATTCAAACACACCAATACATCCTAATACCTTATTCAAACTTGTTCCAATCCTCAAAACACGTCTAACAACATCAAAACCCATAATTCACACCGAATTCAAGCCTAAATTCCTTAAAACTTTCTGAACTACACATTCGATCTAAAACCCGACCAAACGACGTCCGAATGATCTAAAAATTTGCGGACATATCCAAAATCACATGAAGAATCTACAGGAATTGTCGCAATTCCATTCTGACCCCCGAATCAAAATCTCCCCTACCGTTCAGATTTCGCCAAAATTCAACCTTAGCCAATTCAAGCCTATTTCTACACCGGACCTCCAAATTCAATTTTGATCGCTCCTCTAAGTCACAAATCACCTCCTAGAACTAACCAAATCATCAAAATCCGATTCTGAGCCCTCTAACTGAATAGTCAACTCCAGGTTGACTTTCCATATTCAATTTTCCTTCCAAAAAGGCTATATGCCTTATTTTCAATCCAATTCACTCCTAACTCACCCCGATAGACTCTAACACTAATATAAAAGCATAACACATATAGTTACAACATAAAGAGGTGGTAATTTCCCATGATGACGGGCCGGGTCATCACAAGTCGGAAGACTTGAGGCTGTATCTTTGTCTATGGCTTGAGCACCAAGGTGCTAAATTTGCGAGCCGGTATTATAAAATTCATACGATCAGTGTTGTTCTTAATTGTGGAAATGGCAGTTTGATAATGGTTGAATTGTAAGGTGTTCGATTCTTATTCTGATCAATTATGTAGCCCTAGCTATGGGCGTGGTGAAATTTTCATGTTTCTTAGTAGAAAGGAAAAGTAAATTACGTGGGGTAGTATGTGTTCAGATGCAGGAAGACCGAATTGGCTGAGCTATGTGTATCATAGTGAATGGTATTTGATATGTGTTATGATTCGAGCAGGTGAAGCGCACGTTCATGTATCAATATTGATAATATAATCAGTGTAGTATTGAGATTTATGTTGCTAACAAACATGGTGAGGTCCTGTCGAGTGGAGGACGTGTTGTTAGGATGGTTTGGTGATTCTATGACAGGTGGATTTGCCAAATTACAAAGGAAACTCTGTCAAAATTTTTGGAATATTTGGGACTTAGAAAATATTTTATGTCACCTAAAGAGTATGTTTAACTGTTGTGTGTGGTTAAATGCAAGAATTACAGAATTGTTAAAATTTCTGATGACTCGAGCCTCCATAAGACTTGTATATGATCTTACTATAATAGTGTGGCATCATTTGAGTAACAATACCATGAGTGGTTAAAAGTGCCTTGATATATGGCTTCGAGCCAAGTTGGGCAGGTTGTTATTGATAACTAATTGCGCCGTGGTGTGCTATGTCGATTCTGTCTCTAAGTGTGTTGGTAAAGGTTATATGGTGTGTCGTAGATGTGAAGAAATATTAGGATGTTTTCAGTTGCTGTTGAAAAAGAATGCTCTCTGCATAGGGAAGAAAGATGGTTATTTGTATTGGAGTGAAATCATGTCTGTGGTGTCAGAGTACTAACAAGGCACAAGTGATTCTGTTCATTTAGGGCAGGTGATTTACAACTAAATACGAGTGAATGACTCTCGCGAGAATTGTATTACGGTGTTCAAGGTTTTGCATATGACTGTCAGGTGTCTTAAGTTGTGCATGTGGATAGATACTGTGTTTTCATTAGAGGAGATCAACACTTGTTCTATATTATGTCATTATGGGATTCTAGGTATCCGTATTTGTGAGGTAACGGTAACGAATTCAGGTTCGCTGGAAGTTCTTCAAGTAATGTGTTCTGGAATGTGGCATTTCTAGGAGACGTTTGAGAGGGTATTCAGTGGCCTATGGGTCTTAGACAGGGTGTTCCTATGCGCGAGTCTCATGTGGTAAGCCTGAGTTGAGGCATTTTGGTGCTACAGTAAAGGCTAATATTAAATTAAAGATGAATCAGAAAGGATACTGGGTAAATGGAACAGCTTGATAATGAACTGAAATGGTATGATAACGATATGATTAATTCCTGGTATGTGTTTAAAGTAATGAGTCTTGCAGGTATTGTGCAACAAAGCTCTTGCATGCTGGCAGCTTGCTTAGCTTGGTTTGGGTAAAAGGGAGTCAGTCCTGGCAGTTTATCTTGTGCAATCAAATTGGTAGAAGAAGTTCTTTATGTGTGTCACCGTGATTTGAAGATGAGTATAGTTCTTATGGGTATGCAAAGCGTGGAGTGTGTGATACTTTTTCTCCTATATGGGATCATGAAAGTCCTTGACTAGTTGAGTGCATCAATGTCTACGACGCAGGAGAGAGATTGTCACGACCCCAAATCCGGTCGTGATGGCGCCCAGCACATTGCTAAGCCAGCCTGACCAATCAATATAAACAACGGAGCTAGACGCTCTCTTTTAGCCCATTTAAGCATATTAAATCACGAAGCAATAGCGATACAAATAACGAAAACAGGGAACCAAGTCCCATAATACATCAACTCCCATAGACCAAGGGTCAAGAGTCATGAGCCTCTACTGAACATGAGTGTATAAAGGTTTACGAAAATACCAAGTGCGGAAAGAAATGTCAATACAAAATCAAAAGACAGTAGGAAGGAATATCGGGTCCTGCGGACTCTGCAGCTACCTCGAATATCCACAAACGTCGCCTCGCACAGCCACTGGATCACTGCTGAGAGGTACCTGGATCTGCACACAAGGTGCAGGGAGTAAAATGAGTACTGCCAGACTCAGTGGTAATAAACAAGGGTAAGACAGCGCAGATAAGAAATCCGCAATAAAGCACTATGTAAAGCTATAATCAGCTACCCCGTCATAGAATCAATCTTCACTGTACCTGTTCCAACAAATACCAACAAATAGCATAACAGCTAGTAGATGTAGCTAAATGCAATGCAATGCATGATATGACCGCTACGGCGTGTAGCCCGACTCCAATTTTGGGTACCCGTGCTCACTGTGGGGGTTCAGACTCCGGAGGGGCTCCTACAGCCCAAGCACATCTCATAGAGATATCCCTGCGGCGTGCAGTCCGATCCAACATATATCTCGCCGCGGCGTGCAGCCCGATCCACTACTAGTCAGCTAATATGCAAATACAGCCTCGCAGGCTCAAAAGTAGTTTTTGAAAACTCTTTTATCATTTTTCAGTGGGAAAACAGTAATATCAAGTTCCAGAGATTGGAATTAGCACAATAACAAAAATAGCTGCGGACTAGTAGTAAACTAGCATGTCTATGTGATAAGACAATGATAACGATCCTCGCGGGATCCAATAACCTGGCTCACGGCCCACATGTATACTCAACCGCCCAAGAAGGGGTTCCTCGGCTCAAGAGTGGCCATTATCACAATATATATATATGCAACCATCCGAGAAGGAGGTTCGACGGCTCTAGAATAGCCAATAATACAGTATCAACAGGTCGTTCTAATATATAGTCTCCAGTTCATGATCGACCCCGCACTCTCAAGAGTGTGCGTGTCTCGCCGCTATACAGCGTCACAAAGTGGTATACCGGGGTTTCGAACCCGCCGGTCATCACCCACATCTATTACTCACCTCAATATAGCGCGACGACTATTCCGCAATGCCCTTGCCACGAGAATCAAGCTCCGCACGCGTAGAATCTGCTCAAATACAGTAGAAATACAACAAATTAGGCCAATGGGACGACACCCAATCAATACAACTCAATTTACATCAAAATTCCCAAAGTTGTCAAAACCCGAGCCCCGGGCCCACATTCCGAAAATTTACGAAATTCACATTTCTGGAACCCTCGTCTCGCCACGAGTCCATACATATAAAATTTACCAAAATCGGACTCCGTTTGCCCATTCAAATCGGTGTTTTTCTTCAATTTAGGCTTAGGGCTCAAACCCACATTTAATCTCCCATTTACAGAGAATTAACCAAGGATTTCATGTTAAAATGATGTAATTAAGCCACAAAACTTACCTCCAACGAATCCCCGATGAATTACCAGCAATTCCCGTGAGTTTCTCTCTCTAGAACTCAAAAATGGCGTTTTGGGTGTATGAACCCGCGACCCCTCTGTTCTGTGATTTAATTCACTGCCAGAACGATTTCTTCTATGCGATCGCATTCCCCTTGTTGCGATCGCATAGAGCAAGTTTCTCATGCCTCCAATTTGTTCTCTGCGATCGCAGGCCTAGCCATGTGATCGCATAGCTTCGCATCAAATACCCTCCGCGATCGCAATCGAGCCCCCGCGATCGCAATGCACAATTTCCGGACACTATGCGACCGCAATGCCCTCCATGCGATCGCATAGAGTAAACTTCACGCCCCTTCCACTCTTCTATGCGATCGCAATCATCTCTATGCGATCGCATAGAGCAATTGGTGACTGCAATTTTCTGCAGAATTTTTCCAAATTCTAAATGCCCGGTTGATGGTCCGAATCCATCCCGAGGCCCCCGGGACCCCAACGAAAACCACCAACATACTCCAAAACATGATACGGACTTGTTCCAATCATAAAAACACCACACTAAACATCAAAATCACCAGTTACACACGGATTCAAGCCTAAATTTCTTAAAACTTTCCGAATTACGCATTCAATCAAAAACCCGACCAAACGACGTCCGAATGACCTGAAATTTTGCAGGCACATCCAAAATCACATAACGAAGCTACAGAAATTGTCGGAATTCTATTCCGACCCCCGGATCAAAATATCACCTACCATCCGGATTTCGCCAAAATTCAACCTTAGCCAATTCAAGCCTATTTCTACACCGGGCCTCCAAATTCAATTCCGATCGCTCCCCTAAGTCACAAATCACCTCCCGGAACTATCCGAATCATCAGAATCCGATTCCGAGCCCTCTAACCAAATAGTCAACTCCGGGTTGACTTTCCTTATTCAAGTCTCCTTCCCAAAGGCTATATGCCTCATTTTCAATCCAATTCACTCCTAACTCACCCGATAGACCCTAACACTGATATAAAAGCATAAAACATGCAATTGCAACATGACGGAGTGGTAAATTCCCGTAACGACGGGTCGGGTCGTTACATTCTCCCCAACTTAAACAAACGCTCGTCCTCGAGCGTACCGGAGTGGTACTAGAAGCAACTCAATAGCTGAATGACCTTACCCAGCATATATTCGGGCGATCATACGTCACCCTACCTCACGCAAGTCCGAAAACACCATATAGTCAAAATTTCACAGCCCATCCGAACCATAAATCACATTGTACTTTCTGAAATCATATACCAATTGCTAATCCCATTCCTGTACTCAGGATACACTAGAATCCACTGCAATAAGCCATACTCACCACTCCCGGTGAGATCATATGATGTATCACACAACCCAATCACTCGAGACGTTAGTCTCTAATCACAACAACTGGCCACAATCACCAAATACTAGCTGAAAAAAAAAAAAACTTTTCCATTAGATAGAGTCTTATTCCAACACCTCCATATCATGCCCACGGCAACCAGACACGCGATATATCGAACCCATCTCTCAGGTCAACCATTCATGAATCCATTTCACTTTTAATTGATACCACAACAGATTTCGGACCCAAATCTCGGTATTACCTTTCTAACCAACTAAAATCACATATACTCACATTCATTATTGGCTCCAACGACCATTTCGATTATAACACATCGCACTGGTGATAAGTCATCTCAAGCACCGGCCTAAGCCGCAACGAGCACAACATAGGCTCCAATAGAAACGTCCGCACACACTCGAATCATGACAGCTCAAATCATGACAACTGTCTCCAGCAAATAGAGCTGCAATTTAATCCCTCTGTGCCATCATAATATAGAACTGAGATCGCGTCTCGTATTATAGAAATAAAGTACCTGAATCCTCCTCGAGAGGTCATAACATCACGTGGCCTTGCCACGATTCGTGATTTTATCCAAACATTATTATTCATGAAGCACCCCAATTTACCAAGCTCAAAACGATCAGCCACATACATATTTAGGTCTGAACCCAAGCAATCAACCTCACCCACGGTGAAACAATTAATGTATGCTATTAAATCCTGAAAGGACACAACCGATGTGCCATTCGCCAAGCGATACTCAAAACGGTCTTTTCCTCATAAGCGAGGAAGTATTGTATACCAGGTAGCATATAACTAACTATATTTTCACAATATTCTGTTGCGGCGTGCAACCCGCTCCAATGACATACCCGTGGCGGCGTGCCACCCGATCTAGATACCATACCTGTGGCGGCGTGCCACCCGATCCAAGTAACCCTCGTCAAATGAATACGCGTCGAGTCAAGTTGCTCATCATAATAAACATATATCGCCTCAAGTTTGGCCACATGAAACGCATCCGACAACGTTTCTCAATACTGGAACTGAATCAATGGTAGATACTTCTACACTAACATCCGCCACTAAGGTCCAACTGACAAAGCAATGCCTACCAGCCGTCCGCTGGTCCTGTGTACAACTACTCTGTTGGAGCATACTCTGATGTTCTCTGCTACGCAATTTGTGCCATTTTCCGACATAGCCCATATCACATTAGTCTAGACGACCTGGCTTATGTCAACCAGTCAGCAATCAAGTATCATAATTCGAATTCGTTTTATCAAGTCAAGAGAGAGCCTCTAAGGCTTCCGATTTCCAATAATCACAAAACGGTGTCGATGCACACGATATACAACCACCTGCATAGGCGGATTAACGAGAATTTCAAGTCTCCTACACATATATAACATATGAATCACTATGCCCGATTCCGTATTTCACCGTACATATACATAACGCACATCAAGCGTCCATTCATACCACGACAGCCATTCAGAAATTTCATTATGCCATCAACGACTCAATTATTTTAGTCGATCCAACAAGAGAATACCACTCTACCATGGATATTATCAGTTTACATTACCTTGTCCCTTTGCACCATATACCCTGCCAAATTACTAGAATAGCAGTACCATTTTCTTAAATCACCAGCAGTTGTCCGCGCTGCTCAATAATTTTATTGACTTTCCATATATTATGAACTGATCTCAAAACCTAGAATATACCATTATCAACTTTCCATAACACATCGTGTATACCATATCACACTAAGACAACATGAAAATTCATATCCCTTTCCTCCGCCTCAACATTGGCGCACTCAACTAGTCAATGACTTTCGTGATCCCATATAGAAGAAAACTCATTACACATTCCACGCTTCGCATATCGATAGGAATATACTCATCTTCAAACCATGATAAAACACATCACAAACTATTTCTTCCCATTCATTGCATAAGTTAAACTGCCAGGACTGAGTCCTTATACCCATATTATACTCATATCGGGTTACACGATTGCCAACACTCAAAAGCTTTATTGCACAATATCTGCAAGACTCCTTACTTCAACCACATACCAGGAATTAGTCGTATTCTTTATCATACCGCTTCGGTTTATTAACAAGTCACTCCATTTACCCAGTTTCCTTTCTGATTCATCTTTGATTTAATATTAGCCACTACTGTAGCACCATAACACATGAACTCATTCCATACGAGACTCGTACATAAGACCACACGGTCTGAGACATATAGGCCACTGAATACTCTCTCAATATTTCCAGAAGGATCACATCCTACAATACTTTATTTTGAAGAACCTCTTGCGATTTGAATTCGTTATCATTACTTCCCAATACTACATAGAATCCCATCATTCACATAATATCACACAAGCCTTATTCTTTTCTAACGAAACCACCATCTTTAGCCACATGCACAATCTTAAGGCACCTGACTGTTACAAGCAAAATCTGAACACTGCAAAACCATTCTCGGGCATCATTCACCCTTATTCAGCTGTAATTCAACTGTCCTATTGAGTAGAACCACTCGTGTTTTGTTAGAACTCTGACATCGCCGAACATGATTACTTACAGGTACAATTCGCTATCTTTCTTTTCTATACACCGAACATTCTCTACCAACAGTAGTTCAAAACATCCTAGTATTTCTTCAAATCTACGAAGCACCATAAGCCTTTATCAGAATTTTCCAACATACTTAGAGACAGAATCAACATAGCACACAATAGTGCAATCAGTTAATCAATAGCAACCTCCCCAACTTAGCTCGAAGCCATTCATCAAAGCACTTTCAACCACTCATATCAGTATTACTCAAGTGATGCCACAATGTTCTAATTAGATTAAACTCAAGTCATTTACAAGCTTCGGCGGAGATTCGAATCATCGTAAATATTAACTCTTTTGCAATTTTTGAATTCATTCACACACAATAGTTAAGCCCACTCTTTAGGTGACAAAATCCTTTCTAAGTCCCAAATTTTCCAAAACTTCCGGCAGAGTTTCCTTTGTAAATTGGCCTATCCACCTGCCCGAGAATCACCAAACCATCCTAGATATACTTCCACAACTCAACAAGATATCACAATGTATTTCAACAACATTAAATATCAATACTACACGAATTATATCATCACAATTTATACTTGAACCTGCGATGTATCTGCTCGAATCATAACACATATCAATACCTTTCAATTACACATGAGAATCAACCCACCTACCTCGCCTCAATTTAGCATTTCATCACAATACCTTCCACCAGGATACACATAGCAAAATCACTTTAGTCTTCCCGAGTTTAAACTTGTTCCACTACAAATAAGGCATTTTACCTTCCAATTACGAGATATGATAAATATTCACCACGCCCATAGCTCGGGGCTACACAACAGTTTAGATAAGAGTCGAACAATTAACAACTCATCCATTAGTAAACCTTCCATAATACTCTACAGATCGGCACAAGGCCCCAAACATGGCTACTAGCCCAAGTACATAGATATAAGCCCAGTCTTAGTCACTTTACACAGTAATTTATCAATTGGGAAGGATCAAGTCCAAATCCCCAGTCACAATACCACCACGCTCGTCACATGACGCGTATTCCCTCTCAGCACAGCACTGTATAGTGCAAAAATACGGAATTTCAAAACCTCAGTACATTATCTATTGCCACCACTCACAAAATCAGCGCCTCAATGCTCAAGTCATAAACAAGGTCCAGCCTCAAGTCATCCTGACTGGCCCAACATGAACTCACCGAGATTATATCTCGCCCCTCGTTCGAGGAAATCACAAGCCATAAGGCAATTACATTACTGAGCGCTCGATGCGTACACAGACGTATGAAAGGAATTTCAAAAATTATATCTCAAGCTGAATCAAGTGCGCACGATAAGAATTCCAAGAAACGTGAAGTGTTTCCTAAAGGTTCGCAGCCTCCCGAGGATAAGTACAGGCGTCCCCGTACCGATCCACAAGACTCTACTAACCGGCTCAAGACTCACGAGGCCTAGTAAACCTAGGCTCTGATACCAACTTGTCATGACCCCAAATCCGGTCGTGATGGCGCCCAGCACATTGCTAAGCCAGCCTGACCAATCAATATAAACAACGGAGCTAGACGCTCTCTTTTAGCCCATTTAAGCATATTAAATCACGAAGCAATAGCGATACAAATAACGAAAACAGGGAACCAAGTCCCATAATACATCAACTCCCATAGTCCAAGGGTCAAGAGTCATGAGCCTCTACCTGAACATGAGTGTATAAAGGTTTACGAAAATACCAAGTGCGGAAAGAAATGTCAATACAAAATCAAAAGACAAGTAGGAAGGAATATCGGGTCCTGCGGACTCTGCACAGCTACCTCGAATATCCACAAACGTCGCCTCACGCAGCTACCGGATCACCGCCGAGAGGTACCCGGATCTGCCTCTGCGGCGAGGGAGTAAAATGAGTACTCGCCGGACTCAGTGGTAATAAACAAGGGTAAGACAGACGCAGATAAGAAATCCGCAATAAAGCACTATGTAAAGCTATAATCAGCCACCCTGTCATAGAATCAATCTTCACTGTACCTGTTCCAACAAATACCAACAAATAGCATAACAACTAGCAGATGTAGCTAAATGCAATGCAATGCATGATATGACCGCTACGGCGTGTAGCCCGACTCCAATTTTGGGTACCCGTGCTCACCGTGGGGGTTCAACTCCGGAGGGCTCCTACAGCCCAAGCACATCTCATAGAGATATCCTCGCGGCGTGCGGTCCGATCCAACATATATCTCGCCGCGGCGTGCGGCCCGATCCACTACTAGTCGCCTAATATGCAAATACAGCCTCGCGAGCTCGAAGTAGTTTTTGAAAACTCTTTTATCATTTTTCGAATGGGAAAACAAGTAATATCAAGTTCCGTAGATTGGAATTAGCACAATAACAAAAATAGTCGCGGACTAGTAGTAAACTAGCATGTCTATGTGATAAGACAATGATAACGATCCTCGCGGGATCCAATAACCGGCTCACGGCCCACATGTATACTCAACCGCCCAAGAAGGGGTTCCTCGGCTCAAGAGTGGCCATTATCACAATATATATATATGCAACCATCCGAGAAGGAGGTTCGACGGCTCTAGAATAGCCAATAATACAGTATCAACAGGTCGTTCTAATATATAGTCTCGAGTTCATGATCGACCCCGCACTCTCAAGAGTGTGCGTGTCTCGCCGCTATACAGCGTCACAAAGTGGTATACCGGGGTTTCGAACCCGCCGGTCATCACCCACATCTATTACTCACCTCAATACGGCGCGACGACTACTCCGCAATGCCCTTGCCACGAGAATCAAGCTCCGCACGCGTAGAATCTGATCAAATACAGTAGAAATACAACAAATTAGGCCAATGGGACGACACCCAATCAATACAACTCAATTTACATCAAAATTCCCAAAGTTGTCAAAACCCGAGCCCCGGGCCCACATTCCGAAAATTTACGAAATTCACATTTCTGGAACCCTCGTCTCGCCACGAGTCCATACATATAAAATTTACCAAAATCGGACTCCGTTTGCCCATTCAAATCGGTGTTTTTCTTCAATTTAGGCTTAGGGCTCAAACCCACATTTAATCTCCCATTTACAGAGAATTAACCAAGGATTTCATGTTAAAATGATGTAATTAAGCCACAAAACTTACCTCCAACGAATCCCCGATGAATTACCAGCAATTCCCGTGAGTTTCTCTCTCTAGAACTCAAAAATGGCGTTTTGGGTGTATGAACTCGCGACCCCTCTGTTCTGTGATTTAACTCACTGCCAGAACGATTTCTTCTATGCGATCGCATTCCCCTTGTTGCGATCGCATAGAGCAAGTTTCTCATGCCTCCAATTTGTTCTCTGCGATCGCAGGCCTAGCCATGCGATCGCATAGCTTCGCATCAAATACCCTCCGCGATCGCAATCGAGCCCCCGCGATCGCAATGCACAATTTCCGGACACTATGCGACCGCAATGCCCTCCATGCGATCGCATAGAGTAAACTTCACGCCCCTTCCACTCTTCTATGCGATCGCAATCATCTCTATGCGATCGCATAGAGCAATTGCTGACTGCAATTTTCTGCAGAATTTTTCCAAGTTCTAAATGCCCGGTTGATGGTCCGAATCCATCCCGAGGCCCCCGGAACCCCAACGAAAACCACCAACATACTCCAAAACATGATACGGACTTGTTCCAATCATAAAAACACCACACTAAACATCAAAATCACCAGTTACACACGGATTCAAGCCTAAATTTCTTAAAACTTTCCGAATTACGCATTCAATCAAAAACCCGACCAAACGATGTCCGAATGACCTGAAATTTTGCAGACATATCCAAAATCACATAACGAAGCTACAGAAATTGTCGGAATTCTATTCCGACCCCCGGATCAAAATATCACCTACCATCCGGATTTCGCCAAAATTCAACCTTAGCCAATTCAAGCCTATTTCTACACCGGGCCTCCAAATTCAATTCCGATCGCTCCCCTAAGTCACAAATCACCTTCCGGAACTAACCGAATCATCGGAATCCGATTCCGAGCCCTCTAACCAAATAGTCAACTCCGGGTTGACTTTCCTTATTCAAGTCTCCTTCAAAAAGGCTATATGCCTCATTTTCAATCCAAATCACTCCTAAATCACCCGATAGACCCTAACACTGATATAAAAGCATAAAACATGCAATTGCAACATGACGGAGTGGTAAATTCCCGTAACGATGGGTCGGGTCGTTACAGAGATAGAAGTCCTCATGTTATCCGAGTGTGGTATGGTGTATGTGTTACGATATAGAGAATTTAGATTTGTGTTTTCAATGTTTTGGTTCAGTCCCTAATATAATGGAGGTCCTTAAATTCTTGAGCAGCGCGGGCAGCTGCTGGTGAATTAAGAATCGATCTTTATGGTAATGTAAACTGATATCCTAGTGGAGTTGTGATATTCTCTTGTTGGATCGACTGTGATGATTGATTTGTTGATGGCATAGGGAAATTTCTGAATTGCTTTCATGGTATGAATGGATGCTTGATGTGTGTTATGTATTCGTATATCGGAGTGTGGAATCACGCTTAGTGATTCATGTATTATATATGTGTTGGAGACTAGAAGTTCTCGTGATCCGCCTATGGAATGGTTGTAAATCATGTGTATCAGCACAATTTAGTGCTTATGGGAAATTTAAAAGCCCTAGTGGATCTTCCTTGCTTGATATGTTGAAATTGGATTATGGTATTTGATTGCAGACTGGTTGGCTTATATTAGGTTGTCTAGACTAATGTGATGAGTCACGTCGAAAAAACAAAACAGGTTGTGTAGCAATGTGCATTGGATTATGCTCTTGCAGGGAAACTTGTATCCCAAGGACCAGCGAATGGATGGCAGGTATTGCATTGTTAATCGAGCCTTTATGGCGGATGTCATTGCAGAGGTTTCTACCATTGTTTCAGTTCCGATATTAAGGGACTCCTCGGATGCATTTTGTTGTGGCCGAGCATAGGACTATATATGTTTATTATAATGAGCAATTTGACTCGATGTGCATTTCGTTATGCTAGACTTCTATGTGGATCGGGTGGCACACCGCCACGGGTATGGTATCTGGATCGGGTGGCATGCCGCCACGGGTATGTTAATTGGAGTGGGTTGCACACCGCAATAGTGCGATGTGGAGAATAGTTTTCTATATGTTATCCGGTATGCAATACTTTCTGGTGTCTGAGGAAAGACGTATTGGGTATTGTTCAGTGAATAGCACATCGGTTGTGTCCTTAAAGATTTGATAGCATATATTAATTGTTTCACCATGGGTGAGATTGATTGATTGAGTTCAGGCCTAAATCTGTGCGTGGCTGACCGTTTTGAGCATGGTGACTTGAGGTGCTTCGTGAATAATAGTGTTTGAATAGAATCATGAGTTGTGGGAAGGCCACGTGATGTTATGATCTTTCGAGGAGGATTTAGGTACTCTAATACTATGATGTGAGACGAGATCTCAGTTTTGTATTGTGATGGTACTGAGGAATTTGACTTACAGCTCTTTTGTGTGAGTCAGTTGTCATGATTCGAGTGTGTTCATATCATTTCTCATTGGAGGTTGTGTTGTGCTCGTCATGTCTTAGGCCGATGAGCAGGTGTCATATCACCAATGTTGTGTGTTATAATCGAAATGATCATTGGAGTCATTAATGACTGCGAACATATGTGAATTCAGCTGGTTAGAAAGGTAATATCGAGGTTTGGCTCAAAAATCTGTTGTGGTATCAGTCAAAAGAGAAATGGGTTCATGAATGGTTGACCTGAGAGATGTGTTCGGCATATCGCGTGTGTCAGTTGCTGTGGGCAGTATATGAAGGTGTTGGAACAAGACTTTAGCTAATAAGAAAGGGTTTTCTGTTAGTATTTGTTTATTGTGGCCAATTGTTGTGAATGGATGCCATCGTCTTGAGTATTTGGGTTGTGTAGTATATCATATGATCCCACATGGAGTGGCAAGTATGGGTTATTACAGTTGGTTATGGTCTATTCTGAGTATAGACGTGGGATTCGGATTTGGCATATGATTTCAGAAAGCGCAATGTGGTCTATGGTTCAGATCGACTGTGGAATTCCATATATATTGTGTTATCGGACTTATGATAGATTGGGTGACGTGGTATCACCTCGAGTATATGCTTGGTAAGATCATTCAACTATTGGGTTGCTTCTAGTACAACTCTGGGTACGCTCGAGGACGATCGTTTGTTTAAGTTGGGGAGAATGTGACGACCCGGTCTATCGTCACGTGACTTACCACCCCGTTTTCCCCATTATATGCTTGTTTGTGTTGTAATATATATATATATATATATATATATATATATATATGTGGTGAATTTGAGTCAATTCGGATCGAGTTTAGTAGAAACAGGGACAAATAGTCTCATTGAAGAAGGAATAGATTGGAAAAGTCAACTAGATGTTGACTTGTGGGGTAGAGGGCTCGGAATCGAATTCTAATTGTTCGGGTAGCTTTGGGGGTACATTTGTGGCTTAGGAGAGTGATCGGAAATGAATTTGGAGGTTCAGTGTAGAATTAGTCTTGAATTGGCAAAGTTGGAATTTTGGCGAATTCCGATCGATAGGAGAGATTTTGATCCGGGAGTTGTAATGGAATTATGACAGTTGCAGTAGCTTGATTAGGTGATTTTGGATATGTCTACAAATTTTCAGGTCTTTCGGAAGTCGTTTGGTCGGGTTTTTGATCGAAAATGAATTTTGAAAGTTATAGTTAAACTTAAGCTTGAATTTGTTGAAAACGAATAATTTTGGTGATTTCGATAGAGATTTTATGATTCGAACAAGTTTGAATGATGTAATAGATCGTATCTGTGTTTTTAGTTGAGGTCCCGAGGGCCTCGGGGTGATTTCGAATGGTTAACGGGCAAATTTGGGCTGCAAAACTATAGGAGAAATTGGAGAGCAGAATTTTCTCTCTGCAATCGTGAGCCTTGGGTAGCGATAGCATAGAAGAAGTTAGAGGAGCCCAGAAATTACTCTATGCGATTGCATGAAGTGGGATGCGATCGCATTGGCTTAGGCACTTGGTCAGTGCGATTGCGTGGGAGTTCTTGCGATCGTGTATAAGGGAGACACTAGTGCTCTGCGATCGCATGGCTTGTCCTGCAATATCGTAGAGGAAATTTGGGGCATGGAATTTTTGGCCTATGCGATCGCAGAGGCAGTGATGCGATCGCATAGAGTATGCTACAGTGATCCGGGCAGAATGTTAAAAACATTTCATCCACGAACCCCAGCTCATTTCCACCATTTTTAGCGAGCTTGGGAGCTTTTGTCGAGGGTTTTGAAAGGATTTCATTGGTAATCAATTGAACGTAAGTTTTATGAGTTAAATACATGATTTTATCAAAGAATGTTCCATTAATTCTCTAAATTTGGGTAAGAAATCAAGAAAATTAGGGCTTTGAGCAAAAAGCTTAAAATGGGGATTTGAACGACCATTTGTGGTCCGAATTGGGAGTTCTTAGTATGTACAGACTCGTGGAGAGATGAGGATTTCGAAGATGTGAGTTTCATAATTATTCGAGAAGCAGGCCCGAGGCTCGGGTTTTGGCAACTTCGTGTTTTTGGGTGTTTTTCGAGTCCCTTCGATTGGGTTATAATTTATTAGTCTATTTTGATATATTCTTATTGGTTTTGATCAGATTTGGCACTCGAGGAGGTCAATTTGAGAGGAAAATGGAAGGCGAGCTAGGACTTTTGCCGGTTCGAGGTGAGTGGTGGTAATAAATGATGTAGTGAGGGTTTGAAACCCCGTATTTGCACAATTCAGTGCTTGTTGAGATGGAACAGGCGTCATGTGACGGTCATGATGGTATTGTGACTGGGGATTTGGACTTGATCCTTCCCGATTTATAGTTTATAGTGCATATTGACTGAGACTGAACTTATACCTGTATAAGTGGGCTAGTTGCCATGTTTGGGGGCTTGTGCCGATCTGTAGAATATTAGGGGAACCTGTAGAGCTAAATAACCTCAATACTAGGTTGAACACATACTCTCAGCCGTATTCATAGTTGTTTAGCATGACATGAACAAGTACCAGATGTGTAATGTAAGTGAGAATACCTAGGGCTGAGTACCCTGTCTAGCTGAGTGGGCCCAAGAGGCCAAGTCTATATTGACTGATAGAGGTCGAGGACCCACTGTGAGGTATTGATATATATACCGGATCGGGTTGCACGCCGCAGCAGTATATACTTATACATATATTGGATCGAATTGCATGCCGTAGTTTTATATATATATATATATATATATATATATATATATATATGCATCAGACTACACGCCTCAGTAATATATATATGGATCGGACTGCACGCCGCAGTATTATAGCGCTTCGGCTGAACGAGCCCCTCCGGTGTCTGCACACACCCCCAGTGAGCGCACTATATATTATTGTATCGGTCTACGCGCTACAACAGTATATCTATTATATTGGATTGGGCTGCACGCCGCAACATTATATATACATATTGGATCAGGCTGCACGCTGCAGCAGTATGAGTGAGGATCGGGCTGCATGTCGCAGCTGGACTAGATCAGTGTTTGATCAGTGTGAGACGGTAGTGGACTGGAACCAGGCTTATCATTTTAGAGATGACTTACCTGTACGGTTATTCTTAGGACTGTTTAGTGATAATACAGTTGTTCTTACTTTAAGTTATTATTTATTATTTGCTACTCACTGAGTTAAAAGATACTCACCCCACTCCTTACACTTTATGTGCATATACAGGTATTCAGGAAGGCAGTTGAGCTATACACAGCTGATATTCTACTGCTATCTGAGGAGGCATCAAGGTAGCTACCGGCGTCCGCAGGACCCGATCTCTCTCCTTTCTTCTATTTATTTCTGTTGTAACTCTACTAGGCTTGGATTGTATATGGTGTTTTCCTTCTGTTAGAGGCTCAGACTTGTGACACCCGATTCTTCGGGATGTATTTTGGTATATTTCTATTTCCGCAGTTATTGTTTCTATCATGAAAATAGGCTATTAACTCTAAATAGATCAGTATTAATTAATAACTGGCTGGTTATCTGGAAGATGGTCGGACTTGTCTAGCAATGTGTTGGACGCCATCACGACCGAGGTCTGGGTCGTGACAGTATAGAGAGAGAAAAATAGATGTCACTACGATTGATGTGCAAAAGAAGTGTACATTTGGAGATGCCTTGGAGAAAGAAATATGCATCTTTTTTCTTTATGTAACAAAAAGTATATCATGCTTCTTTATTCCAAGTACATTATACATAAACTTGGACACTAACTTTTTTTTAATAAAAATTTATACAATAGATATTGTTTAGGAAGAGGGAAAGAAATACTAATCCTTGATTTATTTGTATTTTATTTTTAATATTTACAATATAACAAAAAAAAAACTTGAAAGAATGTGACTACACATATTTTTATATGTAATAGACTGACTATATTAAGACCTTATCAGTCATTTGGTCCTGGTTTAAGTATAAACCAACAAATTTACTTGTGCCAACATTTTGAATTGATTCATTAAATAGTTAATCAACAAGTTACTTAGGCATACCGATCACCATGGAGTTACTCCTGTACAGGTGACTCTATTTTTGTGGAGGCCTTCATGAGATGTTCTAGTTGTACAGTAACCTGGATATTGACTAGATCAATTGATTAAGCATTAAATTACCCGAAATCTATGCCAGACTTATGAGGCTCCATTGCTTCTCCCTCAATGGCTATGGGTTTTATATCTTAGTTCTGAGTTTAACGTCGTCAGCTCGACTTAATAATTGCTGAATTCATCAGTTTATCAAAGTAACCGATTGATGTTGTTCAAAGTGTCTTCCAACATACAATTTTAGCTTGTGACCGTTTAACTTAAATTTTTCTCCTCCATTTTTCTTAAATTAAATTGCCCCATATGGAGTAACACCTATAATATTATAAGGACCTGTCCACCTGGATTTTAATTTTCCTGGGAATAACCTGAGTCGGCTATTGTAAAGAAGTACCTGATCTCCAACTTTGAAACTCTTTGGCCGGAGCACCTTGTTATGCCATCTTTTTGTTTTTTCTTTGAAACTTTTAGCATTTTCATCGGCTCCCAATCTCAGTTCTTCCAATTCATTAACCCGGATAAATCACTTTTTAACTGTGGAGGTTAAATCAAAGTTCAGAGCTTTCAATGCCCAAAAAGCTTTATGTTCTAATTCAACGGGTAAATGACAAGATTTTCCAAACACTAATCTATATGGAGATGTTCTAATTGCCATTTTGAATGTCGTTCGGTATGCCCATAATGCATCATCTAATTTTAAAGCCCAGTCTATTCTTGAGATTCCAACCGTTTTTTAAGAATTCTTTTTAACTCGCGATTAGAAACCTCAACTTACCCTTGAGTTTGAGCATGATATGGTGCTTCTGTTTTGTGAGTCACATTATATTTTGACAGTAATGCAAAAATTGCCTATTTATGAAATGAGTTCCTTGGTCACTAATGATGACTCGCGGTGTGCCAAATCTCGTAAAAATATTTTTTTTAAGAATATTACACACTGTACGAGCATCATTCTTTCTTGTGGGGATGGCTTCAACCCATCTTGACACGTAATCCATAGCCAGAAGAATATATTCAAAAGAGTGAGAAGAAGGAAAAGGACCCATAAAATCTATTCCCCTAACATCAAATATTTCACATACCTGTATTGGTTGCAGTGGCATCTCATCTCTTTTGGTGATATTACGTTTTCTATGACACTTGTCCCATTGTGCTACATATTCTCGGTAATCTTTAAAGAGTGTGGGCCAGAAAAATACGGCTTCTAAAACTTTAAAAGCTGTTCGATTTGCTGCAAAATGTCCTCCAATTGCTCCATCATGACAGTGATATAGAATTTTATTCATCTCTTCCTCAGGTACATACCTTCTAATGATATTATCTGCACAATTTTTGAATAAGTAAGTTTCATTCCACAGATAATACTTTGCATCAGATATAAGCTTTTTTCTTTGCTGGTAAGAGAAATCTCGCAGTATCCACTTTCAAACCATGTAGTTTGCGATATCTGCAAACCATGGTGGTTGAGTCGCAATTGTGTCCAATGAATAAATATGTTCATCAAGCAATTCTTTTGTTATCTCATTAAACTCATGTGGAGGGTTTTCTAATCTAGACAAACGGTCAGCTACTTGGTTTTCTATCCCTTTCTTGTCCTTTATCTCAAGGTCCAATTCTTGCAGAAGTAAAATCAATCTTAATAAGCTAGGTCGAGCATCTTTCTTAGCTAAGAGTTATTTTAATGATGCATGATCAGTAAAAACAGTGACCTTGGTTCCTATCAAATAGGAACGAAATTTATCTAAAGGAAACACTACTGCGAGTAACTCTTTTTCAATTATGGCGTAATTCAGTTGAGTCTCACTCAATGTCCTACTAGCATAGTAAATGGGACGAAAAATCTTATACTTTCTTTGGCATAAAATAGCTCCAACTGCTGTATCACTAGCATCACACATGACCTCAAAAGGTTGGTTCCAATCAGGGGACACAACTATAGGTGCGATTGATAACTTTTCATTAAGGGTTTCAAACGCTTTCACACATTCACCTGAAAAATCAAACTTAATGTCTTTCATTAAGAGGTTAGTCATCGGTTTTGAAATCTTTGAAAAATCTTTTATGAATCGTCTGTAAAAACCTGCATGACCTAGAAAGCTTCTAATACCTTTTTACAGTTGTGGGAGGGGGTAATCCTGCTATAATATTAATTTTTTTCTTATCAACTTCGATTCTTTTAGCAGTGATTTTATGTCCTAAAACAATTCCTTCTGTAACCATAAAATGACATTTTCCCAATTAAGAACTAAGTTTGTTTCTTCGCATCCTTTAAGAACTAAGGTCAAGTGGTTAAGACAATCCTTATATGTTTGGCCAAACAGTGTAAAATCATGCATAAAAATTTTAAGAAATTTGTTAGTCATGTCAGCAAAAATTGCCGACATGTAACGTTGAAATGTAGCAGGGGCGTTGCACAGACCAAATGGAATTCTCCTATAGGCATATGTCCCATGAGGGCATGTGAAGGTTGTCTTATCTTGATCTTCTGGTGCGATTGGTATATGATTATATCCTGAGTAGCGATCAAGAAAACAGTAAAAACCATATCCTACAATTCTTTCTAACATTTGATCAGTAAATGGAAAAGGAAAATGATCTTTTGTAGTGGCATCATTGAGACGTCTGTAATCAATACAGACTCTCCATCTTGTAACAGTCCTGGTAGGTATGAGCTCATTATTTTTATTTTTTATAACTGTCATTCTTCCTTTCTTTAGTACGACATGAATAGGACTTACCCACCGGGTATCAGAAATGGGGTATATGATACTTGCTGCTAATAGCTTTTCGATCTCTTTTTTCACTACTTCTTGCATTGTCTGGATTAAATGTTCTTTGCGGTTGGACTATTGACTTGTAGCTATCCTCCATAAGGATTCTATGTGTACAAATGGACGGACTAATCCCTTTAATAGCTTCTACAGTCCACCCCAAGGCTCCTTTATGTGCTTTCAATACTTTAATCAAACTATTTTCTTGTTCTATAGTAAGAGAAGATGAAATAATTACTGGAAATAATTCTTGCTCAAGATAAACATATTTCAAATGAGAAAGGGAGAGTTTTGAGTTGAATTTTTATTGAAATTTTATGGATTTCATCTCTTCTTTTTCTGAATCTTTTTCCTATATCTCAACTTCTCTTCCAATGGTGGGATCATCGCCCGATTTGATCAACAATCTTTCCATTGAATCTAAAATTAATTGATCATCTTTGAATTCATCTGTAAGATAACTAATCATGTCAATTGAAAAACATGAAGATGATGTATTATCTCCTGAATATCTTAGTATCTTTTGCATATCAAATATGACTCTTTCTTCGTCAAATCTTAAAATTAGTTGTCCTTGATGAACATCTATAATTTCTCTTCCTATAGCAAGACATGGTCTACCTAAAATTATTGGTTCATTAGGACATTATTTCATTTCATGCACTATAAAATCTACACGGAAAACAAACATATCTACTCTTACGAGTACATTTTCAATTATTCCCTTAGGTTTCTTAGTACTTTGATCTGCAAACTGAAGAGAAACACATGTGTCTTTTATTTCAGCGAGATCTAACATTTTAAAGATATAAAATGGCATCAAATTTATTGAAGCTCCAGAATCACAAAGTGCTTTTTCAAAATATACTCCTCCCAAAGTGCATGGAATTGTAAAACTACCAGGATCGCCAAGTTTTTTTGGTAGCTTATTTTGAAGTATATCACTACATTTTTCTATAACCATTACTACAAAAACTTCTTCTAATTTTCTTTTACTTGACAAAATTTCCTTTAAAAATTTGGCATATGAAGGCATTTGTAACAAATCACCAGTAAAAGGAATATTGATGTGAATTTGCTTTAAAATCTCCAAAAATTTTACAAATTGGTTGTCAAGCTTTTCTCTTTTCATTTTTTGTGGAAAGGGAATAGTCACGGTTAGGTGGGTAAATTTTTCAATATGTTTTTTTTCTTGACTTCATTCTTTTCAGATGGTTCAAAGGGTATTTTAACATTCTTACCGTTGTTTACCTATTGTTCAGACTGGTCTACATAGGGTTCATCAAGCTCCGTACCTGACCGTAAGGTGATGGCCTTAAGGTTTTCTTTTGGGTTTTTCTATCTATGGCTTGGTAAGGGACCATGAATCTTCTCTGAAACAAGAGTTGCCAATAGACTCAACTATATTTCCATATTATTGATGGATGAATTGTGGCTCCCTATCTTTTCATCAGTGACCTTAATATACTTATACAGAAGATCATCAAGACCTGAATGAGCTTGTTTAGGCCTTTGATGATACGACCCTGCTTGTTGATAAGGTCTAAAATTTGATTGACCATAGCTTGGATTCTGGTATCTAGGAGGACCCTGTATTTGTTGCTTCTGGAAGCTTTGAGAGTTCTCAGCACCAATTGGGTTGCTCCACTGAAATGCGGGATGTTTCTGTTCGATTGGACTTCCAAAAGGATACTGCTTGTAACCGGTGACATTGACATGTTCATCATTGTGATTGGTTGCTTGACATTCATGGTTCTGATGAGTTCCTCCACATATTTCACAAGCCTCAGATTGTCTTGGTTGTCTATTCTCCTGAAAAGTTTCAAACTTTTGTGCCAAAGAAATAATTTTCTACGTTAGTTTATTTAAAGCATTTGCCTGATTTACTGTAGCAGCCTTCTAGATAATTATACGCTCATTGGCCATTGGATGGTATTCTCAAAAATTTCATTCAATATTGTAATTCTTCCACTAATGTTTTTCCCATTACGGAACCTCCTACAGCTGCATGTATCACATTTCGTGAAGATGGTTTTAGCATGTGATAAAAAATTATACAATTGCATATGTTCAGGTATATCGTGGTGTGGATATTTTCTTAACATTGATTTTAACTTTCCCACGCTTGATAAACTGAATCTGTGTCAGTCTGCAAGAAATTAGATATGTCTTGTTTTAACTTTGTGGTTTTAGCAGAGAAAAATTATTTATTTAAAAATTTCTGAGTCATTTGACCCCATGTGGTAATTTATCCTTTAGGCAAACTTCGCTACCAAGTCTTAGAATATCCTTTTAAAGAAAAAGGAAATAACCTTAACTTAATGGCTTCAAGGGATACTCCATTATACTTAGCAGTCTCAACTAGTTCTAGAAAATCAATTAGATGACTATGTGGATCTTCACTTGCGTCTCCAGTGATGATGCAAGAATATTGAATTGTTTGAATCAAGCCAGTCCTGATTTCAGTTGGATGCCACTGGAGGTTTTCTGACACTAGATTCACTGTTGAAATGGTCAGGTTTAGCATAATACCTTAGGATTCTGTTTACTAACCTGGGCGCCACTTCATCAAATTGATCTTTTATTTGGACTGGTGGAGGTACATCGGGTGGGTTGATATTTTCTACTTCTGATTCTCCATACCTTCACAAACTATGCTATGGGAAGATAATGCTTGTCCTTTCCTATGCAATGGAAGATATCTTTCAATTTCAAGATCGTAATTAACCTAACTCTTTTACAGAAGAGCGGGTCATAAATTACTCACAATTCTAAAAAAATTGAACTTAACTCCTAAAGTGGTTGTAGTGGTATGACTTAGAAGAAAATAATTAAAATAAAGTGACAAATAACAACAAAAATAAAGATTACAAAGATGACAAAAATAATAAGCGATCAAATAAAAATAGTAGCATGATTGATATTATTATTATTATTATTATTATTAGTAGTAGTTGTTGTAGTTGTAGTAGTATGATAATAGTAACTGCTATGCTTTAATGATGATAAGAAGGATAAATGATAATAACACTTGTATGAGGTGTTATTACTTGTAATACTAAAAGTAATAATAGAAATATTTAGTAAATATTTATTACGAAGATAATATTACCAATAGTAAGTTCCCAAATTATTAACAAAATATTTAGTCTAAAATAGAATTGTGCCAATCCCCAGCAACGACGTCAAAAATTTGACGAGGCTAATGGGAATAAGATTTGTTGCTAGTACTCTGTCAAATTCTAGTACAGGTTATGATATCGTTCCATTGAGATTGGAGAATCTAGCTACAAACTTATAATATCCTTACTACTATTTAAGAGAACGAAATTGATGAAGTTTGGATTGTTGAAAATCTAGATTGCTTAAGTTAAAACAAAATAACTTTCGGAGGATTTATATTTAAAAAAGAGTTGGGAGTCATTGAATTCACTCGATAGCGAGATAATAATAAAATCTTAGTTATACATGTATTTCTCTTAGGAATAATTGTTTATTTCTAATATAATTATATTTGCTCACTAAGAAATAATCAATTAATAACACTCCGTGAGAATTATGTAAATCAATTGTTATATGACTCGTGACGATTAAACTGAAGTACTTTTCTTGCCTGAATTGCGCTACAAGATAGTAAAAACCTCTTGCGATTACTTTTTACTAAAAATAAATAATATTGCCAACTACAACTCCTCCGTGAGAATTAGAATGGAAGTAAGCAAGATTAAAGACTTGGAATAACAGCTTAAAAAGAATTATTCTCACTATATATTTTTACACAATAGTTATCATTTATTAATTTTGCTTCGTGAGAATTACAAAATTGACATATAACTAACTTTGGAGAATAAATAGATAGAAGTGAAAACAATTAATTTAAAACTAATATTCCTGCACAATATAGAAATATCCTCTTGCAATAACTTTTTACTAAAAAATCAATAATCTTGCCAACTCCAACTCCTCCTTTAGAATTAGAATGGAAGTAAGCAAGATTAAAGACTTGGAATGATAGCTTAAAAAGAATTACTCTCACTCTATTATTTTACACAATAGTTATCATATATTAATTTTGGTTCGTGAGAATTACAAAAATGACATACAACTAACTTTGGAGAATAAATTGATAGAGGTGATAATAATTAATCAAAACTAATATTCCATTACAATATAGAAATATAACTAGAAAGTTTTAGGTCAAGCATGTAGTAAAATTGAGATTAATATTATAATAATACCGAGCTTCATCAACTATCCTAACAAAAATATTACTCTATTATGGAGTATTTAAATATCACAAAGAAAGAAATTCTTAAAATAATATCAACAATCTTAGAAAATTGAAAAAACTACAAGAGGAAAGTGAAAGATATAAAGAAAGAAGTAAAGACCAAATCTAGAGAAAAATTGCTAATTAGGTACGTATGATCTTCCTCTCCATCAACACAAATAAGACATCATTTTTATAGAAATTGAATCTCATAAGGTGCCACGATGCCTCGTGGTTCTTTTGTCATGACGCGTCGTGGTCTCTTTTTCCATGATACCTCGTGATCTCTTTTTATCCGTTTAATTGCTTTCTCATGATATTTTTATTTCCTGCAAAATACTGTTAGAGAATACAGAAAATTTACATATTATATATATATATTATTTAAAATAATTTATTATTAAGTATATAATATTTGAATATTTTATAATCATCATTCATCCAAAGTTTGAACTTGTTAACGAAGGCGCATAGCCTGAGTTTATGGTAAAGACGCATAGCCTGAATCTTGGTTCAACCATAATTTGAACTTGTTGGCGAAGGCGCAAAGCCTTAGTCCTAGTTCAACTATTGTTGAACTTTGTCAATATTGATGGCGAAGGCTAATAGCCTGACTGTTGGTTCAACCATTGTTTGAACTTGTTGGCGAATGCGCATAGCCTGAGTCCCAATTCAACTATTGTTAAACTTTGTCTATTTTGATGGCGAAGGCGCATAGCCTGACTTGTGGTTCAACCATAATTTGAACTTGTTGGCAAAGGCGCATAGCTTGAGTCTTGGTTCAACCATAGTTGAACTTGTTGGCGAAGGCGCATAGCGTGAGTCCCAGTTCAACTGTTGTTGAGCTTTGTCAATTTTGATGGTGAAGGCGCATAGCCCGAGTCCTTATCCAACCATAGTTTGAACTTGTTGGCGAAGGCGCATAGCCTGAGTCCCAGTTTAACTATTGTTGAACATTGTCAATTTTGATGGCGAATGCGTATAGCCTGAGTCTTTGTTCAACCATTGTTGAACTTGTTGGTAAAGGCGCAAAACCTGAGTCCTAGTTCAACTGTTGTTAAACTTTCTAATTTTGATGGCGAAGGCACAAAGCCTGAGTCTTGGTTCAACCATAGTTTGACCTTGTTGGCAAAGGCGGATAGCCTGAGTCTTGGTTCAACAGTAGTTGAACTTTTTAGCCAAGGCGCATAGCCTAAGTCCAAGTTCAACTATTGTTGATCTTTATCAACTTTTATGGTTAAGGTGCATAGCCTAAGTCTTTGTTAAACAGTAGTTGAGCTTTGTCAATTTTGATGGCGAAGGTGCATAGCCTGAGTCTTGGTTCAACCATAGTTGATCTTCTTGGCGAGGCGCATAGCCTGAGTCCCAGTTCAACGGTTGTTAAACTTTGTCAATTTTGATGGCGAAGGCACATAGCCTGAGTCTTGCTTTAACCATTTTTTGAACTTGTTGGCGAAGGCGCATAGCCTGAGTCCCATTTCAACTATTGTTGAACTTTGTCAATTTTAATGGTGAAGTTGCATAGCCTGAGTCTTGGTTCAACCATAATTTGAACTTGTAGGTGAAGGCGCGTAGCCTGAGTCCTAGTTCAACTATTGTTGAACATTGTCGATTTTGAGTTGAACTTGTTGGCGAAGGCACATAGCCTGAGTCTTGGTTCAACAATAGATGAACTTGTTGGCGAAGGTGCATAACCTAAGTCTAGTTCAACAGTTGTTGTATTTGTCTTATTTGATTTCTTTATATTCTTTTACAAATGCCAATGTCCCGTTTTGTTATTTGAATGACATACGACGTCGCAAAAATGTATTTCGAGTCACCGTAACCAGTACGCCTGTGACTTTAGTGCATTTCAGCTTCGCCGAGATTTGAGATTTGAGTCACATAAACGTGCACTCATATTAAGGATGTATATTTTTAATCGTGCCTATAACGTCTACGCCTTATTATCTTTAGGAAAGTCCGTAAAATTTGCTAAACGGTCCTTCCGAGTCTATCACTTTTTATTAAAATCCATTTGGGGCCCCCATGTATCATTTCATTTTTTAATACGAGGCTCATCCCTTATTTTTAGAAGTCCAAAATTAATCGTATACTATGTTTTGCTATTCTGTTTTTTTCTCCCTGATTAGGATATTATTTTTATGTTATTTTACACAATGATATCAGGGTCCAAGCCATTTATTTACTACTAGGCCTGGACCTTGGCTTACTTTAACAATCTATCACTGGAGCGGACGGGCCTCTGAAGCCCAGTATATGTTACCATTACCACTTAAAATCATAATTACCAGATCTAGGCCTTTATACTCAACTAGGCCCAGACTATATAAATAAAAATGGATTATTATTTCTACAACCACACTTGAATAACATTTATTATGCATTACTACTTGATAATTTTCAGACGATACCAAATGACATTCGATCACTAATAATTCTAAAATTTAGAAGATAATTAAAATTCTATCACAGTATTTATTTCAATGTTGTTATACTATGTTGTAGATTCTAATATTCAGGTAATTATTTGTGATACTGCTTGCAGGATTATTTGTTACTTATTTTAACTAAAAGGAAAACAGTATTGTAATATTGACTAGACATACTTGTATTGATAACGATTACAAACATCTAAAGCAGATCTATATATAAATCATTTTTTAAAGTAAGCGAAAATAGAATTTTAACTAATAGACTACTTACTTTTAGATTAAATCGGTCCCGATTATAGTTGCAACTAACAAAAGTAACTATATTCTAGTTCATACGTTCAATTTCAGAAAAATTCCTTTTTATCTAAGTGTATTAACTTTTGTATTAGCCTATTTTGGATTTGAATTAGGTGATAGTCTAATTGCTGGATTTTGTTTATTTACTATGTTAACTACTCTACTCTACTCTATCTTCGAATTCATATAAGTGTTAGTTATTACAATAATTCCAAAATAAATTACAAAGGAATCTAGGAAGTACAATTAGGAACTAAGAGGAAGAAACAGAAACAAATTCAGCCAATAATTCATGAAGCTTCATTTCTTCATCACAATAGCGATTACATCTTCAGGAATAGAAGTGTACCTGATTCAAGATAAGTCTATGAGTCTAGGATTTGGGGATGAAGAGTAGTCAGCAAATAACAGTAGCAGAACAGCAACAACAATAATACATGTCAATCGCAGTAAAACAGCTAAGAGAATCCCAAATATAGAAATCCAGCAGATCAACAAAGCAGAATCAAGGATTTCAAGCAAAATCCAGACGACTCGAAGAACAGTAGACCTCTTAGTTTCTGGACCAGACACTTTTAAAAATACAGAACCCTTAATTCTATATTTAGAGCTGAACCCTTAGAGCTTTTCATATTTTTCCAACCTCCTTCTTAGACTCATTAAAAGCCTATTTATAGACTAATTTTGGGGGGAATTGGGGGGAAATTCAAATAAGTTAATTTCAATTCCCTTCCCTTATTATTTTCAATTATTTACAGTTTAGTTCATTAAGAGTGTATGGAAATGACTTAGAGCCCTTGCTAGAAGGTTCTAGGAAGTTGTATAGTGTTCTATTAGGTGTATTTTACTTGGTTACCCTCACTTGCTAAGGTTTATTACAGGAATGCCTTTTAATTATATCGAGTTTCTCCTTTGTTTTATAGGTAATTACATAAATACTAGGCACTAAAGTAATTTTTAGCCTTATAGGCTCTATTAAATATTCAGGAATGCCATTTATTATTCATGTTATACCCTTATTATTTATCTCAAATTACCCGACCTACTAAGGCCTGGCAGACTTAGTGTTATGATATAAGACAGCCAATTCTAGCCCCAAACCCCTTTCATATTTAAACAATATTTAGCAGACTCAACCCATTATTTAACATATAGCCTCTTATTAAAAACAAGGCAACTAATTAAACAATAGAGATAATTTTTCAGAAACAACCACTTAATGCAGCTAAGTAATTAGTATAACCATTTAATAACAGAGATAGCCACTTAACGACTAAACATTATCTTTCAGAAATAACAATATACTTTAACTTTCAGAAATAACCACGAAATATTTACAGTCATAACCCAAATCACAAAAGCATCCAAATATTCAGAATGGACTCACAAATGTATCAAGTTACAAATATAGCCAGTTTCTGTTAGTTTACACATATAGCCTTAATCACAAATCAACCTTCAATCAATCAGAACTCAGAGGGAAAGTTTGATAATGGTTGAATCCCAGCTAATCAAAACATAACTTTAGATAGAGCATGATGAACAAACACATAAACAAACGTATTTACCCATGATGCACATGTGATAAACATTAAGAACCCTAAGAATACTTTAACAGACTTAGGCATGTGTAACAAACAGAGGTAGATCTTATTATTTAAGAATGCAGAAGAGATAGGCTCATAAGAATATCATAAACATATCAAGAAAATATTTTCAAAATAAAACAAGAAAAAGGTAGGAAACTTAGCTTTTGGGCCTTTTTTTTCTTTTATTTCTCTTGTTTTGTTTCTTTCTTTCATCGTTATTTCTTTTTGCTTTCTTTATTTCATTCCAGATCTCCAAAATTTCGAAGACGTTTAGTCTTTTGACTGTTGAACTTTTTCCGATGAGGCTTTTAATCTGAGTTTTGATGTGTGTGGGGTGGACTGGGGCTTGGTTTATTGGTTTTGGGGTAGGGTTGTTTTTGGGTGCTTGCCTGAGTAGGGTTCTGGTGAGTCTTTTTGTTATATTCGAGGAGTTCTGGTGACATTCGAGACCAGCCACATAGATGAGGTAATAGATCACCTCAAGGCGGTCTTATAGTGTTAATCTCAAAGGCTGGTTCATAGTTCTTGAGGTCGCCGGCTAGGGTTCCAGCGGCCGGAGTTTCAAGAAGAAGGGGGGTATTTGGTTTAATGGGGTTTTATGGTAGTTGCAAGGATTGATGGGTAAAGGGTGAGGTGTTTAACGGCTGCCTGAGCCGGAGATGGTGGTGGTGACAGATTAACCGGCTAGTCTCCATGGGAGATCAAAGAGGAAGAAGATGATAGCGGAGGCGGCTAGGGTTATACAAATGTATATGTGTGTGAGTGTAAGGATATTGAACGGGAGATGGGAATATTTATACCCACCTCGTCTCATGTAATCCTGGCCCTTGGATTAACCAAGATCAGCGGCCAGGATCTTTTGCTTCAAAACGGCAACGTTTGGTTAAGTAAGAGGCTCGCTTATATCCGTTGGATGTTGAGTTTGAACGTCAAGGATTAATCACTTATACTACATCGTTTGGATTTTAATGAATCTTAGTATCGTTCGTTTGATCAATTGCTTTGAACGGCCCAGATTGGTTCCTTTCACGACGTCGTTTGATTTTTAATGACACCGCCTTATTTGATCCGTTGGATCCATTTCATTAATGGCTGAGGTTCATATTGCTTGTACGTTGTCGTTTAGCCAAGAGCCTGGGCAGGCCAGGCTGGTCTTTTGGGCCTGATGTATTTGGGCTTATTATATATCTATGTATTTTCATTATATAGCCCAAATTGTATTGTATTTTGTATTTTCGTCTTGTATTTTAATTATTTATTGTATTTACTTTTGTATTTTATATTTCCATTTTTGTATTTATTTTCAACTATTATATTTCCTTTATTTCCTATTTTTCCTGATTTTTCTGGTATTTTCTGATATTTTTGTCATTTTTCTTTTGTTTTCCGGTATTTTTTATATTTTGTTGATTTTTTCTGAATTTTCATATTTTTTGTGATATTTTCTAATTGATTACTTTTGTAAATTTAATTTCTACTTTATTATTAAAGACAAACACACAAGTATTTCAATTAAATCAGACAATTGCACACCAAAAACTATTATTGTATCATATTTATATTTATATTAAAATTTTATTACTCAGGGCAAAAATCACGTGCTCACAACATGTAGAATCTTGAACACAATAAAACCATTCTCAGGAGTCATCCACTCTTATTCAAACTGCAATTTACCTAACTTAAAGAACATGATCACTCATGCCTTATAACACTTTGACACTGCGGAACATGATCTCATAACAATACAAACAACCATCTTACTTCTCTATACACTGACAATTCTTTATCAATAACAGCTCAAGACATCCTAGTTTCTTCTCACATCTATGAATGTGACGACCCAAAGGGTTATCACCTGTTTTCCTCATTTGTTACGTGCTTCCGAGGCCTTGAAAACCTCATTTTATATTGCCTCAATTTACGTGCATTGTCCGGGCACGTAGCTGGAAAATTTCTGTGTTAGAATATGTGAATTCTATGGAAAATTTGAAGATTTTATATTAATATTGATATAGTTGACTTTGGTCAATATTTTTGGTAAATGGACCCGAAGCCGGACCCGAGATTATACGGTCCCGAAAGGTCCGTAGAAAAATATGGGACTCGGGCATGAGTCCGGATTCGAATTTTGAGGCCTATAGCCCAAGATATGAATTTTTCTGTTAAATTTTTTTGCTGAAATTATTAATGAAAACGGAAATGAAAATTGATTAAAAGACCATGATATCGGGCTCGTATTTTGGTTTTGACGCCCGGTACAAGTCTTAAATATTATTTAAGTTCTTCCTGCGAAGTTTGATGGAATTTGAGCGTTGTTTGATATGTTGTGAACCATGTGTTCCAAATTTGAAAGTTTATGAAGTTTAAAAGAAAAAAATCATGAATTTGAGGCTTAATACTTTGAAAACGATGTTATATTGGCAATTTGATCGTGCGAGCAAGTTCGTGGTATGTTTTTGAGGTTGTGTGCATGTTTGGTTTGGAGCCCGAGGGCCCGGGTAAATATTTGATAGACCGTTAGAGCAGATTTTGAAAAATAACACAGTTGGTATTTTCCCCTAGCTGATATCTTCGCAACTGCGAAGAATTACTCGCAATTGCGAGAGCTCCAAGAAACATCCTTAGTTCGCAAAAGATAACAATACTTCGCAAATGCGAAGAGGCCCAGGAAAGGCCTTGGCTCTCAAATGCGAACAATACCTCGCAAATGCGATGTAGCCCAGGAAATCGTTATGTTCGCAAATGCGATCAAAATCACCCAAATGCGAGTTCTGCAGCCCAGACCCGTTGTATTTGCAATTACGAAGATATGTTCGTAATTCCCATATCCGCAGTTGTGCAATATGATACTTAAATGATTTTAAACCCGTTTTTCACCATTCTTTCAAAACCCAAAACACCACACACAATTTTCCAAGAGCAATATCACTCGAAATCACTTGTAAGTCCATTTTTACTCTACTCTTTCAATTCCTAACATCATTAAACATGTTTTCCATGAGAAATCAAAGATTTTTATGGTTGAAATTGTTCTATTTGGATAGAACCTAGGTTTTTCATAAATTGGGGAATTGGACCTCGATTTGAGGTCCGATTTCATAACACATCATACAATTGAGCTCATGAGGGAATAGGTAACCGAATTTTGGTCCGAACCCCGACTTTCGACCACGGGGGACTGGGGGCGTTTTGGAAAATTTTGGGTACAACTTTGAGAAAACCATTTTTATGCATCCAAACAAATTTATATAGTATTTATTAAAGTAACTGAACCAATTGTGATTAGATTCGAACGAGTTGAAGGTTCAAATTCGAGGTAAAGCAATAGTTGAAGGTTAATTTGACTTCAAGGCTTTGAGGTAAGTGTTTGATCTATCCTAGCTTGAGGGAATAAGATTGAATGTGCTAATTGCTATGTGATTGAGTGCGGTGTACATGATGTGGTGACGAGCATCTATACACTGGAATCTAGCATGGCCATGAGTCGTTTGTTGACATACTTTGTGAGTTAATGTGGGATGTTTTTAAGTCATGTCCTTGAGCCCTTGCCGGGTTGTGAAGCTGATTATTGTTTCCCTTACCAGGACTTTACTGTGGTGATTATTGTTTCCCTTGCCGGGACGGTTCATATTACTCGTTTCATTCTTTTTTCCTTGACTGTGATTGTTATTTGGGTGAGGAAGAGTGATAATGCACGATGGGTGATACCGTGCCCTTTTTATTTATGTTCGCACGAAGGATCATTCTGTGCCTTGTTTTACTATTTATGCACTAAGGAACATGTCATGCCATTGTTACTTAATTTATGCACGAAGGGACATTCCATTCCGTTGTTATTTAAACCATGCACGAAGGATCATGCCGTGCCATGGATGTGAGGATGAGAGTAAAAGCACGAAGGGTGATGTCATGCACTTTTATTTCCTTATTTGGTGAGGATGAGAGTAAACGCACGAAGGGTGATGCCGTTGCCTTTTATTTGCTTATTTGGTGAGGATGAGAGTAAAAGCACGAAGGGTGATGCCGTGCACTTTTATTTGATTATTTGGTGAGGATGAGAGTAAAAGCACGAAGGGTGATGCCGTGCAACCATTTAAATTTCTTGTTTTGTGATAGCTGTTTTTACTACACTCTGATTTTCCTTAGTGATTTATTATGTGTTGCTGATTGTGTTCCCCCTAGCATGTCACCTCCTTTGTTAGTTGTGTTACTCGATATTTCTATTATTTTGTGGCATATACATATATAGAACTGTACAGGTTTGTGTGAGTGTCTGGTCCTAGGCTTGCCACTACTTCGCCGGGATAGGCCAGGCACTTACCAGCACATGGGGTCGGAGTGTGCTGATACTACACTTCTGTGCGTTTTTGCACAGGTCCAGGTTTAGAGCAGGAGTAGCAGCAGTAGTATACTAGCGGGATTACATGCTTCCGAGACCGAGGTAGCTTGCAGGCGTCCGCAAGCCCGGCGTCTCCTCTATTTACTTTTATTATTGCTGTGGTCTCATTGTTCCGAGACAAATGGTTATTATTTATTTTCTGTCAGACCATTATGTGTAGTTATTCCGTAGTAGTTCATGAGTTTGTGACTCCATATCTTGGGTAGAGGATTTATGTCAATTGCTCTATACTATTATCCATCTCTTATTCGAAAGACTTCCGCATACCAAAATTATGAGTATTATTTCTTGCTATTAAATATGAGAACATAATTGATGGTATGAATAGGAAATGGTGAGTGGATTGGCTTGCCTAGCTAGCACGCGTAGGCGCCATCACGATCCCGATGGTGGGGAAAATCCGGGTCGTGATAAGTTGGTATCAGAGCTCTAGGGTACATAGGTCTCACAACTCACGAACAAGCTTAGTAGAGTTTGAGAGGTAGGTACGGAGACGTTTGTACTTCTCCTCCAGAGTCTATTGAGTTAGGAAAAAGTCTCTCATTTGTTCTTTCTTGTCGTGCGATTTGTTCCTCAAATACTGAATTTCTACTATGTCCTTTCGCGGATGGTGAGGACACGCGCTTCTTCATCCGCTTATCAGCAGCCTGAGCCCCAGATAGCTCCCACAAGGGGCAGGTGCCGAGGCCGTATTGGAGGTCATGGTAGGGGCGAAGCTCAGCCCCAGGCAGCGGTTCTAGAGGTGGAGCCTCATGTTGAATTGGTGAGGAGGTTCCAACCCACCAGCAGCTCCAGTGGGCCCAGCTCAGGTCCTAGGGGAGGTCTTATTTACCCCGGATATTCAGGAGGCTCTGGTTTGAATAGTGGGTTTTATAGATAGTATTGCCAGAGCAGACTTATTACCGGTTGCACCAGCCACTTCTCAGGCTGGAGGAGGGGTCCAGACTCCTGTTGCATGTACTCCGGAGCCAGTAGGTTCCCAGCCTCATGCACCAGTAGTTCAGCCAGCAGTGGCCACTCAGTCAGGCACTACAGCTCACGCTGGAGATGGAGCGGCCATGACTTCTGATGCTTTATGGAGACTTGATCGGTTCTCCAAGCTTTTTACCACTACTTTCAGCGGTGCCACATTACAGGATCAAAGAACTTCTTATTCAGTTGCCACGAGATTCTCAAGACTATGGGAATAGTGGAATCCAATGGGGTTAATTTTTGCACATTCAGACTTTCAGGATCTGCCAAGACTTGGTGGAGAGATTTCTGTTTGGCTCGACCAGTAGGGTCCCCGGCTTTAACATGGGACCAGTTCGCGGAGTTATTTTTGGAGAAGTTTCTCCCTGTTACCCATCCGGAGGCACTTCAGAGGCAGCTTGAGTGCCTCCAGCAGGGTTCTATGATTGTTACCTAGTATGAGACGAGGTTTGTTGATCTAGCACGTCATGCGGTTGTGATACTCCCCACAGATCAGGAGAGGATCCGTAGTTTTATAGATGGGATAAATCAACTGATTCGACTTCAGATGGCTATGGGAGTTGGGAGTGACATATCTTTTCAAGAGATGGCTAATGCAGCCCGTAGGGTTGAGATGGCTCTTGCTCGCGGAGGTGGCTATCCTTCAGACAAGAAGCCTTGTCATTCTGGCAGATTGAGTAGTACTTCATCTGCAGGCAGGGATTCTTATAATAGGGGACAGTCTTCCAGGGCTTTTCAGTTAGCTCTCCAGGCTTCGCAGGGTGGTCCAAGTGATTGTGGGTTTCGTGAGCAGTATTCAGATCAGCCTCACATTAGTGTTCAACCTCTTCGGAGTGTTTGTGGGGGCTATTCAGGTCGTCAGGGTTAGCAGTCCCAGCAGCCAAAATATTGTTACGGTTATGGTGACCCAGGTCATCTTGTCAGGTTTTTTCCTCGAGCAACGGGCAACACTCAGCAGCGGGGTCATCGCCCCATGATTCTAGCCCCAGCTGACCCATAGCCTACACAGCCAGCTAGGGTGGGGGTAGAGATCGTAGAGGTGGACGTCAATAACATAGAGGTGGAGACCGTCCCGCCAGATGTAGAGGTTAGCCAGTGGATTAATGTCCTAGAGACGTTGCTTAGAGGGGAGGTACTGATCCCCGATTTTATGCTTTACCAGCTAGGCCAGATGTAGAGGCATCAGATGCTGTGATTACAGGTACAATTTTGGTTTGTGATGGAGGTGCTTCAGTATTATTTGACCCTGGGTCTACATATTCATATGTGTCTTCCTACTTTGCACCCTTCCTGGCCGTGCCTAGCTATGCCCTAGACATTCCAGTTTATGTGCGTACACTAGTGGGCGACTCTATAGTAGTCGACCGGGTACATCCTTCGTGCGTGGTTATATTCGGGGTCCTTGAAACCCATGTTGATGTATTTCTATTAGACATGGTGGATTTTGATATCATATTGGGAATGGATTGGTTATCCCCGTATCATGCTATCTTTGATTGTCATGCTAAGACAGTGACCTTGGCCTTGCCAGAATCACCCCGACTAGAGTGGAGAGGGACCCCGGGCCACTCCGTTCGCAATGTTATTTCATATGTTAAGGCTCGACGCATGGTCGAGAAGGGGTGTATAGCTTGTTTGGCATATGTTCGTGATTCTAGCTCGGAAATTCCATCTATTGATTCAGTTCTTATTGTAGAGGATTTTCCCGAGGTTTTCCCTTCAGACCTACCGGGCATGCCACATGATAGGGATATCGATTTCTATATTGATCTGGCACCGGGCACTCAGCCCATCTCTATTCCACCCTATCGCATGGCTGATAACTAGGAATTTTGCATGCTTTTAAACCCTTTCTTGCCTGAGCTTTGTGCATAAAATGTGTTTAACTAGCCTTGAATTGCTTACAAGTGCTCAAATCGGATGAATACAGTCAAAGCGGCTCAAAAAGGAGTGAAACCGGCAAAGCGTCGAAGAAGAAGTAGAAGGACTAAAAAGAAGCCTATGCCGACCACAATGTTTTGGTGTGCGGCCACACAAGTCGATTCAGAGAGAATACAAGTCCAAGCTTGTATTGCGCGGACCATACTGATTTGGTGTGCGGCCACGCAGGAATGATCAGAGAAGGCCCAGCTCCCAGGCAGACCCATGCGGACCGCGTCCACTATTGTGCGGTCCGCAATGATGAAGACTAGAGAAGAAAATATTCAAGGAAAAATCCCACGTGGGCGCACGCCAAATCAGTGCGGCCCGCGTGGGCGAGGAATCAAAGAATCTGCATTAAAAGGATTTACACAGTCCGGCGGCATGACAAATGTACGCGGTCCGCATTACTGTACCTGCGCGGCCGCATGACAAAGGTACGCGGTCCGCGTGACTTGTTCCTGCACCAGTCCTTCTGAAGACCAAATGCCCTACGCGGCCGCACGTCAAAAGTGTGCGGTCCGCGTGAGACACGTAGGGGCACTTTTATCCAGAAATTTTAGTGTAGTATAAATAGCTTCTACTTTTTTAGGTTATGTCAGATATTACACAGTGACGGTTGCGCTCGTGAGAACACTATATACGCCTATTTTGGGCAATTTTGTAGTAGTTTAACATTAGATTTCAAATGTAACCAACTACCATGTCTATTTCATCTTTAATTTCTTCATATTCTTCAATTTCTATGGCTAGCTAAACCCATAGCTAGGGTTGTGGCCCAACCCTAGTGTGGGTAATTGATGGGTTAGATTACTAAATGTTTAGATGATTGTGGGTGTTAGGATTTGGGTTGATTGAGTGTTTTTCATTGGGATTTTGTGGTTCAAAACACTAAATCTAGTTTTGTGGGTTTGCCCTGTACTTGAGAAAGAGAGTCTAAAATCTCTCAATCAATTCCAACAAGGATTTGGGATGGACCCATGAGAATGGTAGTTCCAACTAACGGGTATAAACCTCGAGAGAGTAATTACCCAACTTGAGCCTAAAGTTGCATGGGCAAATTAGCCTACCCAATTGGTCTCGAGAGAGTGAATTGGGCAAAATTGTTCTCTTTACCGAGAGGTGTGAGAATGAATGCATAGAGCGACAGTTATCCAATAGCCCCATTACATCATCTTTGCATTGAATTTCTATACCCATTAGTTATTCCACCTAGGAAAAAGCTACTTCCCTAGTCCCCTTTCCCAATTTCATAGTACACTTAGAATTAACCTTAGCATAATCTAGAATTCATAATAGTAGTTGATAAATTAGTTTATAAAGAGAAAACACCAAAAATGCTTGAAGTCAAACTAGAAGCTAAATCCCAATACTAGTGCAACATAATTCCTCATCCCAATATCTAACTCCTTGTGGATCGACCCCGAACCACTATTTGGGTAAAAGTAGTTGTGCTCGCTCATTCCTTCGGGTTGAGTTTGCTATGATCATGTTTTGGCGCCGTTGCCGGGGAGTTAACAGTGTTGATTAATTGCATTGCTAGTGTTGTGTTTTGCTTCTTCATTCCTTCTTTTACTAATTTTCTTGACTCAATCTAACATGTACAAATGGCGGCAAATGCTAATATTCCCCTTGGCGATGCAATGGCGGGGAAGGAGGTAAAGGACCTTGAGCAAGATGACTTTCCGGTACAAAATGTACCACAAAGGCCCCGAAATGCTAATGCTAATCAACAGGACCAAATCCCAGAGCAATGACAAACCAAGGATATGCTAGTGCCATTGTTCCTCCCTGAATCCGGGCGGGGAACTTTAAAATTACAAATGTGACGCTGACACTATTGGAGCAAAGAGGGTATTTTACGGGCGCCTCCAATCAAAATGCCTACAAGCACTTAAAGGGGTTCGTAGATACTTGTTGGGGAATCAAACAAACCAATTTGTCCGAAGATGCTTTGCGACTGCGGCTTTTCCCTTTTTCATTGAGGGGTAAGGCGCTAGATTGGTTGGAAAGGTTGCCGAATCACTCAATCACTACATGGGACGAATTGACGGACAAGTTCATTGCCAAATTGTTTTCCCCAACGCATATGGCGGCCTTGAGTGATGAGATTCTAGCCTTCAAGCAAGAGCCAATGGAGCCGTTACATGAAATTTGGGAGAGGTTTCGGACTATGGTGAAAGAGTGCCCTAACAATGACATGACCGATGCTATTGGTTCAACAAACTTTCTATAGGGGGATCAACACGGCAAAACAATGCATTGTGAACCAATTAGTGGGAGGCTATTTCATGAAGTTATCTTTGGAGGAAGCATGTGATGTTATGGAACAAATGGCTGACACATCTTCGGCATGGCAAAGTCGGGCGAATGTACCTCAAGGAGATCTGAATGTTATTCATCGACATAAAGAATTGCACGACCATGGACAAGCCATTGCCGAGCTCACTACAACCATGAATCAATTGGCGAAAGCTCAACTTCAACAAGTGCAACATCCACGCCAAGTGAATTCTATGGAGAATGTCTCAATGTTGAAAAGAAGGAATAAAGGGCAACAAGCGCAACAAGGCCAATGTGATCAAAATGAGAACAACAGTGATGGAAGATTTTCTAATGATGGCTTTGATGATCAAGATGAAGATTGCCAATATGTGAACAATTTCCAAGGTAATAGAGGGAATCAAAACAATCAACGATGGCATTCCCAAGGTAATTGGGGGGAACCAACAAGGAAGAGGTAATTGGAATAATAACAACAATAGGAATGATGGTGGAGATTGGAACAATCAAGGAAACAATTGGAACAATCAAAGCAATAATTGGAACAATCAAGGAAATAGTGGTGGCAATTGGAGTGGTAATAATAGCAATTAGGGGAACAATAATAATCAAGGCAGTTGGAACAATGGAGGCAATCAAAACAATCGGGGGCAAGGTTTTCAAAGATCTCCCATGTATCAACAACCCAACAATCCACCCCCTTTCCATTAACAAGGATCAAGTTCTTTGGACAATGATATGGGTCGAATTGAAATCATGTTCGAGCAAATGATGAAAAAGAATCAAGATTTGGATGCCCAACTAGCTTCTCACAATACTTCAATCTGGAATTTGGAAGCTCAAATCCGCCAACTTTCTCAATCTTTGAACTCCCGACCTAAATGTGTACTACCAAGTGACACGATGGTGAACCCGAAGGGAGGGAACAATCATGTGATGGCCCTGACAACTAGGAGTGGAAGAGGCGGTGTTGTAAATGCCTCAAATGAGAATCGAGTTGTAGATGCGGAATCATATTTGAATGATGATGACATGCCAATGAATGATGACCATGTGGATGAACCCATTGCAACAAATGATGTGAGGATTGAAGTTGAGGATGAGGCCGGGATTGAGTCCCAAGATACCGTGAACCAGTCTAGGGAACATATCATTGATATTCCTGAGCCATGTATTCCAAAGGCCAAGTCACCCTTGCCAAGGCCTCCCCCACCTTATCCTCAAAGATTGGCAAAGAAAAAAGGAGATAATCAATTTAAGAAGTTCATAGAGATGATGAAGAGCTTGACCATTAATGTGCCCTTGGTGGAGGCACTTGAACAAATGCCCAGTTATGCAAAATTTATAAAGGACTTGGTGACAAAGGAGAGGTCGATGGATTGTGAGACGATAACGATGACTCACCAAGTGAGTGCCATAGTTCATTCTGTGATTCCTAAGCTAGAAGACCCCGGTGCTTTCACCATCCCTTGTACAATTGGAAGTGCTAATTTTGTTAAGCACTTTGTGATTAGGGTGCTAGTATCAATCTCATGCCATATTCCGTTTTTAAAACCTTGGGTATTGGACAACCCTGTCCAACATCAACGAGGTTACAAATGGCGGATCGTTCTATGAAGAGGCCTTTGGAAATTTTTGACGATGTTCTAGTGAGAGTAGACAAGTTTATCTTACCGGCCGATTTTGTCATTCTCGATTGTGAAGTGGACTTCGAAGTCCCTATCATTCTTGGTAGGCCATTCTTACCCACCGGGAATGCTCTTGTTGATGTTGAAGCGGGAGAATTGACATTTAGGGTCGGTGATGAAAAAGTGGTGTTTCACGTGTGCAAATCCATACGGCAACCAAGTAGCGCCGAAGTGTGCTCGTTTGTGGACTTTGTCACGGCGGTGATAGTGGATGACACAAGCACCATGATCAATGTTGAGGACCCACTTAAGGCAGTAATTTTGAACATGGAGATCAATGATGATGTCGATCGTGTTGAATGTGTAAATGCTTTGCATGGTATGGGCTCGTACTCTTATGAGCCAAGGAAGCTATCTTTGGACCTTGAGAATAGCAAGACTCCTCCCACAAAGCCATCTATTGAGGAGCCGCCGGTTTTGGAGTTGAAACCACTTCCTCCTCACCTAAGGTATGAATACTTGGGTCCTAATTTCACTTTGCCAGTCATACTTTCCTCTTGCTTAACTAATATGCAGGTTGACACCACTTTGGCGGTCTTACAAAAGCGCAAGCGAGCAATTGGATGGTCTTTGGCGGATATTCTCGGAATAAGCCCCGCGTTTTGCATGCACAAGATCATATTGGAGGAGAATGCTCGACCATCACTTGAGCACCAAAGAATATTGAATGAAGCAATGAAATAGGTTGTCAAAAAGGATATTATCAAATGGTTGGATGTCGGGGTGGTCTACCCCATCTCGAATAGTTCGTGGACCTCTCCGGTCCAATGTGTTCCAAAGAAGGGTGGCATGACAATTGTCACCAATGCAAAAAATGAGTTGATTCCTACTCGTACAGTCACGGGTTGGAGAGTGTGTATGGACTATATAAAGCTTAACAAGTTGACAAGGAAGGACAATTTTCCATTGCCTTTCTTGGATCAAATATTGGACCGTCTTGCGGGTAGAGCTTATTATTGCTTCTTGGATGGCTATTCGGGGTACAATCAAATACTCATTGCCCCGGAGGATCAGGAAAAGACAAATTTTACATGTCCCTATGGCACATTCACTTTCTCTCGAATACCATTCGGATTGTGTAATGATGTCGATCTTCACCGACATGGTGGAAGACATTCTTGAGATATTTATGGATGACTTCAGTGTAGTTGGGGATTCCATTGATGATTGCTTGGCCAATTTGGATCGTGTGTTGGCTAGATGTGAAGATACGAACCTTGTGCTTAATTGGGAAAAGTGTCACTTTATGGTGAGAGAAGGAATTGTCTTGGGCCACAAAGTTTCCAAGAATGGTATCGAGGTCGACAAGGCAAAGATAGAGGTCATTTCAAGGCTCCCTCCCCCTAACTCTGTCAAAGGGGTGAGGAGTTTCTTAGGGCACGCCGGGTTCTATCGGCGCTTCATAAAGAATTTTTCCAAGATTGTGAACCCATTGTGCAACCTTTTGGAGAAGGATGCAAAGTTTGTCTTTGATGAGAGATGCATGGAGTCTTTTGAGTTTTTGAAGCATAAATTGACTACTACCCCCATCATTACCGTACCTAATTAGAACTTGCCTTTTGAACTTACGTGCGATGCAAGTGATGTGGCAGTAGGAGAGGTAGTTGGCCAAAGAATCAACAAAATGATCCATCCAGTGTACTACTCAAGTAAAACGATGAATGAGGCTCAACGGAACTATACCGTCACTGAGAAGGAGTTGCTAGCCACTGTGTTTGCCATGGAAAATTTTCTACCTTATCCTATAGGGGCCAAGGTGATTATTCATACCGATCATGCCTCCCTTAGATATTTGATGACAAAGTAGGACTCCAAGGCAAGATTGATGAGATGGGTCTTACTTCTTCAAGAATTTGATCTTGAGATTGTTGATCGTAAAGGTAGTGAAAGTCAAGTGGCGAACCACTTGTCCCGTCTAGAGGAGGAAGGGAGGCCATCCAATGGCCTTGATAACAATGATTCTTTTCCGGATGAGCAACTCCTCGCAGTGTCAATGCATGATATGACGTGGTTCGCCGATGTCGCCAACTATCTTGTGTCCGGTGTGGTCCTATGTGAGCTCTCTTCCAACCAAAGAAAAAAACTAAAGCGGGATAGTTTGGACTTTTATTAGGATGATCTGTATCTTTTCAAAATTTTCACGGATGGAGTGATTAGATGGTGTGTCCCGGAGAGCGAACAAATAAGCATCTTGGAGTCTTGCCACTCTTCTTCCTATGGTGGTCATCATGGGGAAGTGAGGACGGCTTCCAAAGTCTTGAGCTGTGGATTTTATTGGCCGACAATCTTCAAAGATTCTAGTGAATTACTGAAGAGATGTGATGCATGTCAAAGAGCTGGTGGAATTTCAAAGAGAGATGAGATACCTCTAAACACCATTCTAGAAGTTGACATTTTTGATGTATGGGGCATTGATTTCATGGGACCTTTCGTGAGTTCTTGTGGAAACAGTTATATTTTGGTAGCCGTGGACTATGTTTCGAAGTGGGTAGAAGTTGTGGCTCTTCCTAACAATGAAGCCCGGAGTGTTGTGAAGTTTTTGAAGAAATATATCGTTACAAGATTTGGGACCCACCGTGCTATCATTAGTGATGGGGGCTCTCATTTTTGCAACAAGGCTTTCGATTCATTGTTGACCAAGTATGAAGTTAATCAAAAAGTCACTACCCCATACAATCCCCAAGCAGGTGGTCAAGTCAATGTTTCAAATGGAGAAATCAAGAGTATCTTGTCTAAGACGGTCAATGCTAATAGGACCGATTGGTCAAAGAAACTAGATGATGCTCTTTGGGCTTATAGGACAGCCTATAAAACGCCAATTGGTATGTCTCCTTACCGGTTGGTGTTTGGTAAGGCTTGTCATCTTCCGGTAGAGCTTGAGCATAAAGCGATGTGGGCCTTGAAAAAGCTAAACTTAGAATGGGATGTAGCGGCAAATCTCCGGGTAGATCACTTGAATGAGCTTGACGAGTTTAGATTTCATGCATACTCCAGCTCGTCCTTATATAAGGACAAGATGAAGTACCTTCATGACAAATATGCTCGAAGCAAGTAGTTCAAGGTTGGTGACATGGTCCTTCTCTTCAATTCCCAGTTGAGTTAATTACCGGGAAAGCTCAAGTCAAAGTGGAGTGGCCCTTTTGAAGTAGTAGGTGGACCCCGTTTGGGGCTCTAGACTTAAAGAACAAGAATGGTGAAATATTTCAAGTTAATGGGCATCGGGTGAAGCACTATTTGGGGAAGCCGGATGATAGCCAGGTTGTGGCACTCTTGCACTTTAAATGATGGAATTGTAACTTGCGTCATGCCACGACGTTAAATCAGGCGCTTCTTGGGTGGCAACCCATGTCTTTTTCTTTTTCTTTGTTTTTCTTCATTAGTAGAATAGGATTTTTGAGCTAACAGTGTGTGAAGTGTTGCATGGAGTATGTTGAAATAATGTAGTGAAAATACAAAAGTGAACAGTCTCTGAAGTTTGGCCACGCGGCCGCACAACAAATTAGTGCGGTCCACGTGTCTTGTTTAAGCCAAAGAACTGAGCCTAAGGAAACCCACGCGGCCCGCATGGAATAAGTGTGCGGTCTGCGTGGGGTGGACAAAGGAGGATGAAAATTCAGCAGGTCTCTAAAGTTTGGCCACACGGTCGCACACCAAATCAGTGCAGTCCGCGTGGAAAGTAATCATTCGAGCAGGTTTCTGAAGTTGTCACGCGGACGCAACACAAAACAGTGCGGTCCGCATGACTTTGCTGGGAAAATGAATACAGGGTAAATCCTGCGCGGTCCGCGTGGTAGAAGTGTGCGGCCTCGCAGGTGGGTAAGTGAGGGGTCCCACGTCCTTTTCTATAAATAGGGACCCCTGGCCTTCATTAAACCTTTTGGCCAAATTTCCTTCTAAAAACCTTTTCATTGTTCATTCCCGTGTAACTTGTGTTTCAATTGCAAATTCAACTACTATTGGTAACATTTCATCTCTAATTTATCATCTTCATTACTTTATTTTGTATATAAATTAATCAATGTTAGTATAACTTCTTAATTTCTTTAATTTTTCTTCTTTTAATATATAAAATTTGGATCAAGCATGATAATTATAGAATTGGGGCTAAGTTTCTTGTTAAAATAACTGAGTAGGGACACCTAGGACACTTGGTGTTGAAAACAATGAACTTAAGTGAACAAATGCACCCTGCCAGTTTTAGTTTTGCCCTATGCGGCCGCACACCATTGTTGTGCGGTCTGTGTGCTTGATTTTTATGGTGAGCCAAACCTATGCGGCCGTAGTCCAATTCAGTGCGGACCACGTGCCCAAAGTTCAGAGATTGAAATATTTGGTTATCTCTTCTGTGCGGACCGCATCCATTTCTGGGCGGTCCGCGTTGACCTCACGCAGCCGCGATGCAAATCAGTGTTGTCCGCGTGGGTCAACTTCAGAAAGTTGGTTAACTTGATGATCAGCATGTGCGGACCGCATCCATTTCTAGGCAGTCCACGTTGACCTCACGCGGCCGTGATACAAATTAGTGCGGTCCCCGTGGGTCAACTTCGGAGGATATTACATAAAGCTGCTTAGCTTGTGCGGACCGCGTGGCAAAAGGTTGCGCTCCACGTGACCTCTATTACCCAACTGTGCCGGTTCTGTATATACTCTTCTTTCATTGTAAACTGCTCACGTGCTTCGACTAACCAACCTAGACTCTACTTTTGCAGACAATGACAAAGAAACATATTGCACAACGTGGGGGTAAACAACCCAGGAGGGGTGGTCCCTCCCGAGGGGTCAAAGGAAAAAGGATTGTAAAACTCACCCCGGAGGTCTAGGAAAACATAAAGAAAACCCGAAAGTTGATTCGGGAAACTGACAGAGCGGCCTCTCATTCCATGGGGAGTGATTACATACCGTCTAGAATTATCACCTCGGAGTCTGCCCCCTCCCACATGTCCGTCTCAGTACCCAACATGGCACCATCATCTCTAGACAAAGACCAACACACAGCTGCCACTTCCAAGTGAGTAAATGTAGTCTCAGACTCGTCTGATGAGTCTCGAGCTGAGAAGAATAGTGATAGCTTCACTATCAGGGGAGAATGGAGGACAGGCGGAAGGAGAAGAGCCACAGGTGGGTGGTATTGAGCGGACAAGGGATCCAAATGTGTGGGCTGATAGATTTGTGAGTGAGCTAGCATGGCACAAATTCAGAGAGTGGTGGCCAAATAGAAGGTTGATTCCGGAGAGGAGATTCATTGATGCGGACTTGCTACCGCACAACTCTCATGTGCAAGCACAATTCCATACTAGAGAGCTTAGGAGATTCTTCAAGGAGTGGGTGGAGAATGCAAATGAGCACATGGTCAAAGAATTCTACGCAAACATCCACCATATAGTTCGGGATTCCACCACCACAAAAGTGAGGGATCAAATTGTGTTGTTTGATGGGAAGTCTTTAAATAAATTCTTTGGGTTCGTGGATGAAAATGAGTCCCAATATCTGGAGAAGTTGGCCCTGAAAGATGAGGCCCGTCCTTGGTTAGCAGAAGTGCTAGCTGCTCCCGAAACTGTTCCGGTGTGGCTAAAGGCACAAGAGAAGATTTATAGGAACACCCTCAACTTTGAAGCAAAAGGGTGGTTGACCTTTGTCTGCAACCGATTGGACCCTACCACTCATGACCATTCAGTGCCTATTGATCGAGCGGTGTTGGTAGCTTCAATCATGGTCGGCTTCCTATTGAATGTGGGAAATATCATGCATAGGGTTATCTCAACTGTGGGCCACGAGACCAAGACAAACTACCCCTTCCCCAACACATTGACATTGTACTTCAAGGAAAGGAAAGTGAAAAGAAAGAAGTTTGATGTACTGGTGCCTCCGGCGGGGGCTTATTTGTGGTATGATCAAAAGGGTCCAGACAACCCTAAGACGCCAAGAGTGCCAAACCACCACTTCCACCACAGCTGGGCAGTCTGAGGAGCCACCTGCCACTACTGACCAGACCACTTCCCTCCCTCTAGGTCCATCCACAGCACCTTCCTCCTCTACAGCTGATTCGGAGATTCCAGTCTCCAAGACGTACCAGTTCATTGCCAACCAGCTGACCTATACATTGACCAGTTTGAACAATTGGATGTCGGTTGCGACATCCAAGTTGTCCACATTGACGACAGCGGTTCAGGCCCATAGTGCACCAGTGATGGTGGAGGTCCCGGCTTCTATTGAGGACACACTAAAGAAGATCCTGGAAAACCAAGAAAAGATGATGAAGAAGCAGGATAGTCTGGCTGAGGCGGTTGACTCACATAGCAAGGCTCTGAAGAGCCTTGCTAGGGATTACAGGAAGCTGAGAAAGCCCAAGGCCTCGACGGAGTCAGTTTGGGTGGACAAATTGGTAGCTGATCTGTTGCCTCTTGATCTTTTATTTGGAGAGCCGGTCGTAGAGCCACAGGCGAAGCAGCCACAAGAGGAGCACAGGCCACGCAAGAAGAGGAAACTCCCCAACACTGAGGGAGTTGTGATCATGGTAGCTCCTAAGCAAGAGGGGCCCTCCAGTGCACCCAAAGCAGATGAGCCTCCTCTAGAGCAGGCACCTGTCCCAGCAGCACAGAAGTAGGTTGGGGACTAGTCTGAGGTCCCCACCACTACAGCGGACGAGGGAGCCAGTCAGAGTCATCCAGTTGATCAGGCTTGAGAGGCCATCTATATCCTTTCTTTGTGTGCTCATTTGATAGTTAGTATTGGAGACAATGCCAGCTTTTATTCGTGGGGGTGTGCTCTACTGTTTTGATTTTTGACTGTATATATTTTGATTACTTTTAATACATTCTTAGATGTAGTATTTGTATATATTTTAATACTTTGATCTACTTTAGTTTCATTTTGAACACTTTGGATTTGTATATTCGGATCTATCTTTGTACATATTCATTTGCTTTTTTTTTCATTTTTGGTTATTCTCGTAGAATCATTAGATTTTTTTAAGATTTCAGTAAACCCTTGGTTTTCTTAATGCCACGGTTCTTTCCAAGGGTAAAGTGTTGTGTTAACCGGGTGGCTCTTCCCTATGATAGATTGCGTGACAACTTTCTTAAGGGTTGAGTCAGTTTTTTCTTTTTTCTTTTTGATTTTCAAACTTTTGAAGTTAAGGGTACCTCGGGCGAACTTCACTTGGGCCTAGCACATTTGTCTCTGATCTTATGGTCAAAGACATCAAGTTGTGTCTAGAATGGTGAAAGTTGTGGCCTTGAGAATCTTGTGTTGACCGAACAACCTTCAATTGGTCATATGGACCAACGCGTGCTTGAATCTATTCTGAGGTTGTTGTGGGCCTTCGACTCCATTTTTGGTTATCTCTCAGTGTAAGTGTGGTGAGAAATAGAATTGTGAGCCCAAGTACCGTACCAATGGTCTACAACTTGCCCCGAATGTTTGTTGAGGCAAAATCCTAGGTGAAACTTGACTTGAGAAGTGAATGTAGGCCGTCTTTGATCCAAATGAACATACCTTGATTCATTCCTTCCAACCTACCAATAAATGAATCCCTAGTCACCCTTTGAGCCTAAAACCTTATTCCTTCATAAACCAAAGTGCAAGCCTATACCCATTCCAATTTAGACCTTCTCTTGGCACCCAGAATCTTCCCTTAAAGTGATTATAAAAGTATAAGTTTGGGGGGGGGGGGAAACAAGATAAGTACAAGAAAGGCACCAATGTGGTAAAAAGGCACAAAAGCAAGAAGAAAAAGAAAGGCAATGAAGAAAAAGGGAAACAAAGAGAAAAACAAGCAAAAAGTTGAAAAAGACCCAAAAAGGGGGGACTAAAAAGAATTGAAAAGTGAAAGTGAAGAAGAAATAATGAGAATGAAGTGATCAAAGAAAGAAGTGTCAATTGCAAAACGGAAGAGTGCCAAGGTGTCTCTCTTTCACCCCTTAAAAGAAGAAATGTTCAAAAAAGAGTCGAAAAGGTGTACCATAAATGAATCATAAGAAGCGCTTTAGGGAAGGTTGAACCAATATAAGCCAAATTCCTACCCTACCCAAAAAGCCTTCACAATGACTCACAAAAAGTCCTATATGATCTCAAGTTGAGAAAAGCCTACATTAGTGGATACTTACATAAAGGGCAAGCCTATGGTACCTAGCATCGGGCTTAGGGTCTCTTCCATGAGAGCGCGAGTGTGAAATCCTCCATATTGATTTGTGTGCAAATACCCTGAAAGGTGAGGTGCACTTAGGGAAAGCCGAAGATGTATGAGTTTGGGGTCCACAATAACCAAAACGTTTTTAGAAAGGCTCCTTGATGGATTGAGTCAACCCTCAAAGCTCTTGTGTCACACTTGATCCACAAAGCTTCAAATTTTCAAAATGGTTTTAGTGATACATTTGCATTAGGGACAATTGTTAGTCCCAATTGATGTTTGTGAGGTTACCCCCAGACAAATAGGGGTGCTTTAGTGTCTTATCTCTGAAGGTTGGGTCTTAGTTTTGATTTGCTTGAGGACAAGCAAAGGTTTAAGTTTAGGGGAGTTGATAACTAGGAATTTTGCATGCTTTTAAACCCCTTCTTGCCTGAGCTTTGTGCATAAAGTGTGTTTAACTAGCCTTGAATTGCTTACAAGTGCGCTATTTTGTAGGTTTGAGCGGAAAAAGGACAAATACCGTCAAAGCAGCTCAAAAATGAGTGAAACCGGCAAAGCGTCGAAGAAGAAGTAGAAGGACTAAAAAGAAGCCTTTGCGGACCGCACTGTTTTGGTGTGCGGCAGCACAGGTCGATTCAGAGAGAATACAAGTCCAAGCTTCTACTGCACGGACCGCACAGATTTGGTGTGCGGCCGCGCAGGAATGATCAGAGAAGGCCCAACACCCAGGTAGACCCACGCGGACCGCGTCCACTATTGTGTGGTCCGCAATGATAAAGACTAGAGAAGAAAATGTTCAAGGAAAAATCCCACACGGTCGCGTGCCAAATCAGTGTGGCCCGCGTGGGCGAGGAATCAAAGAATCTGCATTCAAAGGATTTACACAGTGCGGCCGCATGACAAATGTACGCGGTCCGCGTAACTGTACCTACGGGGCCGCGTGACAAATGTACGCAGTCCGCGTGACTTGTTCCCGCACCAGTCCTTCTGAAGCCCAAATGCCCTTATGCGGCCGCACGACAAAAGTGTGCGGTCCGCGTGAGACCCGCAGGGGTACTTTTGTCCAGAAATTTTAGTGTAGTATAAATAGCTTCTTTTAGTTTTTTAGGTTATGTTAGATATTATACAGTGACCGCTGAACTCGTGAGAACACTATATACGCCTATTTTGTGTAATTTTGTAGTAATTTAACATTAGATTTCAATTGTAATCAATTACCATGTCTATTTCATCTTCAATTTCTTCATCTTCATCAATTTCTATGGCTAGCTAAACCCATAGCTAGGGTTTTTGCCCAACCCTGGTGTGGGTAATTGATGGGTTAGATTACTAAATGCTTAGATGATCGTGGGTGTTAGGATTTGGGTTGATTGAATGTTTTTTATTAGAATTTTGTGGTTGCAAACACTAAATCTAGTTTTGTGGGTTTGGGCTCTACTTGAGAAAGAGAGTCTAAAATCTCTCAATTAATTCCAACAAGGATTTGGGATGGACCCATGAGAATGGCAAACCCAAGTAACCGGTATAAACCTCGAGAGAGTAATTACCCAACTTGAGCCTAAAGTTGCTTGGGCAAATTAGCCTACCCAATTGGTCTCGAGGGAGTCAATTGGGAAAAATTGTTCTCTCTACCGAGAGGTGTGAGAATGAATGCATAGAGCAACGGTTATCCAATAATCCCATTACATCATCTTTGCATTGAATTTCTATACCCATTAGTTATTCCACCAAGGTAAAAGCTACTACCATGGTCCCCTTTCCCAATTGCATAGTACACTTAAAATTAACCTTAGCATAATTAAGAATTCATAATAGTAGTTGATAAATTAGTTTATAAAGAGAAAACACCAAAAATTATTGAGGTCAAACTAGAAGCTAAATAGCAATAATAGTGCAATGTAATTCCTCACTCCAATATCTAACTCCTTGTGGATTGACCCCGAACCACTATTCGTGTAAAAGTAGTTGTGCCCGCTCATTCCTTCGGGTTGAGTTTGCTACGATCAATGGCCCCGCCACAGTTAAAAGAGTTAAAAGATGAGTTGAAAGACCTTCTAGAAAAGGGCTTTATCAGGCCCAGTATTTCTCCCAGGGGTGCACCGGTTTTATTTGTGTAGAAGAAGGATAGATCGATACGGATGTGTATTGATTATCAGCAATTAAACAAAGTGATGATAAAGAACAAGTATCCACTGCCGAGGATTGATGATTTGTCTGACCAGCTCTAAGGATCGAGGGTGTTCTCGAAGATAGACTTGAGGTCGGGCTAACATCAACTGAAGGTCAGGGCGGCTGACATTCCTAAGACAGCCTTTCGCACTAGGTACATGCACTATGAATTCTTTGTCATGTCTTTCGGGTTGACTACTGCTCCAGCAGCAATTATGGAGTTAATGAATTGGGTGTTCAGGCATTATCTAGATCTGTTTGTGATAGTCTTTATAGATGATATCCTGGTATAGTCCTGCAGCCAGGATGAGCACAAGCAGCACCTCATAGTGGTTCTTCAGACATTGAAGGATAATCAGCTATATGCCAAGTTTTCTAAATGTGAGTTTTGATTCAGTTCGATTGCATTTCTGGGTCATATCATGTAAGTAGAGGGTATTCAGGTTGACCCTAAAAAGATAGAGGCAGCCAATAATTGGCCTCGACCAGCTTCAATGACCAAGATCCAGAGTTTCTTGGGGTTAGCAGGCTACTACCTCCGATTTGTAGAGGGGTTCTCTTCTATTGTAGCCCCGATGACCAGGTTGACCTACAAGGGTGCCCAGTTCAAGTGGTCAGTTGAGTGTGAGGCGAGATTTTAGAAGCTTAACACAGCTTTGACTACGACACCAGTGTTGATATTAACTAGTGGTTCAGGTCCTTACACAGTTTACTGTGATGCATCCCATACTAGGCTTGGAGCGGTATTAATACAGGATGGAAAGGTTATTCTTATGCTTCGAGACAGTTGAAAATCCATGAGAAGAATTATACGCTTCATGATCTTGAGCTGGCAGTAGTAGTTCATGCCTTAAAAATCTTGGGGCTTTATCTATATGGTGTGGCGTGTGAGTTATACACGGATCACAAAAGTCTTCCGTATTTATTCAAGCAAAAAGAGTTGAATGTGCAACATAGGAGATGGTTAGAGTTGCTGAAGGACTATGATGTTACTATCTTATATCACCCAGGTAAGGCCAATGTGGTGGCCGACGCATTGAGTAGAAAGTCTGCCACCATGGGTAGTCTCGCTTATATTCCGGTCAACCAGAGACCACTTGCTTTAGATGTCCAGGCCTCAGCCAATCGGTTCGTAAGACTAGACATATCTAAGCCTAGCAGGGTGTTAGCCAGCACAGTCGCTCGTTTTTCCCTATTAGAGCGTATCCGTGAGAGGTAGTTTGATGATCCTCAATTGCATGACCTGAGGGATACTGTACAACGGGGAGGTTCCACGAAGGTAATTCTAGATAATGACAGAGTATTGAGATTGCAGTGGCGAGTTTGTGTGCCCGATGTTGAGGGGCTTCGATAGTTGATCTTATCGGAGGCCCACAGTTCACGGTATTCTATTCACCCGGGCGCCGGGAAGATGTATCAGGACTTACGGTAGCACTATTGGTGTAAGAGGATGAAGAAGGACATTGTTGCGTATGTCGCCCGGTGTCTAAACAGTCAGCAGGTTAAATATGAGCACCAGAGGCCTGGTGGTGTGGTCCAGCGAATTGAAATTCCCGAGTGGAAATGGGAGCGGATTATAATGGACTTCGTTATTGGACTCCCTTTGACGCGGAGGAGATTTGATGCTATTTGGGTCATTGTTGATAGGCTGACCAAGTCAACACACTTCATTCAAGTATCTGTCTCTTACTCATCGGAGAAGCTAGCAGAGATTTACATCAGGGAGATTGTTCGCCTTCATGGGGTGCCGGTCTCTATTATCTCAGATCGGGGTACGTAGTTTACCTCGCATTTTTGGAAAGCGGTCTAGCAGGATTTAGGCACCCAGGTTCAGTTGAGCACAACTTTTCATCCTCAGATGGACGGTCAGTCCGAGAGGACTATTCAGATCCTAGAGGACATGCTCTGAGCATGTGTCATTAATTTTGGAGGCTCGTGGGACCATTTTCTACCATTAGCAGAGTTTGCCTACAATAATAGCTACATGTCTAGCATTCAGATGGCTCCGTATGAGGCGTTGTTTGGTAGGAGATGTCGGTCTCCAGTCGGATGGTTTGAGCCGGGAGAGGCTCGGTTGCTAGGTACAGACTTAGTTCAGGAGGCCTTAGACAAGGTCAAGACTATCTAGGAGAGATTGCATTCAGCTCAGTCCAGACAGAAGACTTATGCGGATCATAAGGTCTGAAATATGGACTTCATGGTTGGTGAGCGGGTATTGCTCCGGGTATTGCCTATGAAGGGCGTGATGAGGTTCGGAAAGAAGGGCAAAATTAGCCTAGGTATATTGGTCCATTTGATAATTTGGACCAAGTGGGAGAGGTGGTTTACAGACTAGCGCTGCCACCTAGTTTATCAGTCGTACATCAAGTTTTTTATGTATCTATGCTTCGGAGGTACCACGGAGATCCTACACATGTGTTAGACTTCAGTACTGTCCAATTGGACAAGGATCTATCTTACGAGGAGAAGTCGGTGGCCATTTTAGACTGGCAGGTTCGACAGTTGAGGTCGCAGAGTTTTCCTTTTGTGTGAGTTCAGTGGAGAGGTCAGCCTCCTGAGGCATCGACCTGAGAGTCTGGGTTTGATATGCGGAGCCGTTACCCACATTTATTCCCCGACTCAGGTACTTCCTTTTCTTGTCCGTTCGATGACGAACGGTTGTTTTCGAGGTGGAGGATGTGACGACCCAAAGGGTCATCACCTATTTTCCTCATCTGTTCTGCGCTTTCAAGGCCTTGAAAACCTCATTTTATATTGCCTCGATTTACGTGCATTGTCCGGGCTTCTACCCGGAAAATTTATGTGTTAGAATATGTGAATGCTATGGAAAATATTAAGAAATTTCATATTAATATTGATATAGTTTGACTTCGGTCAACATTTTAGGTAAATGGACTCGGACCCGAGATTGGTCGGTCCCGGAAGGTCCGTAGGAAAATATGGGCCTCGGGCATATGTCCGGAGTCGAATTTGAGGCCTAGAGACCAAGATATGAATTTTTCTATTAAATTGTTTTGCTAAAATTATTAATGAAAATTGATTAAAAGACCATGGTATCGGGATCGTATTTTTGTTCCGACGCCCGGTACAAGTCTTAAATATAATTTAAGTACTTTCTGCAAAGTTCGACGGAATTTGAGCGTCGTTTGATGTGTTTTGAAAAATGAGTTCCATATTTGAATGTTTATGAAGTTTAAAAGAAGAAAATCATGAATTCGAGGATTAATTCTATGAAAACGATGTTATATTGGCGATTTGATCGCGCGAGCAAGTTCGTGGTATGTATTTGAGGTTATGTGCAAGTTTGGTTTGGAGCCCGAGGGCTTGGGTAAAGATTTGATAGACCGTTAGAGCAAATTTTGAAAAATAACATAGTTGGTATTTTCCCTCAGCTGATATCTTCGCAATTGCGAAGAATTACTCGCAATTGTTAGAGCTCCCAGAAACAGCCTTAATTCGCAAAAAACGAACAATATTTCGCAAATGCGAAGAGGCCCAGGAAAGGCCTTGGTTCACAAATGCGATGTTGCCCAGGAAATCCTTATGTTCGTAAATGCGATCAAAATCTCGCAAATGCGAGGTTGCTCTATATTGGGCTCAGTTCGCAAATGCGAACATTTCCTCGAAAATGCAAGTCCCGCAACAATGACCTATTGTGTTCGGAATTGCGCACATATGTTCGCAATTCCCATATCCGCAGCTGTGCAATCTGATACTTAAACGATTTTAAATCCCTTTTTCACCATTCTTTCAAAACCCAAAACACCACACATGATTTTCAAGAGCAATATCACTCCAAATCACTTGTAAGTCAATTTTTACTCAACTCTTTCAATTCTTAAAATCATTAAACATGTTTTCCATGAGAAATCAAAGGTTTTTATGGTTGAAATTGTTATTTTTGGGTAGAACCTAGGTTTTTCATAAATTGGGGAATTGGACCTCAATTTGAGTTCTGATTTCAAAACAAATCATATAATTGACCTCGTGAGGGAATGGGGAACCGGATTTTGGTCCGAACCCGGAGTTTTGACCACGTGGGACCGGGGCATTTTGGGAAATTTGGGGTAAAACTTTGATAAAACCATTTTTATGCATCCAAAGCAATTTATATAGTATTTATTAAAGTAATTGAACCAATTGTGATTAGATTTGAGCGAGTTAAAGGTTGAAATTCGAGGTAAAGCGATAGTTGAAGGTTAATTGGACTTCAAGGCTTTGAGGTAAGTGTTTGATCTATCCTAGCTTGAGGGAATAGGATTGAATGTGCTAATTACTATGTGATCGAGTGCGGTGTATAGGCTGTGGTGACGTGCATCTATATACTGGCGTCTTGCATGACCGTGAGTCGTTTTTTTGACATATGTTGCAAGTTAATGTGGGATGTTTTTAAGTCATGTTCTTGAGCTCTTGCCAGGTTGTGAAGTTGATTATTGTTTCCCTTGCCGGGACTTTACAGTGATGATTATTGTTTGCCTTGCCGGGACGGTTCATATTACTCGTTTCATTCTTTTTTCCTTGACTGTGATTGGTATTTGGGTGAGGAAGAGTGATAATGCACGATGGGTGATACCGTGCCCTTTTTATTTATGTTCGCATGAAGGATCATTCTGTGCCTTGTTTTACTATTTATGCACTAAGGAACATGTCATGCCATTGTTACTTAATTTATGCACGAAGGGACATTCCATGCCGTTGTTATTTAAACCATGCACGAAGGATCATGCCGTGCCATGGATGTGAGGATGAGAGTAAAAGCACGAAGGGTGATGTCGTGCACTTTTATTTGCTTATTTGGTGAGGATGAGAGTAAAAGCACGAAGGGTGATGCCGTGCACTTTTATTTGCTTATTTGGTGAGGATGAGAGTAAAAGCACGAAGGGTGATGCCGTGCACTTTTATTTGATTATTTGGTAAGGATGAGAGTAAAAGCACGAAGGGTGATGTTGTGCAACCATTTAAATTTCTTGTTTTGTGATAGCTGTTTTTACTACACTCTGATTTTTCTTAGTGATTTATTATGTGTTGCTGATTGTGTTTCCCCCAGCATGTCACTTCCTTTGTTAGTTGTGTTAATCGATATTTATTTTATTTTGTGGCATATACATATATAGAACTACACAGGTTTACGTGAGTGTCTGGTCCTAGGCTTGTCACTACTTCGTCGGGATAGGCCAGGCACTTACCAGCACATGGGGTCGGATTGTGCTGATACAACATTTTTGTGCATTTTTGCACAGGTCCTGGTTTAGAGCATGAGCAGCAACAGTAGTATACTATCAGGATTACTTACTTCTGAGACCGAGGTAGCTTGCAGGCGTCCGCAAGCCCAGAATCTCCTCTATTTACTTTTATTATTGTTGTGGTCTCATTGTTTCAAGACAAACTATTATTATTTATTTTCTTTCAGACCGTTATGTGTATTTATTCCTTAGTAGTTTGTGAGTTTGTGACTCCACATCTTGGGCAGAGGATTTATGTCAGTTGCTTACTATTATTCATCTCTTATTCGAATGACTTCCGCATACTAAAATTTTGAGTATTATTTCTTGCTATTAAATATGAGAACAAAAATGATGGTATGAACAGGAAATGGTGAGTGAATTGGCTTTCCTAGCTACCACGAGTAGGCGCCATCACGATCCCGATAGTGGTCGTGACAATGAAGAACCATATAACCTTTGTCAAAATATTGATCACTCGTGCCATCCTTGGCTCAATTTCCGCGACCAGAACTGATGCACCACCATATCTCAAAACGAAACCAACATTTCAAAACCATGCAATCGGCTAATCAACAATAGCCTCCCCAACTTGGCTCGAAGCCATACATCAGGACACACTCAATAACCCATAATACTTTCACTCTAATGATGCCACAATATCATGGTGTGTTGTGAAAACACAGATCATCAGGTACTCTAATCATCTACAAATCTCAGTTGAGTCCACTCTCTTAAGCGACCCAGATTCTCAAATTTCCAACCCGTACCCTTCAATTACACATGAGATCTTCTAATGTACACATAAGAAGCATACCACTTAAGAACACTCCACAGGAGATAACCCACCTGCTTCGCCTCAATTTAGTATTTCAGCACACCTTCCACCATCATTTATGTTACACAGTCATTTAGTCTTCCTGAGTCTGAACTCATGCTGCCACATGTATTGCACTTTACATTCCAACTAGGAGACATAAAAATATTCCTCACGCACCCATAATTCGGGCTCCAAATCAAATCACGAAAGGAATCAAACACATAATAGTTCCTCTACTATACAGCAGACATCTTCGTCACTACCAAGTCATATACATACATCTTGTAGTACTAACATACTCATCACATCCAACTAATAAGGACAATACCAAACATACAAGTTCAATACACTTACTCGGACGATTAGAACTCCGTGCTCAAGCAATAGGCAACGATCCGACCTCAAGATAGGCCCAACATACTCACGAAGATCATATCTAGACCCTTGATCGGGGAATCGAAAGACATCAAGGCACATATAAACTGAGATCTCATTTGCGTATACATACGTGTGGAAGGAATTTCAAGAGCTATATCTCAAGCTGAATCAAGCACGCACAATAAGAATTACAAGAAGTTGAGGTTTTTTCTAAAGGTTATGTAGCCTCTCGAGGATAAATACAGACGTCTCCGTACCAATCCGCGTGACTCTACTAAACCTGCTCATGACTCGTGAGACTAAGTAACCTGGCTCTAATACCAAATTGTCACGACCCCAATGGTGCTCTACCCCACGCTCATATTTGGCGTGCAAGTAACCTAAATATAACACTATGATGTGCAAATCCGGGGTTTCAAACCCTCAGGATATCATTTTACAAATATTACTCACCTCGAACCGGTGAAATCTCTAGATTGAGATACCTTTAATTTGCCCCTCAAATCAGCCTCCATGTGCGTCGAATCTGTCCAAAATCAGAGGCAATACATCATATTATGCAAATAGGACACTACCCAATCGAAAACAATAAAACAATAACATAAATCTCATAACTAGGAAAACCCGGGCCCCAAACTCACTTCTCGAAAAATTACAAAACTCACATTAACAAATTCCTCGTCTCGCCAAATGGTTGATATATACCAAGAACTCCCAAATCCGAGCTCAAATGACCTATCAAATCCCAATTTGAAATATAAAAAACTCAAGCCCCAGTTCATCAATTTTAAGCTTAATTTCCATGAATTTCTAGACCAATTTCATAATATAATCGTGTTTTATGTTCAAAAATCTTACCTCTAGTCGATTCTCCTTGAATCCCTCTTAATTTTCATTCAAAAAGCTCCCAAAAAGTCCACCAATAGAGGAAAAATGACACAAAATCGTTGATAAAATGATTATAAACTCACTACCCAGCTCCAGCATTTCCTTCTATGCAAACGCGGTCAAATCCACACGTTCGCAATGCATAAATTTTCCTTGACCAAAATAACCCCTACGTGATCGCGATACCATCACAGCGAATGCGAAGCACCACTAATTGACCTTCCGTGATCGCGAACCAAATAACAAAAAAGAAGAGAGCATTAATTAACCTGCGAAATCCTTTAAACGCGAACGCGACATAGCTGGTGCGAACGCGAAGCACAGTCCTCTTACCTTCCACGAACGTGGAACCATGAACGCTAACGCATAGAGCAAATTGTCTGCCTCAGAAAAAGCTTCTACTCGGTCGGGACACCACTCCATGATCGTGAAGCACAAATACTCTGCACCATCAATACAACAAAATTTGCAACTCAAAATACCAAGATTGATCCAATCGACCATCCGACACTAACCCGAGGCCCGCGGGGCCTCAACCAAAAACATCAACGCATCCTAAATCCTCATACAAACTTGTTCTAATCATCAAAAGACATCTAACTTCACTAAAATCATAAATTCTCATCGGATTCAAGCCTAAGTTCTTTAAAAACTTCCGAAATATGCATTCGATCAAAAAATCAACCAAATGACGTCCAAATGACCCGAAATTTTGTACACACATGACAAATCACATATAAAGCTACAGAAACTCTTGAAATTCCATTTCAACCCTCGAATCAAAATCTCACCTAACAATGGGAATTTGCTGAAATACTAACTTCGGCAATTCAAGCCTAATTTTACAATGGACCTCCAAAATAAATTCGGATCGCACTCCTAAGTAACAAATCACCTCACAAAGCTAATCGAATCACCAAAAATTACATTCGAGCCCTATAACTCATAAGACAATGTTCGATTGACTTTTCCAACTTAAGCCTTCTTTAAAATAAGTATCTCATTTTCCACTAATACCAATCCAAATCAACTCTAACACACCACTTACTGATAATGAACCATAAAGAAGCATAAAACAGGAAAACGGTATTAGTAAATTGGTGGGCATTACACGCATCAACCTCTACACGCAATTGAGTCTCTAAGTCACGAATAAAACAATCAAATTGGTCGATCTCTTGTCTATGTTCAGCTCTTATATCTGTAAAGTGTCTCACCTCATTTCTAATTTTCTCATGTAGAACTGTGTATTCCTCTAATAATTGCCTGTCTATATTGAGAATGTGAACCGCATGTTCCACATCATCTAATTTTTTACTCTTGTTAATCTAAAAAGAATTATTAGAATCATCATAAGAAGGAATTGGAATAGGATAACAACACTTAGGACAACTTTTTCAATTCCCGCACAAAAAACACGGTATTGAAATGGTGCACACAACTCACCCTTGGAAATACATTGACAATGTTGCCAGAAGTGAGGTCCTTTGCAGTACGGACATGGATCAGCCAAACAAGAATACTTATCAGATCAGAATTTTTTATTCAAATATGACATGTCAGTAAGAATACAATACGTAGTAAATAAACAAATAAAGACTAGAGCTTAATTAAACAAAAAAATGTAAAATCCAGATAAACAGTTAATTTCTAAGCCTCTGGCAATGGCGCCAAAAAATGGTTGCTTCCAAACACACACACAAATATACATGGTCGTACATTATATAAGATTCTAAGCCTAATATATCTGTGATGACCCAAACGGTCATCACTTATTTTATTAATTATTTCGAGCTTCTGAGGCCTCGAAAACCTCATTCTATGTTGCCTCGATTTATGTGCACAATCCGAGCATGTAGCCGGAAAGATTTTGTGATAGAAAATATGAATTCTATGAGAAATTTGGATAAAAATGATATTAATATTGATATGGTTGACTTCGGTCAACATTTTTCGTAAACGGATCCGGACCCGAGATTGGGTGGTCCCGAGAGGTCCGTAGGAAAATATGGGACTTGGACATGCGTCCGGAGTCGAATTCTGAGGCCTAGAGCCCAAGTTATGAATTTTTCTATGAAATTGTTTTTGAAGTAATTATTAAAGGAAATGAATTAATTGACCTTGGTATCGGGCTCGTATTTTTGTTCCGACGCCCGATACAAGTCTTATATATTATATATGTGATTTCTGTAAAGTTTGGTGACATACGGATGTCGTTTGAGATGTTTTGGACCTTGAGTTCCAAGTTTGAAAGTTTTGAAAACGATAAAGTATGAAAATCATGAATTTGAGGCTTGATTTGATGAAAACGATGTGATATTAGCGATGTGATCGCACGAACAAACAAGTTCATAATGTGTTTTTGATGTTGTGTTCATTACAATGTGAATTTTTGCACTGCTGGATGAAATTCTGAATTTGATAGCTCGGGTAAGTATTTCTCGCAATTGTGAAGGTGGCAGGTCAAGGCAGGGTTCGCAAATGCGAACCCTTGGTCGCAAATGCGAAGGGTGCCCAGTGAACCAAACCTCGCAATTGCGAGGCCTCCAGTGAAAAGGCATGCTTCGCAAATGCGAAGGTCCCTCAGCCCAGCCTTGTTCGCAAATGCGAACATATGTTCGCAAATGCGAAAGACCCTGGAGGCCAGCCTGGTTCGCAAATGCGAACATATGTTCGCAAATGCGAAGCCCCCAGATTTGCCTTGGCTTCGCAAATGCGAACAAAAGTTCGCAAATGCGAACTTCCCAGCCTTAGCTTATTTTTCAAACTCCAGAAATTGGTCGGGGTTCGCAATTGCGAACCCATGTTCGCAAATGCGAACACAGAAAGACTGTAAAACACGATTTTCAGTTCATTTCTTCACTTTTTACAAAACAAAAACACCCATTTGCGATTCTTCACGGATTCCTTCTTCATCAAAACAATTGTAAGTCACTTTTTACTTAATTCTTTCAATTCCTAACATCATTAAACATGATTTTCAATAGAAATCAAAGGTTTTCATGGTAGAATTTCTTGTTTTTGTTAGAATATAGGGTTTTTCATAAATTGGGAAATTGGACCTCGAATTGAGGTCCGATTTTGAAACAAATCATATACATGAACTCGTGAGGGGATGGGTAACCGGATTTTGGTCCGAACCCCGAGTTCGACCATATGGGCCCGGGGTTGAAATTCACTATTCCGGGTAGAATGTTGTAAAAGTTGTATTTGGTCTTAAGAATTAGTTTGTTGAGTAGTATTGATGATATTAAATCAATTGTGTATAGATACGATTGGATTGGAGCCAAATTTGAAAGAAAAAGACATTTCCACGGATTGAATTGTTCATAAACATTCGAGGTAAGTGTTTGTTCTATCCTAGCTTGAGGGAATAGGATTATGTGTTATGTGTTATGTGATCGAGTGCGGTGTATGGGTTGTGGTGACAAGCATCCATACACTGGCGTCTAGTATGACCGTGAGTCGTTGAAAATGCTTATTTTGAGATATATTTACAGATGAATTGTTGAACCTTTGCCAGGTTGTAGAATTGTTATTGTTCTCCCTTGTCGGGACTTGTTGTGAAGATAATTATTGATTGCCCTTGTTGGGACAGATTATGAATTACTGCTTCTTTCTTTGCCCTTAACTGTGATTGTTATTTGGGTGAGGAAGAGTGATAATGCACGAAGGGTGATGCCGTGCCTTGTTTTATTGATTATGCACGAAGGATCATGCCGTGCCCTGTTATTTGAACCATGTACGAAGGATCATGTTGTACTATGGATGTGAGGATGAGAGTAAAAGCACGAAGGGTGATGCCGTGTACTTTATTTGCTTATTTGGTGAGGATGAGAGTAAAAGCACGAAGGGTGATGACGTGCAACTGCTTGCTATTCCTTGATTTGATATTACTTGTGTTTCCATTATACTTTGTTTTTCCTTGTGAATTTATTAACTGTTGTTAATTGTTGAATTCTTTGAGATATTCCTTATTATGTTATTACCTGGTTATTTCTTGTTATTCTGTGGTATACATATATATTGAATTGTACAGGTTTATGTGGGTGTCTGGTCCTAGGCTTGTCACTACTTCGTCGGGATAGGCCAGGCACTTACCAGCACATGGGGTCGGTTGTGCTGATACTACACTTCTGTGCGTTTTTGCACAGGTCCAGGTTACGATCAGGAGCAGCAGCAGTAAATCGATTCAGTGGAGGTTTGATCACATTTGAGACCGAGGTAGCTTGCAGACGTCCGCGAGCCCGACGTCTCTCTCTTTATTTATGTTACTAGCTGTAGTCTCTTTGTTCCGAGACAAACAAAATTATGTTATATTTCTTTCAAACTCTTATGTGTAGTATTCAGTAGTAGTTCGTGAGTTGGTGACTCCACGTCTTGGGTAGAGGATTTCGGTATGATTTTCATCTTGTAATTAGTTATTTCTATTTCGATAAAGTATTCCGCATTTATTTAATTAAAATTGTGTTAAAAACGGGATAGTATGAATACAATGGCTTGCCTAGCTACTACGAGTAGGCGCCATCACGATCCCGATGTTTGGGGAAAATCCGGGTCGTGACAAGTTGGTATCGAGCTCTAGGTTACATAGGTCTCACCACTCACGAACAAGCTTAGTAGAGTTTGAGAGGTAGGTACGGAGACGTCCGTACTTGTCCTCCGAGTCTATTGAGTTAGGAAAGAGTCTCTCATTTGTTCTTTCTTGTCGTGCGATTTGTTCCTCAATTATTGATTGAATTTCTATTTTGTCCTTTCGCGGATGGTGAGGACACGTGCTTCTTTGTCCGGCCGACCGGCGGCCGAGCCCCGAGCGGCTCCCGTGAGGGCGGGGGCCAAGGTCGTATCGAGAGGCCGTGGTAGGGGTAGAGCTCGGCCCCAGGCGGCTACCCCGGAGGTGGAGCCTCATATTGAGATTGACGAGAAGGTTCCGGTCCCAGCAGCTCCGGTGGGCCCAGCTGAGGTCCCGGGAGAGGCTTTATTTACCCGGATCTTCGGGATGCTTTGGTCGAGAATAGCGGGATTTATGGACGGCATTGCCGGAGCGGGCTTATTATCGGTTGCACCGGCCGCTTCTCGGGGCTGGAGGAGGGGCCCAAACCCCTATTGCTCGTACTCCGGAGCCGGTAGCTCCTCAGCCTCAGGCACCGGTAGTTCAGCCAGCTGTGGCCACTCAGTCAGGTACCACGGCTCATGCCGGTGATGGAGCGGCCATGACTTCCGATTCGTTATAGAGACTTGATCGGTTCTCCAAGTTATTTACCACTACATTCAGCGGAGCCACATCAGAGGATCCTCAGGACTTCTTATTCAGTTGCCGTGAGATTCTCAAGACTATGGGGATCGTGGAGTCAAATGGAGTTGACTTTTGTACATTCCAGGCTTGCAGGATCCGCCAAGACTTGGTGGAGAGTTTATTGCTTGACTCGACCAGCAGGGGTCCCCAGCTTTATCATGGGATCATTTTGCGGAACTATTTATGGAGAAGTTTCTCCCTGCTACTCGGCGAGGATGTACTTCGGAGGCGGTTTGAGCGCCTCTATCGGGGCACTATGACGGTCACACGGTACGAGACGAGATTTGTCAATTTGGCTCGTCGTGCGGTGGTGATACTTCCCACGGAGCGGGAGAGGGTCCGCGAGGTTTATAGATGGGCTTAATTAGCCAATTAGACTCCGGATGGCTATGGGCGTGGGGAGTGACATATCATTTCGGGAGGCAGCTAATGCAGGCACGCGAGTTGAGATGGCTCTTGCTAGGGGAGGCGGTTATTCTTCGGAGAAGAGGCCTCGTCATTCGAGCGAGGTTTGGTGGTTCTTCCTCCGGTGGCGAGAGAATCCTTTGATAGAGGCCGGTCTTCCGAGGCCTTTTCATTCCGCCCTTCGAGCTTCACAGGGGTGGACCAGATGATCGTGGTTTTCGGGGGCATTATTCGGACCAGCCTCCTATTAATGCTCAGCCTCTTCAGAGTGTTCGTGGAGGCCATTCAGGTCATCGGGGCCAGTAGCCATATCAGTCTAAGAGTTGCTACGGTTGTGGTGACCCAGGTCATTTTATCAGGTATTGCCCTCTAGCGACGGGCAACACTCAGCAGCGGGGCCCTCGTCCCATGATTCAGGCCCCAGCTGACCCTCAGCCTGCCCAGCCAGCCATAGGCGGGGGTAGAGATTATAGAGGTGGAGGTCGAGACCGTAGAGGTGGAGACCGTCCAGCGAGAGGTAGAGGTCAGCCGGTTGATGGTCGTCCTAGAGACGCAGCTCAGAGGGGAGGTGCAGATCCCCGATTCTATGCTTTACCGGCCAGGCCAGAGGCAGAGGCATCAGATGCCGTGATTACAGGTACTATTCTTGTGTGTGGCAGAGGTGCTTCAGTATTATTTGACCCCGGATCTACATATTCCTATGTGTCTTCCTACTTCGCACCGTATTTGGCCGTGCCCAGCTATGCTCTGGATATTCCAGTTTATGTGGCTACACCAGTGGGTGACTCCATTGTAGTCGATCGGGTGCATCATTCGTGCGTAGTTATATTTGGGGGTCTTGAGACCCGTGTTGATCTGTTGCTTTTGGATATGGTAGATTTGATGTCATATTGGGGATGGACTGGTTGTCCCCATACCATGCTATTCTAGATTGTCATGCTAAGACTGTGACCTTGGCCTTGCCAGAATCACCCCGACTAGAGTGGAAAGGTACCTCAAGCCACTCCGCTCGCACCTGTTATTTCCTATGTTAAGGCTCGACGCATGGTCGAGAAGGGGTGTCTAGCTTATCCGGCTTATGTTCGTGATTCCAGCGCAGAAGTTCCTTCTATTGAATCAGTCCCTATTGTACGGGAGTTTCCTGAGGTTTTCCCTTCAGACCTGCCGGGCATGCCACCCGACAGAGATATTGATTTTTGTATTGATCTAGCACCGGGCACTCGGCCCATCTCTATTCCACCCTATCGTATGGCCCCGCCGGAGCTAAAAGAGTTGAAAGATCAGTTGCAAGACCTTCTTGAGAAGGGCTTTATCAGGCCCAGTGTTTCCCCCGGGGAGCACCTGTATTATTTGTAAAGAAGAAAGATGGCTCGATGCGGATGTGTATTGATTACCGGCAATTAAACAAAGTAACAACAAAAGAATAAGTATCCACTGCCGAGGATTGATCATTTGTTTGACCAGCTCCAAGGAGCGAGGGTATTTTCTAAGATAGACTTGAGGTCAGGCTACCATCAGCTGAAGATCAGGGCGGCTGACATTCCTAAGACAACCTTTCGTTCTAGATATGGGCATTATGAGTTCTTGGTCATGTCCTTCGGGTTGACCAATGCCCCAGCAGCATTCATGGAGTTGATGAATCAGGTATTCAGGCCTTACTTAGATCTGTTCGTGATAGTCTTCATAGATGACATCCTGGTGTATTCCCGCAGCCAGGAAGAGCACGAGCAGCACCTCAAAGTGGTTCTTCAGACTCTGAAAGATAACCAGCTATATGCCAAATTTTCTAAATGTGAGTTCTGGCTGAGTTCGGTAGCATTTCGGGGTCACATTGTATCAGTGGAAGGTATTTAGGTAGACCCAAAGAAGATTAAGGCAGTCCAGAATTGGCCTCGACCAGCTTCAGTGACTGAGATTTGGAGTTTCTTGGGATTAGTAGGTTACTACCGTCGTTTTGTAGAGGGGTTTTCTTCTATTGCAGACCCGATGACCAGGTTGACCCAGAAGGGTGTCCAGTTCCAGTGGTTAGAGGAGTGTGAGGCGAGCTTTCAGAAGCTCAAGACAGCCTTGACCACCACGCCCGTGTTGATACTACCTACATGTGCAGGGCCTTATACAGTTTATTGTGACGCATCTCGTACGGGGCTTGGAGCGGTATTGATGCAGGATGGTAAGGTTATCGCTTATTCTTCGAGGCAGTTAAAAATACATGAGAAGAATTATCCAGTTCATGATCTTGAGTTAGCAGCAGTGGTTCATGCCTTAAAGATCTGGAGGCATTATCTATATGGTGTGACATGTGAGGTGTACACTGATCACAAAAGCCTACAGTACTTGTTCAAGCAGAAGGAGTTGAATCTACGAGAGCGGAGATGGTTAGAGTTGCTAAAAGACTATGATGTTACTATCTTATATCACCCAGGTAAGGCCAATGTGGTGGCCGATGCTTTGAGTAGAAAGTATGCCAGCATGGGTAGTCTTGCATGCATTCCGGTCAGTCAGAGACCATTAGCTCTAGATGTCCAGGCCTTAGCCAACCGGTTCGTGAGATTGGACATTTCTGAGCCTAGCAGGGTGTTAGCCTGCACGGTCGCTCGTTATTCTTTATTAGAGCGTATTCGTGAGAGGCAATTTGATGATCCTCATTTGCGTGAGTTGAGAGATACAGTACATCGGGGAGGTGCCACACAGGTAAATCTAGATGATGATGGGGTATTGAAATTGCAGGGTACAGTTTGCGTACCTAATGTCGAAGGGATTCGAGAGTTGATCTTAGCGGAGGCCCACAGTTCGCGGCATTCTATTCACCCAGGCACCGCGAAGATGTACCAGGACTTACGGCAGCACTATTGGTGGCGTAGAATGAAGAAAGATATCATTGCGTATGTCGCTCGGTGTCTAAATTGTCAGCAGGTGAAATATGAGCACCAGAGACCTGGTGGTGTATTCCAGAGGATTGAAATTCCCGAGTGGAAATGGGAGCGGATCACTATGGACTTCGTTATTGGACTTCCTTTGACTCGGAGGAAATTTGATGCTATTTGGGTCATTGTTGATAGGCTGACCAAATCAGCACACTTTATTCCAGTATCTGTCTCCTACTCGTCGGAGAGGTTAGCGGAGGTTTACATTAGGGAGATTGTTCGTCTCCATGGAGTGCCGGTATCTATTATCTCTGATCGGGGTACGCAGTTTACCTCGCGGTTCTGGAGAGCGGTCCAGCAGGAGTTAGGCACCCAGGTTCAGTTGAGTACAGCATTTCATCCTCAGACGGATGGCCAGTCCGAGAGGACTATTCGGATTCTAGAGGACATGCTTCGAGCCTGTGTTATTGATTTCGGAGGCTCGTGGGACTAGTTTCTGCCATTAGCAGAGTTCGCCTACAATAACAGTTACCAGTCTAGCATCCAGATGGCTCCGTATGAGGCGTTGTATGGTAGGCGATGTCGATCACCAGTTGGATGGTTTGAACCGGGAGAGGCTTGGTTGTTGGGTACAGACTTAGTTCAAGGAGGCCTTGGATAAGGTCAAGACTATTCAGGAGAGATTGCGTTCAGCTCAGTCCAGGCAGAAAACTTATACGGATCGTAAGGTTCGAGATGTAGATTTCATGGTTGGTGAACGAGTATTGCTCCGAGTGTCGCCTATGAAGGGCGTGATGAGGTTCGGGAAGAAAGGCAAGCTCAGCCCTAGGTATATTGGTCCATATGAGATTCTAGACAGAGTGGGAGGGGTGGCTTACAGATTAGCTTTGCCGCCTAGCTTATCAGCCGTGCATCCGGTTTTTCACGTATCTATGCTTCGGAGATACCACGGCGATCCCACACATGTGTTAGACTTCAGTACTGTCCAATTGGACAATGATCTATCTTACGAGGAGGAGTCGGTGGCCATTCTAGACCGGCAGGTTCGACAGTTGAGGTCGAAGAGTTATCCTTCTGTGCGCGTTCAGTGGAGAGGTCAGCCTCCTGAGGCATCGACCTGGGAGTCCGAGTCCGATATGCGGAGCCGCTACCCACACTTGTTTCCTGACTCCGGTACTTCTTTCTTTTGTCCGTTCGAGGACGAACGGTTATTTTAGAGGTGGAGATTGTGACGACCAAAAGGGTCATCACTTATTTTATTAATTATTTCGAGTTTCTGAGGCCTCGAAAAACTCATTCTATGTTGCCTCGATTTACGTGCACAATCCGAGTATGTAGCCGGAAATATTTTGTGATAGAAAATATGAATTCTATGAGAAATTTGGATAAAAATGATATTAATATTGATATGGTTGACTTCGGTCAACATTTTTGGTAAACGGATCCGGACCCGAGATTGGGTGGTCCCGAGAAGTCCGTAGGAAAATATGGGACTTGGACATGCGTCCGGAGTCGAATTCTGAGGACTAGAGCCCAAGTTATGAATTTTTCTATGAAATTGTTTTTGAAGTAATTGTTAAAGGAAATGAATTAATTGACCTTGGTATCGGGCTCGTATTTCGGTTCCGACGCCCGGTACAAGTCTTAAATATTATATATGTGAATTTTCTGTAAAGTTTGGTGACATTCGGATGTCGTTTGAGATGTTTTGGACCTTGAGTTCCAAATTTGAAAGTTTTGAAAATGATAAAGTATGAAAATCATGAATTTGAGGCTTGATTTGATGAAAACGATGTGATATTGGCGATGTGATCACACGAACAAGTTTATAATGTGTTTTTGATGTTGTGTACATGTTTGGTTTGGAGCCGGGGAGCTCGGGTAAAGATTTGATAGGCCGTTGGATGAAATTCTGAATTTTTGCACTGCTGGTTTTTCACCCAGCTGTTTTCTTCGCAATTGCGAAGTATTTCTCGCAATTGCGAAGGTGGCAGGTCAAGGCAGGGTCCGCAAATGCGAACCCTTGGTCGCAAATGCGAAGGGTGCCCAAGACCGTTTGGGTTCGTAATTGCGAACCAAACCTCGCAATTGCGAGGCCTCCAGTGAAAAGGCATGCTTCGCAAATGCGAAGCATGCTTCGCAAATGCGAAGAATTCTTCGCAAATGCGAAGGTCCCTCAGCCCAACCTTGTTCGCAAATGCGAACATATGTTCGCAAATGCGAAAGACCCTGGAGGCCAGCCTGGTTCGCAAATGCGAACATATGTTCGCAAATGCGAAGCCCCCAGATTTGCCTTGGCTACGCAAATGCGAACAAAAGTTCGCAAATGCGAACTTCCCAGCCTTAGCTTATTTCTCAAACTCCAAAAATTGGTCGGGGTTCGCAATTGCGAACCCATGTTCACAAATGCGAACACAGAGACCTGTAAAACACGATTTTCAGTTCATTTCTTCACTTTTTACAAAACAAAAACACCCATTTGCGATTCTTCACGGATTCCTTCTTCATCAAAACAATTGTAAGTCACTTTTTACTTAATTCTTTCAATTCCTAACATCATTAAACATGTTTTTCAATAGAAATCAAAGGTTTTCATGGTAGAATTTCTTGTTTTTGTTAGAATATAGGGTTTTTCTTAAATTGGGAAATTGGACCTCGAATTGAGGTCCGATTTTGAAACAAATCATATACATGAACTCGTGAGGGGATGGGTAACCGGGATTTGGTCTGAACCCCGAGTTCCGACCATGTGGGCCCTGGGTTGAAATTTACTATTCCGGGCAGAATGTTGTAAAAGTTGTATTTGGTCTTAAGAATTAGTTTGTTGAGTAGTATTGATGATATTAAATCAATTGTGTATAGATACGATTGGATTGGAGCAAAATTTTAAAGAAAAAGACATTTCCACGGATTGAATTGTTCATAAACATTCGAGGTAAGTGTTTGTTCTATCCTAGCTTGAGGGAATAGGATTATGTGTTATGTGTTATGTGATCGAGTGCGGTGTATGGGCTGTGGTGACAAGCATCCATACACTGGCGTCTAGTATGACCGTGAGTCGTTGAAAATGCTTATTGTGAGACATATTTACAGATGAATTGTTGAACCTTTGCCGGGTTGTAGAATTGTTATTGTTCTCCCTTGTCGGGACTTGTTGTGAAGATGATTATTGATTGCCCTTGTTGGGACGGTTTATGAATTACTGCTTCTTTCTTTGCCCTTAACTGTGATTGTTATTTGGGTGAGGAAGAGTGATAATGCACGAAGGGTGATGCCGTGCCATGTTTTATTATTTATACACGAAGGATCATGTCGTGCCCTGTTATTGAACCATGTACGAAGGATCATGCCGTACTATGGATGTGAGGATGAGAGTAAAAGCACGAAGGGTGATGTTGTGTACTTTATTTGCTTATTTGGTGAGGATGAGAGTAAAAGCACGAAGGGTGATGCCGTGCAACTGCTTGCTATTTCTTGAATTGATATTACTTGTGTTTACATTATACTTTGTTCTTCCTTGTGAATTTATTAACTGTTGTTAATTGTTGAATTCTTTGAGATATTCCTTATTGTGTTATTACCTGGTTATTTCTTGTTATTCTGTGGTATACATATATATTGAATTGCACAGGTTTATGTGGGTGTCTGGTCCTAGGCTTGTCACTACTTCGCTGGGATAGGCCAGGCACTTACCAGCACATGGGGTCGGTTGTGCTGATACTACACTTCTGTGCGTTTTTGCACAGGTCCAGGTTACGATCAGGAGCAGCAACAGTAAATCAATTGTGTGGGAGTTGATCACATTTGAGACCGAGGTAGCTTGCAGACGTCCGCAGGCCCGGCGTCTCTCTCTTTATTTATGTTACTAGCTGTAGTCTCTTTGTTCCGAGACAAACGGAATTATGTTATATTTCTTTCAAACTCTTATGTGTAGTATTCAGTAGTAGTTCGTGAGTTGGTGACTCCACGTCTTGGGTAGAGGATTTCAGTATGATTTTCATCTTGTAATTAGTTATTTCTAGTTCGATAAAGTATTCCGCATTTATTTAATTAAAATTGTGTTAAAAACAGGATAGTATGAATACAGAGGCTTGCCTAGCTACTACGAGTAGGCGCCATCACGATCCCGATGTTGGGGGAAAATCCGGGTCGTGACAATATCGTACCCACAGAGACTTGTAGTTAACTATTTACTAAATTAAACTAAGACAATTCATTAATTCGAGCATTTTTCTAGAGATTATTAACTACAACTAATCTAGAGTCGAAAACTAAGAAATTAAAACAAAAATGTATATGCTAAACCAGTGGGAGAAAATATTCCAGAGTTATAGGTTAGCTATCAATCCCGCTGAGTTAATTATTTTACCTAGTTTATTGATTGACATGGTTAATATTACTTGTAGTATTTTTTCGAATTACTACTTGCCTACTAATGCTAACCTAACGCCAATATTCATATGTAATTAGGATTTACAAGAATGCATTGATAAAACCCGTATAATAACTTAACAAGGAGATTAGGTATATCCCTATCCTAACTGCAAATCATTTCCTCGTAGTTCAGGTTCAAGATCTTGCTCTACTCAATCTTATATGAAATGTAGAATTTCCTTTCTCGAGTTCAATCTTGTATTCGATGCAAGATTGAATAAATAAAGAAATATGATAAAATAATACAAGCAGTTCAAACTTCGAACTACAATGTTTTTGTAGCATCCACAACTTTAGAACTAATAATCTATAAAGTTAAAAAAGGAGAAGATGAAGAGAAACTGAGAATCCTTGCTCCCAAGTTTTCCGTGTTTGTGTTTTCCTCTCAAAGTGGTGTCTCCCCCTCCAAAATAGGTTTAGACTTGCTTTTATACAAGTTGGAAGCATCTTGGATGGAAATAACCTTGTCCCAGATGAAGTAGGACATTTTTCCATCACCTAACGTCTAGGGTACCGTGGGGTGCTAGCCCTAACGCTAGAAATATTTTTCATGTGTAAACAGTGCCACGGGTAGTGCCCCACGCTACTCGGGGTGCTAGACTAGCCCTATTTTTTTTGTTCGTTATATTTTTGCTTCAAATCGCGCACTTTCACTCCACATTACTTCCGGATGACTCCTACACATAAAAATATCACAAAGTATAACAAATTATTACATTAGACATCCGAAATTTATGAAACATGAGTAAAATCCAAGGGGATATGCATATAAATATACATACTTTAAGCCGGATACTCAGTGAACTGAGATGGTATTAATTACATAATTATGTTCACATAGATAATATATCTAACATATTTTAGCTTTCCCAACCTGTCCCTCCACACCTCCAGTAATGAACTTTCTTTCCCACATTTTTGCAACTTGTAAGCATATTTGATAGAATTCTTCACTGTCTTATCCAGTGAGAGGGATGATGTATTACAGCAAAGTTCTGCAGTTTAATCCTTCCTCAAGATTGCCTAGAATTATGGACATTAACTACATTTGAATCCTTGACTTATTAGTCAACTGCACTTCTTTTTTTAAATCATCATATTGACCTGTATTAAGAAGTTGACATCAATTTTATATTGAACATATTTAATGTGTATGGTGTGGGCTCTCAGTTGCTAATGTTGGTGGACTTGGTCTTCTCAGAGCCTCTAATTGGGTAGGTCTTGACTCTTCCCCTTCTGCCTTTCACTTTCCTTGGCCTCAACGTAACATCAATTAAATATTATATTCCGTATCGAAACCGACATGTTTTTCCGTTCTTGAAGTTACTTGACTTAATATTATTGGTAAATATCTACCATTCGGCGAACATGTAATTAACCTCATCGCGATCAGTCATTAGTAAATAGTCAATGCCGCTGACTTCTGATTTATGACAGTTATCCTTAAAATAAATGAAGAGACATCTCCACAAAATCCTAGGCCCACTCATGGTGGGAAAGAGGAGTGTGAGACTATAATAACCAAGAAAGAAAACCCCTCAAGGGGGTTTCTTCTTCTACACAACTTTGATTACACCGGAGAGTAAAAGACTATACTCCATAAATTGAGCAACAAACAAGACAGATGGAAGACCTTGAACCTCTTTCAGGAGAGGCAAGTCTAATTACTTTGACGAAGAATTCTTAATATCCCCAAGATAGAAATTTATACTCCTCAAGTGGAGCAATAAACAAGATCAATGTAAGGCTCCGAACCTCTTCAATAAGAGGCTGGTAAAATTCTGTTGATGATAAAATCTCATTTACATCGTCCCATAATGGATTATTTCTATGTCTCAAGTTTATCTCTCGATTCAGTGATAAATTATGATTGGCTTTGATTTAACTCTTGAATTATTTTAATTGATTTTCTTGTAAAGTATCTATTAACTTTCAAGTCAAACAAGTTGGCATCGTCTGTGGGGATTTCCAACCAAAATCGCATAGTATCTCTCTAGAGTCGAAGCCGAAAGAGCTATCCAAATCAAGCGAACAAAGGAATCATATTGACCGCTCGATACTTGAGTGCTTCTAGGGTAATTGATATCCGAAAATGACTAGACAAGGAGAAGAAGACCCCCTCTCCATCGAAACGAATATATGAGGCACTTTCTTCACCCGTAACGCCGAGTCTTGTTGGAAGATGGCATACGGCTGTCTCGATCCAGGACCGGGACTTAGGCTACATTCCTTCGCCATCAAAATATAACAAGTTTGGCCTTAGTTAAACTGGGAATCGCGCTACGAGCCTTTGCCATCAAACTATTGTAGGTTCGACCTTAGTCGAACCGGGATTCAGGCTACGTGCCTTCAAAATCAAAATATAGCAGGTTGGACCTTAATCGAACCGAGACTCAGGCTACGTGCCTTTTCCATCAAAGTATAATAGGTTCAACCTTAGTCGAATCGGGACTCAGGCCACGTGCCTTCACCGTCAAAATATAACAGGTTCGACCTTAGTCAAATTGGGACTCAGGCTACGTTCTTTCGCCATCAATATATAGCAGGTTCGACCTTAGTCAAACCGTAACTCAGGCTATGTTCCTTCGACATAAAATTATAATAGGTTTGACCTTAGTCGAACCAGGACTCAGACTACGTGCCTTTACCATCAAAATATAACAGGTTTGACCTTAGTCGAACTGGGACTCAAGTTACATGCCTTCGCCTTCAAAATATAGCAGGTTTGACCTTACTTGAACCGGGACTAAAGCAACGTGCCTTCACCGTCAAAGTATAACAGGTTAGACCTTAGTCGAACTGGGACTCAGGTCACGTACCTTCGCCGTCAAAATATAAAAGGCTCAACCTTAGTCAAACCGGGACTCAGGCTTTGTGCCTCCGCCATCAAAATATATCAGGTTTGACCTTAGTCGAAACGAGACTTAGGATATGTGCCTTCACAATCAATGTATAACAAATTCAACTTTTGTCAAACTGGGACCCAGGTCATACGCCTTCTCCATCAAAATATAATGGGTTCAAACTTACCCAAATCGAGACTCAGGCTACGTCCTATCGCTATCAAAGTATAACCGGGATATTGGCCACGATCCTTCTCCATCAAAATATAACAGGTTCAACTTTAGTCATACCAGGACTCAGGCTACGTGCCTTCGCCATCAAAATATAGCAGTTTCGACCTTAGTCAAACCAGGATTCAGGATACGAGCTTTCGCCATCAAAGTATAATAGGTTCGACCTTAGTCGAACCGGGACTCAAGCCACGTGCCTTCGCCATCAAATTATACAGGTTTGACAATAGATGAATCGGGAATCGGGCTATGTTCCTTCGCCATCAAAATATAACAGGTTCGACCTTAGTCGAACCGGGACTTAGGCAACATGCCATCACCATCAAAGTTTAACAGGTTCGACCTTAGTCGAATCGGGACTCAGACCACATGCCTTTTCCATGAATATATAACGGGTTTGACCTTAGTCAAACCGAGACTCTCGCTACATGTCTTCACCATCAAAATATAGAAGGTTCAATCATAGTCAAACCGGGACTCAGGTTACGTGCCTTTGCCATCAGAATATAACATGTTCGACGTTAGTAAAACCCGGACTCAGGCTACGTGCCTTCACCATCAAAATATTGAAAGTTCGACCTTATTTGAATAGGGACTCAGGTCACGTGCCTTCGCCATCAAAATATAACATGTTCGACCTTAGTCAAATCGAGACTCAGGCTACATGCCTTCATAACCAAAATATGTCAATTCAAACCTTGGTCAAACTGAGGCTCGAGCTAAGTACCCTCATCCGCAGAGTTTCCAAATCCAACCCTAGCTACACTAGGATCAGGATGGAGAGAGATCAATCGCCGCCATGGCAAGATGATCATCCATCCCCAATCATGTTTGATCAAAAGTCTACCGCCATCAGTCCAAAAAGGATATGACGACCGCAGTTGAATTCAAGGGCTACGCACCTAACGTGCCCATAGACGTAAAGAAGAGAAACAAAAAAAAGGAGTAAAAGTAAGACAAATAATGAAAGAAATCACAATTGTCGATAAAGTTAAAGACCCGTGAACTCCCGCTTACACCCGGCCCCAAACGGTCAAAACAAAAGAAAGAATATAAAAAATCACAAGGAACAAACGAGCTCCAATCAACAAACGAAATAAAAGAAAAATATCAAACAACAATAACCAATCTCTTCTTTACTCGGCGCCAGTATCCTCATCATCGTCACCATCGCTCGCGCCATCATCGGCCTCAAAAATGTCGCCACAACATAACCACAATCCGCACTAGCATCAGGAGCATTCTGGCGTGCCGCCTCAAAAATGGTCTTGGTTATAACACCCGTCTTTAATAAGTTCTTTTAATCATCGCGTTGAGCTTCGACGTAGATCAAGAGTTCATGAACCTGGGGGAAAATGGCGGTAAGAGACGAACTAGCCAGGTTCTACAGTCGTGAGTTCTTGTGACGACCCGGCCCGTCGTCACGGGAATTACCACCCCGTTATGTCCATGTTTTATAATTTTATATCAGTGTTAGAATCTATCGGGTGAGTTAGGAGTGATTAGGATTGGAAATGAGGCATATAGCCTTGGTGAAGGAAACTTGAATAAGGAAAATCAACCTGGAGTTGACTATTTAGCTAGAGGGCTCGGAATCGGATTCTGATGATTCGGTTAGTTCCGGAAGGTGATTTGTGACTTAGGGGAGCGATCGGAATTGAATTTGAAAGCCCGGTGTAGAAATAGGCTTGAATTGGCTAAGGTTGAATTTTTGGCGAAATCCGAACGGTAGGTGAGATTTTGATCCGGGAGTCGGAATGGAATTCCGATAGTTGCAGTAGCTCCGTTAGGTGATTTTGGATGTGCCTGCAAAATTTCAGGTCATTCGGACGTCGTTTGGTCAGGTTTTTCATCGAATGTGTAATTCGGAAAGTTTTAAGAAATTTAGGCTTGAATCCGTGTGTAATTGGTGATTTTGATGTTTAGGATGGTGTTTTTATGATTGGAACAAGTTCGTATCGTGTTTTGGAACATGTTGGTGGTTTTCGTTGGGGTCCCGGGGGTCTCGGGATGAATCCGGGGGTCCAAACGGACCATTTTTGGAAGAAAAGAGAAAAGCTGGTTGTTGTCATAAACGCAGCAGACAATTGCTCTCCGCGATCGCGGGGAGGGGGATGCGATCGCGTAGAGCTGGAGGCTAAGGCATCGCGATCGCAGGGGAAAATAGTCGTGATCGCGTAGAGTTAAACGGGGGCACATCGCGATCGCAGGTTAATCTACGCGATCGCGTAGAAGAGAAATGGGTCTAGGCAAATATGTACTACGCGATCGCAGGGATGAAGGACGCGATCGCGTGAAGCAGGGTGATTGTGCATCGCGATCGCGTGAAGGATGTTGCGATCGCGTGAGCCCGAGATTTTGAGCATCGCGATCGCGTGAAGAAGATCGCGATCGCGTAGAAGAAATAGTTCTGGCAGTGAATTTAATCCAGAAACAGAGAGTTACGGGTTCATTAACCCAAAACGCCATTTTTGAGTTCTAGAGAGAGAAACTCACGGGAATTGCTGGTAATTCATCGGGGATTCGTTGGAGGTAAGTTTTGTGGCTTAATTACATCATTTTAACATGAAATCATGTTTTAAATTTCTGTAAATGGAAGATTAAAGGTGGGTTTGAGCCCTAGGCCTAAATTTAAGAAAAACACTGATTTGAGTGGGCAAATGGAGTCCGATTTTGGTAAATTCTATATGCCTAGACTCGTATCGAGATGAGGATTCCGAATATGTAATTTTTGTAATTTTGCGACAAGTGTACCAAAAGTCGGGTTTTGACAACTTGTGGGTTTTGATATAAATTGGGTTATTTCGAATGAATTTCGTGAAATAAGCGTATATTGATGCATTCTCTATGATTTTGAGCAGAGTTGGCATCCGAGGAGATTGATTTGCGAGGCAAGCGCAAGGCGGATTGAAGCTTCTACCGGTTCGAGGTGAGTGGTAGTAGTAAACAATGCACTGAGGGTTTGAAACCCCGTACTAGCACTTTACAGTGCTATATTGAGATGAGACACACGTTCTATGATGGGCGTGGTGACATTGTGATTGGGGGTTTGGACGTAGTCCTTCCCGGCTAATAGAATACTATGTTGGATGACTGTTACTGATACTATAACTATACAGTTGGGCTAATAGCCATGTTTGGGGCCTTGTGCCGATCTGTAGAGTCTTAGGGAACCTATAGAGTCGTGAATGGAAACATACACTCAGCCGTAGCTCTAGCTGTATAGCATAATATGAGCCCGTACTAGATGTGTACATTGAGAGAGATTATCTAGGGTGGGATTCCTTGTTCTAGCTGAGTGGGCCTGAAAGGCCAAGTTTATATTGACTGGGATAGGGTCGAGGACCCATAATGAGGTATTATATATATATATATACCTACATTGGATCGGGTTGCACGCCGCAACAGTATATATATTGGATCGGACTGCACGCCGCAGTAATATACATGTGATATACATGTAACATATATGTGGGACGGACTGCACGCCGCAGTATTATTGCGCTTGGGCTGTAGGAGCCCCTTCGGAGTCTGAGTCTGCACACATTCTCAGTGAGCACTGGTATATATATTGGATCGGGCTGCACGCCGCAGCAATATAGAGATATATACATATATATATATTGGATCGGACTGCACGCCGCAGTAATATTTGTGTGGATCGTGCTGCACGCCGCAGTATTATAGTGCTTGGGCCTAGGGAGCCCCTCCGAAGTCTGTATACACCCCCAGTGAGCGCCGTCGACGTTAAATGGAGCGGGCTGCGCGCCGCAGCGGTACATGTAATGGAGCGGGCTGCGCGCCGCAGCGGTATATGTATTGGAGCGGGCTGCACGCCGCAGCATTATACTTAATTATATCCTACTATCTACTTGAACACTTATACACTATAGGCATAAATATGTGTCTTTATATGTTGAGATGGCCGTACACCGTAGGGGTACGAGTGAGGGTTGGTTCAGTGTAGAATCTGGTAGAGATAAACGTAGATTGGAGGTTAGAGTTCTACTATAGTGATGACGTACCTGTGAGGGTTGCCTTAGAACTGCTAAGTGATAGCACAGGATTTCTTACCTTCAGTTATTAATTATTATTGTTACTCACTGAGTTGAAATACATTCACCCCACTCCCCTGCACTTTCTGTGCAGATCCACAGGTGCCCGAGAGCAGTTGAGACATTGTAGCTGCTGATCCTGTCTACTTTGCGGAGATTACGAGGTAGCTGCCAGCGTCCGCAGAGCTTGTTTTCTCCTTCTTTATCATCTTGTTGATTTCCTATTTGCCTAGACTTGGTTGTATTAGGATGCTATTCTGTAGAGGCTCGGTCTCGTGACACCACGATATGTTTGGGACCGTATTTTGTATGTTTCACGTTTCGGTTATTACCTGATATGATTAACTACTGTTTAAGTTTAATTTATTTAATAATTGGCTGGTTTAAGGGATAATATGGTCGGGCTTGCCTAGCATTGTGTTGGGCGCCATCACGACCGGGGTTTGGGTCGTGACAAGTTGGTATCAGAGCCTAGGTTAATAGGTCTCGCGAGTCATGAGCCGGTTGGTAGAGTCTCGTGGATCGGTGCGGGGACGCCTGTACTTATCCTCGGGAGGCTGCAAACCTTTTTAGGAAAAGTTTCAATTCTTGGAATTCTTGTCGTGCGATTACTTTTGACTTGAACTGAACTTTGACATTCTATTCTCACGCAGATGGCGAGAACTCGATCATCCGGACGTGGAGGACGACCACCACTACCACCTGCTAGAGGCCGTAGACGCGGTCGTGGTCGTGGCGGAGTTAGGGCAGCTGAGGCAGTGCCAGCTGACCCACAGCCCCCAGTTGCAGAGGTGCCAGCAGCACCAGATCAGGCACCAGGCTGTGCCCATTGTCATACCGGGTCTACAGGAGACCCTGGCTCAGATACTAGCAGTCTGCACTGGCCTAGCACAGGCGGTTTCAGTTACTACGAGCTGCATCGGGGATCGGGGGTGGTCATCAGACCCCCGCAGTACGCACTCCAGAGCCAGGAGTGTAGGGCTTACAGACACCAGAGGCTCCTCCAGTTCAGCCTGTGGTTCCGGCTCAGCCAGCAGATCATGTTCAGGGGGACAGGGTCCCAGCTATGACGGACGATGAGCGGCGTCGTCTCGAGAGGTTCACTAGGTTATCTCTTCCAGTGTTCACTGGTACTCCGGGCGAGGACGCCCAAGGTTTTTTGGACATGTGCCGTCGGATACTTCATACGGTAGGGATCTTGGAGTCCAGTGGGGTATCTTTCACTACCTTTCAGTTTCAGGGGCCAGCCTTCGCTTGGTGGGAGGCTTATGAGCACCGCAGGCCGGCAGGGGCAACACCACTATCATGGCCGAAGTTCTCCACTATGTTCTTGGAGAAATGGGTGCCTCGATCTCAGAGAGAGGAGATGCGTAGGCAGTTTGAGGGTCTCCGTCAGGGGGACATGTCAGTGTCAGAGTATGAGATCAGGTTTACAGAGTTGTCCAGATATACACCGTGGTTAGTTCATTCCGACAGAGAGAGGATTGGGCGCTTCGTGGTGGGCCTCATTTATCCCATTCGTATTCTGATGACTCGGGAGAGGGTTTTGAGTCGTACATTTGAGGATGCTCTGGATATTGCTCGCGACATTGAGACAGATCGTCGCAAGGAGCGGGATGAGAGGGAGGCCAAGAGGCCTCGAGGAGCGACTAGTTCTAGTGGCACTCGGACCGGAGGCCAGGGCGGCAGAGCCGAGGTCGCTCTTTCGGGTCTTCATAGTCGGGACGCTCGGATCGTCGTAGATGGTCACCTAGATAGGGTTATCGGGGTTCGCACCGCAGCCAGCCGTCTCTCGGTGCCATGCCGGCTCGGAGTTCTTCACAGGCCCCATCCGCTCAGGATTCGTCTCGGCCTAGTTCATCAGCTGGCCACTCCAGCGCCAGAGGTCCTTATCAGTCTCAGTACCCAGGACCGGGGAGTTGCTACGAGTGCGGAGAGTTTTGGCACCACCGTAGGGAGTGTCCCCGTCTTGTTTCCGGATCTTATCAGCAGAGGGGCAGCCCTCGTCATCCGGTCCTTCTACTTCGGCACCCGCCCGCCGGCTAGGGGTGAGGGCCGGACGGCTAGGGGTCGCTCTCGAGGGGAGGCCGATCCAGGCGGACGAGCTAGATGCTATGCTTTTCGGGGCCGATCCGAGGCCGTTGCTTCGATGCTCGTCATTACGGTATTATTTCGATCCGCCACGAGAGATGCCTCGGTATTGTTTGATCCCGGTTCTACTTATTCTTACGTGTCTACATATTTTGCTCCTCATTTGGGCACGACCCGAGGGAGTCTTGAGCTACCAGTGCATGTATCTACCCCGGTAGGGGATACTATTATTGTGGACCACGTATACCGGTCCTGTTTGGTTACTATTGGAGGTCTGGAGACCCGAGTAGACCTGTTGCTTCTCAGCATGATTGATTTTGATGTTATATTGGGCATGGACTGGCTATCTCCATGTCATGCTATTATGGACTGTCATGCTAAGACAGTCACTTTGGCTATGCCGGGCATTCAGAGGATCGAGTGGCGAGGCACGACTGAGTATGTACCTAGCAGGTAATATCTTTCCTCAAGGCCCAACGAATGGTTGGGAAGGGATGTCTCTCTTATTTAGCATTTGTGCGGGAGGTCGAGGCCCGGACTCCCAGTATTGATTCTGTTCCCATTGTGCGAGACTTTCCTGATGTGTTTCCCTCAGACCTGCCGGGCATGCCGCCGGACAGGGATATTGATTTTGGTATCGATTTGGTGCCGGACACTCAGCCTATTTCTATTCCTCCGTATCGTATGGCACCAGCCTGAGTTGAAGGAATTGAAGGAGCAGCTCCGGGAACTCCTAGATAAGGGGTTCATTCGGCCGAGTGTGTCGCCGTGGGGTGCACCGGTCCTGTTTGTTAAGAAGAAGGACGGATCTATGAGGATGTGTATTGACTATAGGCAGCTAAACAAAGTAACAGTGAAGAATAAGTATCCTCTTCCTCGTATTGATGATTTATTTGATCAGCTCCAGGGAGCTAGGGTGTTCTCGAAGATTGATCTTCGTTCAGGCTACCATCAGCTGAAGATTAGAGAGTCTGACATTATGAAGACTGCATTCCGGACCAGATATGGTCACTATGAGTTCCTTGTGATGTCTTTTGGGCTGACCAACGCCCCAGCAGCATTTATGCATCCGATGAACAGTGTATTCAGGCCGTATCTTGATTCATTTGTGATCGTATTCATTGATGACATACTAGTCTACTCTCGTAGCCAGGAGGAGCATGCTCGGCACTTGAGTGTTGTGTTGCAGAGGTTGAGAGAGGAGAAGCTGTATGCCAAGTTCTCCAAATGTGAGTTCTGGCTTGAGTCCGTGGCATTCTTAGGGCACGTGGTGTCCTGTGATGGTATTCGGGTAGATCCGAGGAAGGTCGAGGCAGTGCAGAGTTGGCCCAGACCGACCTCAGTTACTGAGATCCGTAGCTTTCTGGGATTGGCAGGGTATTATCGCCGATTCATTCAGGGGTTCTCTTATATTGCTTCACCCTTGACTAGATTGACTCAGAAGGGTGTTCCTTTCTTATGGTCCGAGGAGTGCGAGGAGAGCTTTCAGAAGCTCAAGACAGCACTGACCACAGCACCAGTCTTGATTCTACCGACAGCTTCAGATTCTTATACTGTATATTGTGATGCCTCGGGAGTGGGCATTGGTTGTGTGTTGATGCAGGAGGGTAGGGTCATTGCTTATGCTTCTCGTCAGTTGAAGCCCCACGAGAAGAACTACCCTGTTCATGATTTGGAGCTAGCGGCCATAGTTCATGCTTTGAAGATTTGGAGGCATTACCTGTATGGTGTCTCCTGTGAGGTGTTCACGGATCATCGCAGCCTTCAGCACTTATTCAGACAGAAGGACCTTAATTTGAGACAGCGGAGGTGGTTGGAGTTGCTTAAGGACTATGATATCACTATTTTGTATCATCCGGGAAGGCCAATGTGGTGGCCGATGCCTTGAGTCGGAAGACGGTTAGCATGGGCAGCTTAGCTTTCATCCCAGTTGGGGAGAGGCCATTTGCTTATGATGTTGAGGCTCTAGCCAATCGGCTAGTGAGATTAGATATTTCGGAGCCGAGTCGGGTGTTGGCTTGTGTTGTTTCTCGATCTTCCTTATATGATCGCATCAGGGAGCGACAGTATGATGACCCACATTTGCTTGTCCTTAAGGACAGAGTGCAGCATAATGATGTTAGAGATGTGACTATCGACAGTGATGGTGTTTTGAGAATGCAGGGCCGTATATGTGTGCCCAATGTTGATGGTTTGCGGGAGTTGATACTTGAAGAGGCGCACAGTTCGCGGTACTCTATTCACCCAGGTGCCGCAAAGATGTACCAAGACTTGAGACAGCACTACCGGTGGAGGAGAATGAAGATGGATATTGTTAGGCATGTAGCTAAGTGCCTCAATTGCCAGCAGGTCAAATATGAGCATCAGAGACCGGGCGGTGTTCTTCAGCGTATGGTTATTCCCGAGTGGAAATGGGAGAGGATCACCATGGATTTTGTTACTGGGCTACCTCGGACAGCGAGGAAGTTTGATTCTGTATGGGTGATTGTTGATCGGCCGACTAAGTCCGCACATTTCATCCCAGTTAGTACTACTTACTCATCGGAGCGGTTGGCAGTGATCTTTATTCGGGAGATTGTCAGGTTGCATGGGGTCCCAGTGTCTATTATATCTGACAGAGGCACTCAGTTCACTTCTCGGTTTTGGAGAGCATTTCAGCGAGAGATGGGTACGAGGGTTGAGTTGAGTACAGCATTTCACCCCCAGGCAGACGGGCAGTCTGAGCGTACTATTTAGATCCTGGAGGATATGTTGCGAGCATGTGTGATTGACTTTGGTGGTTCGTGGGATGAATTTTTACCACTTGCTGAGTTTGCCTACAATAACAGCTACCAGTCGAGTATTCAGATGGCCCCGTACGAGGCATTGTATGGCAGACGGTGTAGATCTCCCGTCGGATGGTTTGAGCCTGGTGAGGATAGATTGATAGGGACTGAGTTAGTCCAGGATGCTCCGGATAGAGCAAAGTTGATCCAGGAGAGGCTTCGTACAGCACAGTCTCGTCAGAAGAGTTATGCGGACCGTAGAGTTCGAGAGTTGTCTTTCATGGTTGGTGACAGAGTATTGTTGAAGATTTCACCTATGAAGGGTGTCATGAGGTTCGGGAGGAAAGGTAAGTTGAGTCCCAGGTATATTGGCCCTTTTGAGATACTCGGGAGAGTTGGAGAGGTGGCATATGAGTTAGCCTTGCCACCCAGCTTATCCAGCGTTCATCCAGTATTCCATGTGTCTATGCTCCGGAAGTACATTGGAGATCCGTCTCATGTATTAGACTTCAGTACCATTCAGCTTGATGGTGATCTATCCTATAATGTGGAGCCTATTGCTATTTTGGGTTGCCAAGTAAGGAAGTTGAGGTCGAAGGAGATTGCATCAGTTAAGGTTCAGTGGAGAGGTCGACCCGTAGAGGAGGCTACTTGGGAGGTTGAGCAGGAGATGCGGAGCAGATACCCTCAGCTATTCGAGACTTCAGGTATGTTTCTTGACCCGCTCGAGGACGAGCGTTTGTTTAAGTTGGGGAGAATGTGACGACCCGGCCCGTCGTCACGAGAATTACCACCCCGTTATGTCGTAAATTCATGTTTTATAATTTTATATCAGTGTTAGAATCTATCGGGTGAGTTAGGAGTGATTAGGATTGGAAATGAGGCATATAGCCTTGGTGAAGGAAACTTGAATAAGGAAAGTCAACCTGGAGTTGACTATTTAGCTAGAGGGCTCGGAATCGGATTCTGATGATTCGGTTAGTTCCGGAAGGTGATTTGTGACTTAGGGGAGCGATCGGAATTGAATTTGGAAGCCCGGTGTAGAAATAGGCTTGAATTGGCTAAGGTTGAATTTTTGGCGAAATCCGAACGGTAGGTGAGATTTTGATCCGGGAGTCGGAATGGAATTCCGACAGTTGCGCAGTAGCTCCGTTAGGTGATTTTGGATGTGCCTGCAAAATTTCAGGTCATTCGGACGTCGTTTGGTCGGGTTTTTCATCGAATGTGTAATTCGGAAAGTTTTAAGAAATTTAGGCTTGAATCCGTGTGTAATTGGTGATTTTGATGTTTAGGATGGTGTTTTTATGATTGGAACAAGTTCGTATCGTGTTTTGGAACATGTTGGTGGTTTTCGTTGGGGTCCCGGGGGTCTCGGGATGAATCCGGGGGTCCAAACGGACCATTTTTGGAAGAAAAGAGAAAAACTGGTTGCTGTCATAAACACAGCAGGCGTTTGCTCTCCGCGATCGCGGGGAGGGGGATGCGATCGCGTAGAGCTGGAGGCTAAGGCATCGCGATCGCAGGGGAAAACAGTCGCGATCGCGTAGAGTTAAACGGGGGTACATCGCGATCGCAGGTTAATCTACGCGATCGCGTAGAAGAGAAATGGGTCCAGGCAAATATGTACTACGCGATCGCAGGGATGAAGGACGCGATCGCGTGAAGCAGGGTGATTGTGCATCGCGATCGCGTGAAGGATGTCGCGATCGCGTGAGGCCGAGATTTTGAGCATCGCGATCGCGTGAAGAAGATCGCGATCGCGTAGAAGAAATAGTTCTGGCAGTGAATTTAATCCAGAAACAGAGGGTTACGGGTTCATTAACCCAAAACGCCATTTTTGAGTTCTAGAGAGAGAAACTCACGGGAATTGCTGGTAATTCATCGGGGATTCGTTGGAGGTAAGTTTTGTGGCTTAATTACATCATTTTAACATGAAATCATGTTTTAAATTTCTGTAAATGGAAGATTAAAGGTGGGTTTGAGCCCTAGGCCTAAATTTAAGAAAAACACTGATTTGAGTGGGCAAATGGAGTCCGATTTTGGTAAATTCTATATGCCTAGACTCGTATCGAGATGAGGATTCCGAATATGTAATTTTTGTAATTTTTCGACAAGTGTACCAAAAGTCGGGTTTTGACAACTTGTGGGTTTTGATATAAATTGGGTTATTTCGAATGAATTTCGTGAAATTAGCGTATATTGATGCATTCTCTATGATTTTGAGCAGAGTTGGCATCCGAGGAGATTGATTTGCGAGGCAAGCGCAAGGCGGATTGAAGCTTCTACCGGTTCGAGGTGAGTGGTAGTAGTAAACAATGCACTGAGGGTTTGAAACCCCGTACTAGCACTTTACAGTGCTATATTGAGATGAGACACAGGTTCTATGATGGGCGTGGTGACATTGTGATTGGGGGTTTGGACGTAGTCCTTCCCGGCTAATAGAATACTGTGTTGGATGACTGTTACTGATACTATAACTATATAGTTGGGCTAATAGCCATGTTTGGGGCCTTGTGCCGATCTGTAGAGTCTTAGGGAACCTATAGAGCTAGGTGACCCATACATCGTGAATGGAAACATACACTCAGCCGTAGCTCTAGCTGTATAGCATAATATGAGCCCGTACTAGATGTGTACATTGAGAGAGATTATCTAGGGTGGGATTCCCTGTTCTAGCTGAGTGGGCCTGAAAGGCCAAGTTTATATTGACTGGGATAGGGTCGAGGACCCATAATGTGGTATTATATATATATACCTACATTGGATCGGGCTGCACGCCGCAGCAGTATATATATTGGATCGGACTGCACGCCGCAGTAATATACATGTAATATACATGTGGGACGGACCGCACGCCGCAGTATTATTGCGCTTGGGCTGTAGGAGCCCCTTCGGAGTCTGAGTCTGCACACATTCTCAGTGAGCACCGGTGTATATTATGGGATCGGGCTGCACGCCGCAGCAGTATAGAGATATATACATATATATATTGGATCGAACTGCACGCCGCAGTAATATTTGTGTGGATCGTGCTGCACGCCGCAGTATTATAGTGCTTGGGCCTAGGGAGCCCCTCCGAAGTCCGTATACACCCCCAGTGAGCGCCGTCGACGTTAAATGGAGCGGGCTGCGCGCCGCAGCGGTATATGTATTGGAGCGGGCTGCGCGCCGCAGCGGTATATGTATTGGAGCGGGCTGCACGCCGCAGCATTATACTTAATCATATCCTACTATCTACTTGAACACTTATACACTATAGGCATAAGTATGTGTCTTTATATGTTGAGATGGCCGTACACCGTAGGGGTACGAGTGAGGGTTGGTTCAGTGTAGAATCTGGTAGAGATAAACGTAGATTTAAGGTTAGAGTACTACTATAGTGATGACGTACCTGTGAGGGTTGCCTTAGAACTGCTAAGTGATAGCACAGGATTTCTTACCTTCAGTTATTATTTATTATTGTTACTCACCGAGTTGAAATATACTCACCCCACTCCCCTGCACTTTCTGTGCAGATCCACAGGTGCCCGAGAGCAGTTGAGACATTGTAGCTGCTGATCCTTGTCTACTTTTGCGGAGATTACGAGGTAGCTGCCAGCGTCCGCAGAGCTTGTTTTCTCCTTCTTTATCATCTTGTTGATTTCCTATTTGCCTAGACTTGGTTGTATTAGGATGCTATTCTGTAGAGGCTCGGTCTCGTGACACCACGATATGTTTGGGACCGTATTTTGTATGTTTCACGTTTCGGTTATTACCTGATATGATTAACTACTATTTAAGTTTAATTTATTTAATAATTGGCTGGTTTAAGGGATAATATGGTCGGGCTTGCCTAGCATTGTGTTGGGCGCCATCACGACCAGGGTTTGGGTCGTGACAGTTCTCTTCCTCCGAAACCACAATCTGGTCCTTTATAGCCTGAGCATCCTGCTCAAGAACACCAATCTGCTCCACAAGCCTGCCTCCTTAAGGGCTGTCATCTTCCTATCGGGATCAAGAAGAGACTCATGAACATGAATCGACTTCTTTATAGCTACGGCTCTCGATGAGTAGCCCTTTTCCCAAAATTTTAAGGCCTCAACCTCGCTCTCCAGCTCCATCGGTTTTTGGCCCCATTCTGTAACCGTCTTTGCTGCCTTAATGTAGTTTTGTTCATCCCCCAGCTCTATCACTCTCAACCTGCCCTGCAGGTACAGGCACTCTGTTGACCCTCCCTTCCCCAACTCAAACTCCTCATCCTTTGAACGAAATTGGACTTCAAGAGCACGTTTACCCTCAAGAGCTTGCAATAATTGCTGGTCCCGCTTCGCCACCTCCTTGACCAAAGCTCGATTATCGGGCTCGTTCCATAAATGGTCGTGTAGCCCCTGACACTTATCATAGTAATGCTGATACTTCCCCAACATCTACAGGAAGATCCTCAAGCAAACCTTGGCTCTACAGATACTATCCACCTCCAATAAGTAAGTCTGTAAAACAAAAAAAAAAGGCAAGGCTAAGGAAAAGGCTAAAACAGAAGGGGAAGAAAGAGTAAGAGACGCATTACGTACCATAAGGCACATCACGGCCATTTCTTCCATTACTTCAATACCCGAAACGCTCTTTAAAGACGCGTTCTTGGCCTCCAAACATAACAACTCAAACTGCAACACCAAGCTATTCCCTCAGTTAATAAATTCAAATCTGAGGGAAGTTTTATTAAATGGGCAAGCCCCCAGCCTGCACGGTAGAATTGGTGATACCCTACTCAAACATACGAATATCGTCGGGGTCCAAATCAGACTTAGAATTAAACTCACCCTCTGCCACGTTCCTTTCCCTCTTTGCCACCATTGATGTAGAGCAAATTGCCATAGCTGGCAATGACACAACAGGAATCCCAACTACGGCCTGTGATGGTCGTTCCGCCGCCTCGGCAGAAGGAACTTCAGAAGGGGTCGTCAAGGTAGCTACATTCTTATGCCCAGAACCAATGGGTCAATATCACACCAAACCATTTTCCTTGATAGTGAGCGCCACAGCCGCACCGCCCTCCGAGTCCATCTGGGGAGATTCTAGGTTGATCATTAATGAAGGACCCACCCCAAATGCCACTCGCTGCTTCTGCGAAGGCCTATATTCCTATTTAGCTAAAGGTGAGCATGTACGACGACGAAAACGCCCTACTGACCTCTCATCTTGAAGTATAACTCTAGGTGGGGATGCGGTCATTGACTACTCATCCGACACCGCCCTCAGTACTCGACAAGCATGGGCGCAGCAGCTAGCCTTGTGATAGAACCCGACGGACAAAATACTAGTTTTGGGGCCTTGATGCGGTGTGACCTCTCTGGATATGAGGAATAAATAAATCAAGAGACATAGTCAAAACAAAATGAAATGAAGAAGATAAAGGGCCGGAGTCCCACCTATCATAGGCCTGCAACCATGCCTCTACCAAAAAGTCACCCAGGTACGAATACCGGCGGTATGAGTAAGCACTGCCTTAATCCAATCTCGGATCCCTTCCATGTGAGGCAATGACAACTTTTTAGCTACAAAAATGAAGGCAAGTTAATAGTTATAAGTACCAAGCATAACAAAAATAAGGCGGATGCTTAGTCCGGAATGAGGTCTCACGTGCCAATTTCCACACTTCCAGGAATCCAGTTGGGTCCGCCACCAGGTGATCAGTCCGAATATAGAAGAAATTATTAAAGGGGTGATGAATATCCTCGTCATCCAGCCTAACCATCAGACCCTTCGACCCTCGTGGGCATGCATGGATCAAGCTACCGCAAAATGTTTTAGGAGCGAACAGAAAGAGCACATGTCTCAAAATGGCCTCCCTGCCCACCAGCTCCGCATACTTGATGAACATAAGGAGCATCTTGTAGAGGGATGCAGAAATCTAAGCCGGGCATACCTCATAATAGCGGCAGAAGTCCACTATCACCATTGGGAGCAGGAGAGTGCACCCCACCTGAAAGATGTAAGCATAGAATGAGCAATACCCTCGACGATCAATTCGCACCATGTCCTCGGTCTTCACTAGAGCAATATCAGTGTAATTTGGGATACGCCACCGTTCCCGCATTTGGGATATCTCCACTTCCCCCATTAGACAAGAAATATCACCTTGTTTCGTGCCACCCTGTACATTGAAATCTATCAGTTGGTCTCCTAATCGAGGTAAGATTTCATCAATTGAAGGAATTTCTTTATCCTCCACCAATTCAAACATTTTGGTTGCCGAATTGGGATCAACGATCATCAGAGAACTGAGTGGGCGATTACCACAAGAAAAACTTCTTGCCATAATCGATTTACGAGGGAGAGAAAGTATAATTTTGACAAGGGGAACAGAGAAATCAATGATGATGATGATCTAAAGAATAGAAAAATGCGATTTCAAAGAAGAAAAAGCTTCTCAAAAATCCTCTCAAACGAGCAATGAATGTGTAAAGAAAAGAATGACATGCCTTTCGGGTTATAAATAACAGATTTTGCCTGGACAAAGTCCAACGATCGCCATTAATGCATAACTGCATGCGAAACGGTTCACCTTCATGGAAGCATACGCTATTGTGAGCGGCCGTGCGGAGTGATACTTCGTTCACTAATCAGCAATTTGATTCTGAAATCCCATCACAAAGGGGGCTCCCGCGACCACAAAGTTCTATCCTCCCATCAAAGTCAACGCAGGCTTGACCCGGACGATCGAAGGGAATAAATGTATTGGTAAATATCCGACTATTCGGCGAATAGGTAATTAACCTCATCGCATCCAGTCTGTGGTAAATAGTCAACGTCGCTGACTTTCGATTTATGACAACTGTCTTTAAAACAAATGAAAGGACATCTCACAAAAAACATTGGGTCCACTCATGGAGAGAAAGAGGAGTGTGGACTATAAAAACTAAGAAAGAAAACCCCTCAAGGGTGGCTTCTTCTTCCACACAACTTTGATTACACCGGAGAGTAAAAAAAACTATACTCCATAAATAGAGCAACAAACAAGACCAATGGAAGACACTGAACCTCTTTAAGGAAAAGTAAGTCAAACTACTTTGACAAAAAATTCTGAATATCCCCAAGGTAGAAATTTATACTCCTCAAGGGGAGCAATAAACAAGATCAACGTAATCAAGAAGAGATAGGTCAAATTATGTTGATGAATAAAATCTCGTTTACATCGTCCCATAATAGATAATATATGTGTGTCAAGTTTATCTTTCGATTCAGTGATTAATTATGATTGGGTATGATTTACCCCTTGAATTATTTCAATTGATTTGCTTGTAAAGTATTCATTAACTTTCAAGTCAAATAATTTGGCACCGTCTGTGGGGATTTCCTAGCGTTAAATTATTTTTATTATTAAGCCATTTAATTGCAAGTGAATCGATATGTATATGCATGTAATATGAAGTGACTTGATTTTAAAAAAAAAAAATTGAATAAGTCATTTCTCTTTTATTTTCTAACTTGCTTCTGTTGCGGCCATCAAAAGTCAAAATCCTAACACGACTTTAACCAATAAAATTTCTATTTAGCTTTTATTGCACAGCTACATATTAGAAACTAAAAGCACAATTCAGTCTCTACTTTGAAATCTTATTAGGCCATGGCCTTTTAAAATATTTAGAATTTTTTTAGATACGGTGTAGCTTCAGCCAACAGAGGACATGACTCCTGATATGAAGGTATGGAAGTCGAGTGTTGAGATAGTAAATATACTGCTAAAAATTCAGTAAATACCGACTAAAAAAATCAACCAACTTTGATCCGTTATGGCTAATTACCGACCAAAACGCGACCAAATACGCTTGGACGGTATTTTCATTGTCATTTTAATATACCGACCAAAGTTGGTCGAAAATTAACGACCAACGTTGGTTGGTTAATTAAATTAAAAAAAAAGTTATTGCAACAAAAAAAAACCAACCAAAGTTGGTCGGTATTTTAATTATGTAATCAAAAGATTCACCATCCGTGAATCGAACTAGGGTGTGTACTGTGCCAGGATACTATTCTACCACTATACCATTGGTGTATTTTGCTAAAAAGAATGTCTTTTTTTATTTTTTATACACTTTAAATATATTTTCACACGAAAATAACCGACCAAATTTGGCCGGTTTTGTTAAAAAATAAAATTAACGACGAAAGTTGTTCGGTTTTTTAAAATGACCAGCCAAATTTACAGACCAAATCTTGTCAGTTTTTTTAAATGTAATTATTTTTATTTTGATTACAAAAACATTCCAAAGTTGGTTGGTTTCTTGAAAAATAAATTTTGCGTGACACAAAAATATTTTCCCCATTTTTGTGCCAAAGAAAATCGACCAAAGTTGGTCGGTTTCGTAAAAAAAAATTAAAACATCAAAAATATTTTGAAAAACCGACCAACTTTGGCCCATTTTTTGGCCGACCAGAATTAGTCGGTTTTTGCCGAATTTGTAGTAGTTATAGAGTAAGGAGTATAGAGTTTTCATAACAGTAGTATTGGCATGCAATCTCACTTTCTGTTGAGAGTGGGTTTTTACGGCCAACCGTTGTTTTCTTTTATTGTTGATCATTTTACTATCTTATTGTAATTATTATGTTTTTATATGATTTTTGAATGGTGTCAAATTTGGCCCTCAATATCTCTATGCCGAAGGGTACGCCCAATGAGCACACGTCAACTAAAGTAAGGATACAGTTTGGGCGTGAGGATGAAGGCGATGCAAGTTAAGACTCGACATCCTTGCTAGGGGGACGTCGACCACTTTTTGTATATTTATGATTATTTCGAGGAAGGCATCCTGCTATTTAAAGGAGACATTCCCATTTTAAAGGGACATTATTATTATTCTAGAATAATTCAACTCTCTTATTTTCTCTCACTCTCTCTCTATCTCTACATCTAGTGAACACTCATTCTTGAGTTCATCTTATCAGATCTACTGCAATAATTTCATCTCATTTATCTCTAGGTTATATTATATTTGATTACGATTTACCCTATTTATTTTTGATTGTTTTATAGCTTATAAATTAGATTGATAACTTTGAGCCAAATAATTTAGCGCCATCTATGAGGATTTCGAGAATCAAAATCATAGTATCCCCCTAGAGAACAACGAACAACCATTCTTTACACCACACAAAAAGATTGCCGAAAATAACACACGATCGAAAGCAATAATTTGTGTAACAACCAATCTCCCTGGTCCTCACAATGAGGCCAGTGACGAGGGTATCTTGAATGCAACCCCTAGTGCCACACCAGGTATGGAGATCTCACCTTCTTCATCTGAAGATCTGACAATCTTTCATGAAAAAGGAACCTCCACATCTGCGGCGACGGAAGTGCCCTCGGTGGTGAGAAGCTACTAGAAGAGTTTATAACAAGTACATTAAGTGGCTTGGTTGGGAAGTCACCACAAAGTAACGTCAGGTGTATGCCAACAGAAAGCATCACTGTTGCCATGGGTGAACCTGAGGCTGTACGAGCAAATAAAAGACCCATCAAAGCACAACCCAACGATAGTACGCTAACAGCCATCCTGAAGAAGATTGAAGAAATGGAGAATGAAAATAGGGCTTTTCATGACCAAATAAAAGAGCATCAGGAGAGGGTAGACAAGATCTGGTGCTCCCAAGTTGCTGCCGAAACGCAACTTAGGAAGATTCATCGAATAACCATACACTGAAGAAGTTGCTCTTCACTCTATCCCAAAAACCTTCAAGATGCCACCCTACTTAAGGGTATACGATGGAACCACATATCTCGAAGATCATTTGATCCACTATGTCACTGACGTGAAAGGTAATGGCCTATCAAAATAGCAGGTACCATTGGTGTTGTTAAAGCAGTTTGGTGAGATGCTGACGGGAGGGCCCTAACGTGGTACTCCCAGCTACCAGCTAAGGTAATATCAATATTCGAGCAAACGATGGATAAGTTCGTCACCTCCTACACATGAGCAAAGAAAGTGGAAGCAAGGGTCAATGACATCTTCGCCAACATGCAAACTGCAAGGGAATGACTTAGGGACTTCTTGGCCAGGTTCAACAGGGTAAGGATGAGCCTGCCAAATGTATTGGAAGGTATGGTAGTCACCACATTCTAGAATGGGCTAAACAGGGATAGTTTGAGGGCCACAAAGAAACTGCTAAGCAGTCTCATGAAATATCCCCTACCATATGGGAGGAAATCCATAACGCCTATTACGCTGAGGTACGAGTGCTCAAGAATGATCTTAATAGGTTGACCCAATGGTTAACAGTGACATATTCTGAGACAAGGAGGGATCGACGCAAGGAAGGATGGCAAGAACAACTCCCACGCTCCAACAGAGACCGGCACCAGCCATACTCCAGATCCTCCCATCCACCACCAAGGCATACGGATGATCTACAGTGATACGTCGCCCCACTCCGAAACGAAAGAGGTACAACACCTTTATTATCTGCCCATAACCTTTGCATGTCTCCTTCAGAAATAGTGTATGCATTGGAGAAGCTAGGCACCAAGGTGCAATGACCGTAAAAGATGAAATTAGACACTACTATAATGAAATCAAATGTCCTATGCGAGTTCCATCTGTAACGGTGGCACAAAACCGAACACTTCATAGGGCTATAGCAAGAAGTGGTCAGGATGCTAAACCAGGGATACCAAAGAGAATTGCTCAGTGACAAAGGAAAACTAAACTTCATGCGCGGACGAGAACAACCCCACGGCCGCCAAAGCTAACCTTCCCAGCACAAACGATAAACATGATCGTCATAAGCGACAACAACTCAATAATCAACCACATCAAGTTTTCCAGCACACACAAATTAAAATGGACCATCGCCCATGAATGGTATGACGACTTCGAAGACAGTATCACCTTCGATAAGTCCATTGCTGATGTTTTGTCTTTCCCTCATTACGAAGCTTTAGTTATCACTTTACGTATAGTCGATACAGATGTTAAAAGAATCATGATTAACGACAGAAGTGGCACCTGTATTATCCACTCGAGTGTCCTCATACAAATGAGACTCGAGGGTGATGTAATACGGTATTGCATAAATCTGATTGGTTTTAACAATGCAATAGAACAGGCATCTAGAGAAATATTACTGCCCCTTTTAATATGAGGGGTTACACTAGAAACCACTTCCACGTAATGAACCATAAAATGACCTACAACATCATCATAGGACGCCCATGGATACATACCATGCGAGCGATCCCGTCAAGTTTTTACCAAGTGATCATATTCCCCACCCCATTAGGGGTATTCAGCATTCAAGGCGAGCCGCGCACCGCATAGGAATACTACAAAATAGCTCAAGATTGCACCAACACCAAACAACTAAAAGGGGCTAGCGTAGAAGCATAGAAATAAACCGTCTCAAGGACTAAAATCAATCCGGCAACGGATGCCATCAAAGACACCAATGTCATGGAAGCCTGTACAACAACAATGAAAGATCTCATCCCGATCCAGTTGGACGATGTCGACCTCACAAGAAAGCCTACATTGGGCACGATCTCACCAATTTGAGTAAGTACCGTGAATTCCTAACTAACCATGTATATTTGTTTGTTTTTTTCACATTCTGATATGTAGGGAATTCTGAGAGACATCACCATCTACAAGCTCAACTTCGATCTATTACATCCGCCCGTGTGACATATGAGAAAGAAATTCAACGCCAACATTAATGAAGGTGTCACGCCCCAAATTCGAGGGACATGACCGGCACTCGACTGGGTATCCCCAATCAAGTGGATCTGGGTGCCTTTCCTATGCCACGTGTTACCTCTCATTCTCATTACCTAATAACCAAGCAATTTATAGGATATGAACTCCATTAACTGAATCTTTATAAACACAACTACAATAATTTCCATTAGAATCTTCATTCACCATAATAAAGGTATTCCAATTTTTATAGAACATTGCCACACATGAATATTTATCTTTTAAATTACCATGCCCGACACTACCCATGACCTGTCTACGGAGCCTCTAAATACAATTGAAGAATAATATAGAAATACCGTCAACATGGCTCCATCTATACCTTATACACATCAAATAAGATCCCAAAACAGAAAGTGGTGTGAGCCACATAGGGTCCTGAATCGAAAGGGGCTCGCCGAATCAGCTGACGGGAAGTGATGAGGAGCTACGGTCGGTGGACTGGAATACCTATTATGGATCCACCTACAATCATAACATGAATGTAGCGCCCCCGACAAAAGGGACGTCAGTACATTTGAATTGTACTGATATGTATGAACAAACTTTGTCCCATGTAAACTCAAGCCATAGAGAAGTAAGTCACGGTAATAGAAACAACCAACAAATACATAACGAAATAACAAGACAAGCCAAACAAATTTTCAACACTTAACTTTGTTTCAAGTAGTCCTAAACACATATACAAGTAGAAAACAACAACTAAAACAACAACCAAACACACACGGAAAGCACAATCAAGTCAAACAAAGTGACAATCAGTACCCCATAGGTTACAAAATCTCCTGTTGTCTCCTTTCACATCAATAATTTCACAATTGTATTCATATCAATTTCAATGGAGATTTCAATCGCTTTCCACCCTTATCACCCAACCCACAACTTATTAATTTGTGTTGCAGCATGCAAACCCAATCCCACCGTACAGTTTCAAATCACAACAATCACAACAACAACCAAAAACACTTCACAAAGATCACAAACTAGGGCAATAAGCAACATACAAATTCGTTCATGTTTCCACAGACTTTTCAAGCCACTACCACAACAATGTTACAAGTGTTTCCATATCCAATAGTACCAATCCCATTATGTTCAACAGTTCAAAAGCAATTCAAAGTCATTTCATTAATTTCCCACAAGAAGCCGAATATGTCATTACCACCATTGTTCCCAATTTCATCATTTACGATTTCTCTTTTTATCCTTCGTTTCTCAATTAATACCACATAACACATAAACAAAATCAATCAAACACACAACAACCCAATAACAAGAATTTCATAACAATTCACATAGCTATCACATACCAAACAATGTGTACACCGAACAAGGTGATTCACAAAGGTCAAAATTAGCCATACATACCTCGATTGAGCTTTCCTTAAGTTACTACAACACTCCAAAAACTCTAGCAATTCCAATCTACTATGATACATAACAAAATTAAAGACATATTAGAAAGCTATTCATGAAACTAGCTCATTTGAGCATTTTATCAAACACTAGTTGGGCATCTTGATTTCGAATACCCTTTTCAAGACTTAATTTATTCCCTAACCCAATGTTTACATATTTATGCTAAACAATCTTCTCACAACCTAATTTATACATCATGTATACACAACACTAAAATACCCAAGAATCATACCTCTTAGATGAAGAACTTGTGATTGTGTTCTTCGATTCTTGAAGGTTGATGCAAGATTTGGATGATTTAGATGTTGGGTTCCTCCTTCTCTCTCTAAAATCTGTAGGAAATGACCCCAAATAAAACCTGAAAGGTTATATATCAAAATGGGGTCGGGTTATGAAAATAAAAAAAATAACCCTACAATGTCAATTCTGCTATAGCAGAATGCACCGCAGAATGAACATGCGTGCCGCAGAATGCACCGCAAAATCGGCGGCTAAAAATGAGCTACACTAGTTTAATATGCGGTCAAAATGTGAACCGTATAACAAAAATGCTGACCGCAGAGTAAAAATGCGGATAGCAGATTTGACCTGACACGAGATCGCATTTTCCAGCCTTTGGTAATTTGATCATATATTTGTGTAGGAAAGTCCAAATTATGAACGGTTTGAAGCGTTGGAAACTATACTCAAAGGGATTTCATATGATATGCTATTCACCATAGAAAACCTTATACACAATTATATATTATTCTTTGAAGTGGAGCCTTGTGCGGATCCATTTTTAACTTTGGCCTATTTCAAAAATTTTCCCATTTTGGCGTACACCTAGGCTTCCATTTGGACCTCATGTAACTTACCATAAGACTTATAGTCATATTTACTAAGTCTAATTGATGTCCACCATATTAATAGTATATACAAAACATTATAATAAGCCTGTGTGACACTGTGAAATCGTAAATTACTTAGCGAAATTTTTCGGGGACTTACAGAGCGGTCAGCGATGAGGTAGAAAAATTACTGGCCAACAGTTCCATGAAATAATCGAAGTACCCTAGTGGGTCGCCAACGTCGGTATGGTTAAAAATAATAACGGGAAGTGGAGAATGTATGTGGAATTCACTGATCTGAACATTACATGTCCGAAGGATTCGTTCCCACTAACCCATATCGACCAATTGATCGACCCTACCACGGGACATGAACTGCTGAGCTTCATAGATTCCTACTCCAGCTACAATAAAATCATGATGGCAGAGGAGGACCAGGAGAAAACAACTTTCGCCACCCACCAAGGGACATACTGCTACAAGGTAATGCCCTTTGTGCTAAAAAATGCGGGGGCTACGTACCAGAGACTGGTCACCAGAATGTTCAAAAAAAAAGGAAAAAGAGGAAAGGCAAGTCATTATGCATCAAAGTTTACTTTACAACACATAAAGAAAATCGAAAACTACCTTCAAGGTCGTGCAAGAAACCCTCCTGGATAGTTCCCCGTCACTAACACCTTTTAGCATTTCACGCTTAGCGGTCGCACACAATAGGGTGATATCCGTTGCGACCTGCTCACTGTGTTGCAACATGTTATACCCTTTTGGGATCAGAATTTGGTGGTTGGATCTATCTACCGTCACCCCTACACGGACTGGACCCATCGTTAACACATCTGCATCCGCATGGGCATCCTCAGGGTCCACCCTTTCAGCACTATCACCCGCTTCTCCAAAAACAGCCGACGAGCCACTCTTGAGAATGCGGGTTGGGCTGGCAACGGAAATTGCCCTCCCTTAGGGAGCCGACCTCCCAGAATGGATGGAATCGGCCATAAAAACTATCCTTGACCCCTGACGGGGCTTACTCTCCCTCTCGTCTTCTGTGGATATTCCCTTGACAGTTATCAATAGGCGTCTTTTCCTCTCTGGTGACTCCTCACCCTCAGAGGTCTCCTCCACAGGCTGCAGGAATGGCATTGAAGGAGTTGCTTCACTTATGGGCGCTGCCACTGGCACAACCTCATGCTGAGGAACCCAGAGCGTCATCACTGAGCGAGCCACAGGGTATGTCTCAACCATAAGAGTCAGTCTTCGCCCTAGGTGAGGTAAGAACGTTCTTCTTCTTCTAAGGGGTGCTCCGACCTACCAACACGAATACGTCAGGTAAGAAAACCTAAGGACACCTCCAAACCTTTGCCAAAGAGTTACCTGACGGGCCGTATCGTTCATGAAATGCAGCCCAGATATGGCACTCCTCCGCATAAGGAATTATTCTTTTCACATATGATTTAATATTTTCAATGAACTAGGGTGGAGAAGCCCATGCTACAAAAAAAAAAAGGGAAGCAAAGAAATCACACTGGACGTATAGTCAAGGTCGCAAGTAGTCATTAATTCTACAAATAAAGGTACTTACGTTCTGGATTCCATCTTTTTGAGAACCCTTCGGGATTCGACAACGGGTGCTCCGTCGTGATGTAGAGGTATTTATGACAAAAGTGTTGGTTGGTCTTGTCGTCATCTTTAACAACCAAACCCCTCGTGCCACGACTTTCAACTGTAGCATGGTACCCCTCAGGTAACCAGGGCTGAACAACGGTAAGAGGTGGTGAATCGAGATGCTGCACTCAACTCTTGCCGCATACGTGGTCATAATCCGGCACACCTTCAAGGTGTAAGGAGTAAGCTGAGCTAGACACACATTATAAAAATGACGAAGCTCCTCCGTCATGGGTTAGATTGGAAGACTATAATCGATCAAGAACGGATGCTCATAGAACGTGCAGTACCCAGGACGGTGCACATTGGCATAGCCATTTCCACGTGGTCCGGAATATGGTGCATCTCTCGAAGATCATCTAAGTGGGATTGTAATAAATCAGTGTCCTCCCAGGGAAGGGGTGGGCTTTTAGTTGGAAAATCCCTGCGAATATGCATCTCCTTCGAGAGGACATTGTCTACACTAAGATGAACAAGGGCCTTCCCTGACTTTTCCTCTTCGCCGCCGGAAGATATCGAAACACTAGATGGACATTATCTTTGGTCTTCTTACTACTCTGGCCACATTTTGTCATGTTATCCTATGTAAGAAATGAAGCACTAACAAAAGGAAGTGTGGTTTCAAAAGATGTGGGAGAGTCTCGCACAAAATAGTGGTTACTAGAAAGAATGGTTTAGGAGGCACATAAATTGAAGAGGCATGATACAAAATGGGCGCGGGAAACCGGAGCATCACATCATCCACTGAACCCCCTCAAGAGTAAGTATAATTATGATGTATGTAGATGATGATGTCATTTCAAAAAGGGAGCTATGTATCAGCAGCTCGACGATGCCGTACATTTTACCCCATTCACGTCACCGCCCCTATGGTGAGGTAAAATTTTCTAACGACGAGTTTTGCATTTTCGCCCATTGAAGATGTGTATCGGATATGCCTCTAACAAGCAGAGGGACTAATTGTATGGGATAAAATTTGGCCCTCATTGTCTTTATTGGAAGGGTACGCCTAGTGAACATATGTCAACGTCTAAAGTAAGGGTACGGCTTGGGTGTGAGGACGAAGGCGACGCCAGTTAAGACTCAGTGTCGTCACTAGGGGGTTTGAGGGAGCATTCGGACACCGATTTGGGTAAATTTTATATGTACGGATTCGTGACAAGATGAGGAACCCGATGATGTAAATTTCATAATTTTTTGATAAGTGGGCAAGGGGCTCAGGTTTTGTCAACTTCGTGATTTTTGGTGTTGTTTGAGTTCTTTCGATTAGTTTATGTTCCATTATTCTATTATAACGTATTCCTTGTGGTTTTGATGAAATTCGTTATGTGAGGAGGTTGATTCTAGAGGACAAGGCATAGTGAACTAGTCTTGTGGCTGGTTTGATGTGAGTAATAGATGTAGATGATGACTTGAGGATTTCAAACCCCGGTATATCACACTGTGACGCTATATTGAGGCGAGACACGTACTCTATAGTGAGCGCGGGGTCGTTTGTGATTGGCTACTATGGTTTAGTCTGTCCTAAGTAATGTTCATACTGTGTTTTGGACTAGCAATTGATTGGTAAACATCCTACTTGGATTGTTATGAGTATATTTGTTGTGTGCCGATTATTTGAATCCCTTAGGGATTATTATAATTGTTTCCATGATGCTTAGCATGTTTTCATGATATCGGTCCTGAGTTACACTGTTTTAAAATGATTAGTCAATTTCTAAAGTTTTAAAAACTTAATCTATATTATCTAATAATTGGAACTTAGAATGATAAACTAGACTTTGCTGTGTGGCTTACATGCATATTCTAGACTGAGTGTGGATCGGGTTGCACGTCGCGATTAATGCCACATTGATATTGCGCTTGGGATGTAGGAGCCCCTCCGAAGTCTGAACTCCCACACTGAGCATGTGTAGCCAAATGTATTGGGTAGCGCGCCGCATCGGTCATGTGCATTGTATTGAATTCATACATTGATATTTGCCTGTCAATGTTTTGTTGCCATTTACCGTTAATTATGCTAAACTGATGTCTGTAGCTTTACATTGTGGTATTTTGTGTATTCTCATTCTTAGTCATTATATATACTTATTACTCACTGAGTTGGAAGTACTTACTTTACACCATGCACCATGTGTGCAGATTCAGGTATTCCGGGAGCATGGTTGAGCGGTTGGCTGTCCTTTCAGAGTCACTTCAAAGTTGTCGAGGTAGCTGCCAGGCGTCTGCAGGACCCGACTTCTCCCCCTTATCCATTTATATTTCCACATCCTAGACTTATGTATTTTGAGGATTTATTACTCGGTTGTATTAAGAGGATCTAGACTCGCGACCCCAAGTCTTTTGGGAGTTATATTGGTATTACTATGGCTTTCCGTATTGTTTCTATCTAATATCAAATTATAAATATTGCTATCTGTTATAAATACTCAATTAATTGGTACTGCATTTTCATACTCGGGTTGAGGGTGTTACAATGGTTGGGGTTGACGAGAAATTGTGTTGGGCGCCATCACAATTAGAATTGGGGTTGTGACAATGCTTTTCTTAGCGAAGGGTATATTGAAAATCGCCTTTCTATCCTCACAAGAATATGGTCGATAATACTCATATGTTATTATTGTTGCAGAAATGTTTACTTATTAAATATTTTTACTTAAATTATACGTACAGTTCTCACTATCTACTTAAACAAAATATACATATGCAACGTGGTTATATACGCCTTATTATGTCGTTGGAAAAGGAAAAAAGAGGTTAAATACATAGGCAACTTTCTGAATTTGTCAAAAATTTTGTGGACATCTCATATCTAATTAAGGGTGGATCTATTGATGTGTGTATTTCCTAATTTACTTTTTAGGCCTTTTATCCGTTTTACTTTTATATTCTGTTTGAGCTGAGGTCTATTGAAAATAATTTTTTTATTTATCAACATAGGGAAAAGGACGGTGTATAGATTACCTCTGTCATGTGAAAACTTACAAACTTATTATTGTTGTTGTTATTGTGGTGTTGTTTACACTCGATGATGTAGAAAATAAACTAATACACGTGGACGTTAGCGTAAGTCCAAATAATCCCAAAATAAAAACTTTTGAGCATTAAGGGTGTGTTTGGTAGGAAGGAAAATATTTTCCGAAATTTGTTTTTCTAAATTTTTTCCATATTAGATTAGCTTAAATGATTTGGAAAATATTTTGCGTATGAATTTATTTTTCTCCAATTGGAGGAAAATATTTTCCTTATCAAGGGAAGGAAAAATATTTTCCAAAACTCCTTCTCAACCTTGCTCAACCTCACCAACCTAATCTACCCAACCCCACCCTTCTATACAAAAAGGCTTTTTTTTTAAATTTCAATATTTTTTGGTCACCACCAACTCGAATACCCCCTCCCCCCGAAAAAAATTAGTCTTAACCTTTTTTTCATTTTCGATTAATTTTTCTGCCTTTCTATTTTTTCATTTTTTTGCTCACGTTCCTCCCCCGCGAAGTTGTTTTTTTTTTTTTAATAATTTTTGTTTTATTTTTTTCATCTTTCGGCTAACAAGTTCGAAATTTTGCAAGTTCCAAAGTTATGAGTTCAAAAGTTTATGTGTTTGAAATACAGGTTTAGAAATTATAAAATTACGAGTTTGAAAGTTTAGCGGTTCAGGACTTTATGAAATTTGTGGGTTCAGAAGGTCATTACTTCGAAAGTTTACGAATTTACGTTTATTGTATCTAAATTATTTATGAATAATCTTTAAAAGTTATTTTTCTTAACTTCCGTCAAACGCCGAAAAACAAATAAGATTATTATTTGTTTTCTTAGAAACTGTTTTCTTGGAAAATATTATTTTTCGTTATATCAAAAACACCCTAAATATAAAAATCTGTACTTTCGACTCCCATTCCCGTTCTGTCTTCTTCTTCTTCTTCCCGCAAAATATTGTTTGTCTGTAATACTGACCGAATATGAATTAAGATGGGTTAGCTTTTCATACTTAGCATTTTTACAGAAAATTGAAGATTAGTTGTTCGAGCAATGTTATAGTATAAACTTCGTCTAACTAAATCGCTTGTTCGATTTCTCTGACAAAATGCTTTTTGCTATTAGGTTTTCTTCTGAATCGACAAGCGAATAGAGATGAAAATTCTATTTTTTAGCTAGGTTTTCTGTATTTCTTAGTTAATTCCTTTTGTCATGTTAGCCTTTGTGTTGTATCGAAGATGCTGCAGATAGTAATGTTGCAGAGAAGCATAAAGATATTATAATTAAATGGTTTGGTAATTACTTAAAGAAAAGGCAATACAATTATTGAAACAACAAATATTACAAAAACTGAGAATGACAATTACCTTTACTCATAAGTACAGTAATTTATGTGGCCGGTCAATATTGGCAGTTGTTGATTATACCAAACCTATTTTAATTATCTCGGCTTAGAAAATACCGTTAATGTCTGTAGGAAAGTTTAAAAGAATATATTTGTATACGCACACAGTTAAGATTTGCATAAAAATACAAGAAGGAAGATGATATGGAGAAGGTACAAAGATTGAGGGATGCATTTGAGGAGGCTGGGAATATATCAGGACATGATCCAAAAAATTATAAGTATGCTTTCTTTTTTTCTTTTTTTGTGTTTTGCTTTCTCATTTTACAAGTGGAAGAAAATAAACTACTAGGAGTATCTTTTATCTTAAGCTCTTATTATTCGGTACATAAGCATTAGGCAAAGCCTGTCATAGGTGACCTGTAGATGCAAAAGTACAAATAATATGTGTTTGGCTAATTAATTTAAAAAATACTTTTAAGCAGCAAATAACGTTCGGCCAAACCTTTTAAAAGTGTATTTCTCAAAATTACTTTTAAAAATTATTTTTGTAAGAAGCTATTTTTTCTGCTTCTATTTAAAAATATTTTTACCAGGAAAAAAAAAAAAGAAAAGCACTATTGACCTTAAAGAAGCTAGATCAAATATGTTATTAATTCTCTTACACCTCTCAATAGCTATCTTATCTCGTCTTCTATTCCATTTTGAAATTATTGAAGGTTATATATATATATATATATATATATATATATATATATATATGTTGGTAAGTAAAATTTTTTTATTTCACAAACCAAGTAAAATTTGTATCTTTAGGTACTTGGACATCATGCCCCAAGCCTCGTACTCTTCTATCTACTTACACAAAGGAAACACAAAAAAAGAAACATATTTTCAAGATACTATCCACAAACTACTGTCACTTTATTCTCGGGTATGACTTCATTTCGTGCAATATTGTATCTACTTTTCTGTATTTGCTGCCACAATAATTATCTCCTGTGCTATTACTCGCAAAACATCTTCCTTCCTTCTGATTTTCTGTTGAAAGACTCTTATATTTCTCTCATGCCAAATATGGTAGACACAAGCTGCTAAACAAATTCGATACATGTGAGACTGATTTCCCCTTTACATTCATTTCAGCCCACCTTACTTCTTCAGCCCACCTTTTTGCTCTCCAGGTAATTCCTTGCCATCTTAGATGCAATATATATATATATATATATATATATATATATATATATATATATATATATATATATATATATATATATATATATATATTGGTAAACTTATTGAGTCCGGAATAATTTAAAAAGTTCTCTATTTCAGGATCTGCCCAAGGCTTAATAGCATTTGTCGTTAAATGTCTAAATTGTTAAATGTTGTAGTAATTCATAAGAAATTTGGATTAAACTGACTTGTTGCATTTTTTGTTGTTAACTGTTTTGGAGAATAGTTTTTGGCAATACTTTCTTTTATTTTCTAGGTTTACAGTGAGATCATTTTTGTATGGGGTCGAATCGGACGTAATGTGGGTCGAGCACATATCCTCACACGACCGACTCGGATGTAATACGGGTCGAGCATGTATCCTTATACGGCCGTAGATGTCAGATGATATCCTCTCTCACGTCTACATGACAAAAGGGGTACACCCCCGACCATAGAGGCGTATCAGCAGACTTGCCCGTATAGACGCCCCGGCTTCTCCTCCCCTATACCGTTATTGTAATAATAGTAGCTCCGAAATGATATAATATGTTGGCGAGGGAACTATCCTTCTATATAAGGAAGGATCCCCCTCATTTGTAAGACAAGTGTTATTAGTCAATAATAATACAACTCTCTCTATGTCTATCAATCTCTATCTATTTTACCTCTTTGTTACTAACTTGCTTAAGCACTTCATCAAGATCCACTACAATTTTATAAGAATATCTTTTATACGAATCCAAAGATCGATCTTTGGATATATTACCAATGATTCCGATTTACCCTTTTATAATCTTTGATTGTCCCTAACTCATAAAGCAACCGATAGCTTTTGGGTCAAACAATTTGGCGCCGTCTGTGGGAATTTCGAGAATCAAACTCGAAGTATACATCCACAAGATCCGATCATCAGAAAGAGCCCGGAAATGGCCGAAAACGACACCCGATCCAAAGCTCTGATAGAAGTTACTACCAACCTCTTGAGTTCCATGAACGAGGCTGGTGGTAGCGCTACCATCAATGCTACCCTAATATCACACCCGTGGCAGAAGTCTCACCTTCCCCTCCGGGAATGTTGCAACCCCGAAGGAGAAAAACACCTTCACTTCAAGAGAAGCACCCCCAACAGTCAGGAAGCTACTTGAGGAATGGTTAACCAGCACCCTGAGCGGCTTAGTGGAAAAGCCACCACGGGCCTATGAAAATGCAGCACCAACAATAAGCAACACCACCGCGGCAGATGAACATCAAGGAACACGAACCAACAGCCAACATGTCAAAACACAAACACACGACAACATGTTGGCCTCCATTCAAAGGAAGATAGAAGAAATGGAAAGCGAAAATCAGGCCCTCCATGACCAAATGAAGGAGCACCAAGATAGAGTTGACAAGATCCCCGGAGCACCTAAATCGCTACCCAAACGGGATGTATGAAGGTTTGTAGAACAAACCTACTCTGAAGAAGCCACACCCTACACCTTCCCGAAGACCTTTAAGATGCCCCCTACCCGAGGGTGTACTACGGAACCACTGATCCTGAGGATCATCTCATCCACTATGTCACCGTCGTGAAAGGTAATGACTTATCCAAAGAATAGGTACCCTTAGTGCTATTGAAAAAGTTCGGCAAAACATTGGTCGGGGGAGCCTTGACCTGGTATTCCCAACTACCCGCCAAAGCAATCTCAACCTTCGAAGAGATGGCAGATAAGTTTGTCACAGCTCATGTAGGAGCAAAGAAGGCCGAAGCTAGGGTCAATGATATATTCGCCATCAGACAAACGACATATGAAGGACTCCGGGACTTCCTGGCCCGGTTCAATAGGGTAAGAATGGGACTGCCAAATATATAAGAGGGAATGTTGGTTGCAGCTTTCCAAAATGAGTTGAACAGAAACGGATCAAAAACAACCAAGAAGTTGCTCAACAGACTCGTGAAGTATCCCCCCACCACATGGGAAGATATTCACAATTCCTACTACGCCGAAGTAAGAGTGGATGAAGACGATCTTAACAGACCGACCCAACAGCTAGCCGCCGTACATCCGGACACAAGGAGAGATCGACGACACGAGGGACGCCGGGAACTTCCCCCTCGCCCAGTAAAGAGCGACACCAACCTTACACGAGGTCCTCCCTTCCGCCCCCTCGCTATGCGGATGCTCTACAACGCCATCTCGCCCCACTCAGAAATGAATGAGGTACGCCCCCTTACTTTCTTCACATAACTTCTGTGTCTCTCCTTGAGAAATCGTGTACGCACTAGAGAAGCTCAGCACCAAGGTGCAATGGCCCAGAAAAATGAAATTATAACCTACCACAAGAAAGTCAAACGTCTTGTGTGAGTTCCACCAAGAACGAGGGCAGAGGACCGAAGACTGCATCAGCCTACGACAAGAAGTCGTCAGGATGCTAAACCAAGGGTACCTGAAGGAGCTGCTCAGCGATAAAGGGAAAGCTAATTTTGCACGCGGATAAGAAAATTCCCGTGGACCTCAAAATCCACCCTCTCCAACGTGCACGGTGATTATGATTTTCGGAGAAGGCAACGATGTCGCCATCAATCATGTCAAATTCGCCAACACGCATAGACTGAAAAGGACCACCTCCCATAAACGGTATGATGACCTCGAAGGAAGTAACACCTTCGATAAGTCTGACACCGACGGTTTGTGTTTCCCTTATTATGATGCTTTAGTTATTACTTTACGTATCGTCGATACGGATGTCAAGAGAGTCATGACCGATGATAGAAGTGGCGCCTACATCATCCATCCAAGTGTCCTCTCACAGATGGGACTCGAAAACATGATAACCCCCCGCTGCATAACTCTAACTAGTTTTAACAATGTAGTGGAGCGTACATCACGAGAAGTGACCCTACTCATCCTCGCCGGGTGGGGGGGGAGTCACCCTGGAAATTACCTTCCATGAGATGAATCAGGAGACAGCCTTCAACATCATCATCGGGCGCCCATGGATACATGCCATGCGAGTGGTCCCCTCGAGCTTGTATCAAGTGGTCAAATTCCCTACCCCATGGGGAATATTCAGCATTAAAGGAGAGACGTGTACAGTGCAGGAGTGCTATAAAATAAAACAAGACTACACCCACACCCGGCAACTGAATGGGGCGAGCGAAGAAGCATATCAATCAGCCATGTCGGGGACCAAAGCGGACCCGACGGCCAATGCCATTAGAGACCCAGACATCGTGGAAGCCTACAAAGCTACGGTCGAGGATCTTGATCCAGTTCAGCTTGATTATGACGACCCCGAAAAGAAGGCATACATCGGCCCCAGTCTCGCCAACCTGGAAAAGTATCATGAATTGTTGACTAATCATACAGACACATTTGCTTTTTCCCATGCAGACATGCCAGGGATCTCGCCAGACATCGCCACCCAACGGCTCAACGTGGACCCATTACATATGCCGTTAAGGCAAATCAGGATTTCTTCCCCCATTACTTGTTTTTTCCCATGCAGACATGTCCTAAGGATTTCTTCCCCCTACCTCACATCAATCAACTGATCGACGCCACCGTCAGACATGAACTACTAAGTTTCTTGCACGCATACTCTGGCTATAACCAAATCCTGATGGCCGAGAAAGACTAGGAGAAAACCACGTTCATCACACTCCAAAGCTGGTCACTAAGATGTTCAAGGAGAAACTTAGAAAAACCATGAAAGAGTACATTGATGACATGCTAGTGAAGTCGGCAAGGAAGGAGGATCACATCGACCACTTGCGAGAAGCCTTCGAGATACTAAATAAATACGGAATGAAGCTGAATCCCGAGAAATGCGCCTTCGGTGTAGCGTCAGGAAAGTTCCTTGGGTTTATCGTATTTAAAAGAGGGATTGAAGTCAACCCCGATACGATCAAGGCGATCGCCTCAATACGCGAAACACTCGAACAGCAAGAAACAAGTCCAGAAGTTGACAAGCTGAATAACCGCCCTCTCCCGCTTCATCTCCCGATCGTCAGATAGATGCCACAAATTCTTCAGCATGTTGAGAAAGGATAACGGATTCCACTGAAATGACGAATGCGTTAAAGCCCTGTAAGAGCTGAAGGCATATCTATCGTCGCTACTATTGCTGTCAAAAGCGAAACCAGGTGAGCCTCTACCGACATATCTAGCCGTATCAGAGGTTGCGGTCAGCGCGGTATTGGTCCGTGAAAAAAAGATATGCAATCACCTATCTATTACATTAAAAAAACCCTAGTGGACACCGAAACTCAGTACCTGCACCTCGAGAAATTGGCTTTGGCACTGGTCACGACTTCCGGAAAGCTGAGACCCTACTTCCAGTGCCACCCCATCAGAGTAGTAACCACTTACCCTCTGAGAAGCATCCTGCACAAGCCCGAACTTTTGGGCCGTCTCGCTCGATGGGCCATAGAGCTTAGTGAGCACGACATCACATATACCCCCAGAACCGCCATCAAGTCACAAGTCCTCGCGGACTTTATGGCCAATTTCAGTGTCAAAATCTCACCAGAGGTAGAGAAGGAAGCCCTGCAAGCCGCTTCAAACACCAACCTCTGGATCCTCCACACTGATTGGGTCGCAAACGCCTCGGGATCGGGACTGGGACTTAACCTCGAAGTCCCCACGGGCAAAGTCATTCGCCAGTCTATACGATGTCCCAAGATGAAACGAGGCAGAGTATGAAGATGTTATTGCAGGTATAAAATTAGCCATCAGGTACGGAGCTCGCCAACTGGTCCTACATTGAGACTCATAACTTGTGGTAAATCAAGTCACCGGGACTTATCAGGTCAAGGAATAGAGACTGCAGAAGTACCGAACGGAGGTCTGCAAACTAATGGCCCAGCTTGACGAATGCCACTTCGAGCAAGTTCGTAGGGTACACAACGCCGAAGCAGACAGACTGGCTAAATTGGCCGCAGCAGCCACCAACCCGAATAAAGAAAGCACCATCACCCTCCTACACTCTACAATCGACCACACTGAGGTACTCTCCCTACATTTGACTTAGGACTTGCGCAATCAATTTGTATTGTATTTGTAGGATGGAAACCTACCACACGACAAGAAAGAAGCAAGAAAGCTTCGCACACAAGCAGCGAGGTACTGTTTGGTAAATAACGACCTCTACAAAAGAACTTTTGGAGGGCCCTTGGCTAAGTACCTAGGCCCCAACCAGACGATGCTAGTGTTAGAGGAAGTCCACGAAGGTCATTGCGGTGCTCATACAGGCAACCGAGCACTCGTGCGATGTCTAATACGGGCTGGGTACTACTTGCTCACCATGAAAAATGATGCGGCGGAATACATTTGCCAATGCAAAAAATATCAAAAGTTTGCCCCTCTAAAACATCAGCCAGGGGAACCCCTCCACTGGTTACATCACCATGGCCCTTCATCAAATGGGGAATGGACATAGTCGGACCACTACCTATCGGACGAGGGAAGGTTCGCTTTTTATCAGTTTTAACTAACTATTTCTCCAAATTGGTAGAAGCAGGTGCCTACAGCCAGATCCGCGAGCAAGAGGTCATCGCCTTCATCTGGAAGAACATCATATGTCGCTTAGGCATCCCCAAAGAAATAACCTGCGACAATGGACGACAATTCATTGGACAAAAGACAACTGACTTCTTCAATAAATGGCGCATCAAAAGAATACTTTCAACGCCATATCATCCAGCTGCCAACATGTAGGCAAAGTCATCCAACAAAACCATACTAAACATTTTGAAGAAAAAACTTGAAGACGCCAAAGGATTGTGGCCCGAGCTACTGTCAGAAGTATTATGGGCACACATAACTACCCCCAAATCCTCTACAGTAGAATCTCCTTACTAATTAGTCTACAGGACCGATTCCATCTTATCGGTCGAAGTTGGCGAACCAAGCCTAAGGTACTCGCATGCAAGCGGAGAAGAGAACGACACAAACCGACTACAAGATCTAGATGAAGACGAAGAAAGAAGGGAAATGGCCCATATCAAGCTAGTGGCCCAAAAACAGCAGATCGAGAGATACTACAACAAAAGAGGAAAAATCCAACCACTCAAGGTAGGCGACTATGTGTTAAAGGCCAAGACATTGGCATCCAGAGACCCTAACGAGGGAAAGTTGGGCACCAATTGGGACGGACCCTACAAAATCATCGCAGCAGCAGACAAAGGCTCATTCAAGTTGAAAATCGTGAACGGGAAGATGCTCCAAAACAACTGGAACATCTACCACCTCAAACATTTCCATTTCTAAACAGTATCCCCCAAGTCGTACAATTTTTCCCTCATCCGAGTTTTGTCCCAATTGGGTTTTCTCGGGGAGGTTTTTAATAAGGCAACGAAGGAGATGCTTGAAAATGTTTAGAAGTTTAAATCTGATACCCCAAGCGTACCGGCGATCGGCACAAATGGCATATCACATGGACTAGGGCTATGGCCTTCTCCAATATATTAAAGGCTACGGTCATCTCCAATATATGAAAGGCTACGACCATCTCCAATATATGAAAGGCTACGGCCATCTCCAATATATGAAAGGCTACGGCCATCATCAATGTACGAAAGGCTACGGCCATCTCCAATGTATTAAAGGCTACGAACATCTTCAATGTATGAAAGGTTAAGCCCATCTTCAACGTATGAAAGGCTACGGCCATCTTCAGTGTATGAAAGGCTACGACCATCTTCAATGTATGAAAGGCTACGACCATCTTCAACGTATGAAAGGCTACGACCATCTCCAATGTATGAAAGGCTACGTCCATCTCCAATGTATGAAAGGCTACGGCCACCTTCAATGTACAAAAGGCTACGGCCACCTCCAATGTACGAAAGGCTACGGCTATCTTCAACGTATGAAAGGCTTAAACCATCTCCAATATATGAAAGGCTACGACCATTTTCAATGTATGAAAGGCTACGGCCATCCATATAAGCAAAGGTCTAAGGCTTTGATGGCGTAAGGAAAGGCTACGACCACCCATATAAACAAAGGGCTAAGGCCATAACGACGTAAGAAAAGACTACGGTCATCCTCAATAAACGGAAGGCTAGGGCCACCCATATAAATAAAGGGCTAAGGCCCTAACGACATAAGAAAAGACCATGGTCGTCCTCAATAAACGGAAGGCTACGACCACCCATATAAAGAAAGGGCTAAGGCCGTAACGACATAAGAAAAGACCACAATCGTCCTCAATAAACGGAAGGCTACGGCCATCCATATGAACAAAGGGCTAAGACCCAGATGGCGTAAGAAAAGGTTATGGCCTCCCATATAAAGAAAAGGCTAAGGCCCTGATCGTGTAAGGAGAGACTACGGTCGCCTCCAATAAATGCGAAAAGCTAACCCCTTGATGACGTGAGGAGAGACTACGGTCGCCTCTAATAAATGCGAAAGGCCAAGGCCTCGGCGACATCAGGAGAGACTAAGGTCACCTTCGATATAAGCATAAAAGGTTAAGGCCCTAACAGCTTACGAAAAAACTACGATAAATAAAAGGCCACACCATGTACAATACAGAAGTTGCAAAAGAAGATACAAAAACACAAGGAGTTCCCATGAAGACATCGAAAATCATCTTAATAAATTACAAGGTTATAAGATAGTCTCGATCACAAAAAGGAGAAAAAATCCTGTCTAACCGCCATAGCCCCCATCACCTTCATCCGCACCAGCCACACCGTCATCACGGTCCACATCGCCTTCGTCTCGAAACACCCTATCAATCCAAGACTCGGTGCCCAACTGGTCCACCTACACAAAGGAACTTCCCGTTTGGTCTGGAGAGTCGGGGTCATACCGATAATACTCACGTGCGACCCTGATGAGGCGACACTGAGCTTCAACCTCTGCCTCGGTGGTTCTACCAGCGACCAACAGCTGCTCAAATATAGTTCGTCTCGCCTCAGCATATACGAGCATGTCGTGAGCCTGGCGAGATGTGTTGCCAGCTGGGGAAACATCCTCCGCCTACTGAGGGGCAGGCACCTCAGACGTTGCAGTCCTGAGCTCGACAGTAAGGGCATCAACCCAAGCATGCAACTCCGTCGCCTCCACCATCGCCACACGATCGAGGTCCAGCTCTCCCTCCCGTTACTGGAGAAGACTCTCCAATTTGGTGTTTCGTGCCACGGAATCCATTAAGTCCGCGTCAGCCCTATCCAGTTGGGTCGTATGCTCCTACAACTCATCCTTTGCCAGCTACAAGCCCGCACGTAAAACTCGAAACTGAGGGTCTTAGGTATAGATGTCTGCCAGCGTCTGGTGCTTATTTCGGGCCTCCCGATACTTTTTTGACGCCTTTCGCAGGCAGCATTCTTCTTTCGCTCCCTCCGGAACCGCTCCACCTCCAAGATGAGGGTCTGTAAAAAAGGTAAAGAGAAGGCACAAGTCAAAATGACATAATACCTCAGGGCTCATCAGAAAACTATGAAAAGCAATGACCAAGTCATACCTGCAAGGCAGCGCCAACGACTAGATGAGATAGATCCCTGTCGGTCACGGCCGTCAAAGAATTCGCCTCAGCAGCCCCACATAGCAAGGACATATCTGCTATGGCCTACTCACTTTCCAATAGCAAGTTGTATCCCGTAGGGATCATGAGCCGACGGGTGGGACATACCATCATCATATCCACCCGGGCGTAGTCCTGCTGTTGCACCTCCGCTGAAGCAGGAGCCTGTCCGATGCTCTCTGCTGCGCAAATTGTGCCATTTTCGGACATAGTCCATATCACGTTAATCTAAACGACCTGACTCATGTCAACCAGTCTTAAATAAGGTATCATAACCCAAATTCATCATATCAAGCTAAGAGGGAGCCACTAGGGCTTCCGATTTCCAATAATCACTAGACGGTGCCGATACACACAATATACAACCACTACGTAGGCGGATTACGAGAACTTCTAGTCTCCAACACATATATAACACATGAATCGCTATACCTGGTTCCACACTCCACCGTTCGAATACATAACGCACATCAAGCGTCCATTCATACCACGAAAGCCATTCGGAAATTTCCTTTTATCATTTACAACTCAATCATCAATGTCAATCTAACAAGAGGATACCACCACACCACTAAATATTATCAGTTTACATTACCTGCTCCTTTTTGGACCATATTCCCTGCCAAGTTAATAGAATAGCGGTACCATTTTCTTAAATCATCAGAAAGATCGATTCTTAATTCACATGCAGCTGTCCGCGCTGCTCAATAATTTTATTGACTTCCCATATATTATGAACTGATCTCAAAACCTAGAATATACCATTATCGACTTTCCATAACACATCGTGTATACCATATCACACTAAGACAACATGGAAATTCATATCCCTTTCCTCCGCCTCAACATCGCGCACTCAACTAGTCAAGGACGTTCGTGATCCCATATAGAAGAAGATAAAACACATCACAAACTATTTCTTCCCATTCGTTGCATAAGTTTAACTGCCAGGACTGAGTCCTTATACCCATATTATACCCATATCGGGTTACACGACTGCCAGCACTCAAAAGCTTTATTGCACAATATCTGCAAGACTCATTACTTCAACCACATACCGGGAATTAGTCGTATTCTTTATCATACCGCTTCGGTTTATTAACAAGTTGTTCCATTTACCCAGTTTCCTTTCTGATTCATCTTTGATTTAATATTAGCCATTACTGTAGCACCATAACACATCAACTCATTCCACACGAGACTCGTACATAAGACCACACGGTCTAAGACATATAGGCAACTGAATACTCTCTCAATATTTCCCAGAAGGATCACATCCTACAATACTTTATTTTGAAGAACCTTCTTGCGATTTGAATTAGTATTTTTTTTTTTTACCTCCCAATACGGATACATAGAATCCCATCATTCACATAATATAACACAAGTACCGATCTCTTCTAACGAAACCACCATCTTTAGCCACATGCACAATCTTAAGACACCTGACTGTTACAAGCAAAATCTTGAACACTGCAAAACCATTCTCGGGCATCATTCACCCTTATTCAGCTGTAATTCAACTATCTTATTGAACAGAACCACTCGTGCCTTATTAGAACTCTGACACTGCAGATCATGATTACGTACGGATACAATTAGCTATCTTTCTTTTCTATACACCGAACATTCTTTACCAACATAAGTTCACAACATCCTAGTATTTCTTCGTATCTACGAAGCACCATAACCTTTATCAAAATTTCCCAACATACCTAGAGACAGAGCCAACACAGCACATGACAGTGCAATCAGTTAATCAATAGCAACCTCCCCAACTTAGCTCGAAGCCATTCATCAAAGCACTTTCAACCACTCATATCATTATTACTCAAATGATGCCGAAATATTAATATGAGATTAAACTCGAGTCATTTACAAGCCTTGACAGAGACTCGAATCATCAGAGACCTTAGCTCTTCTGCAATTCTTGCAGATATACATGCACCACCAATAAGCCCACTTTCTTTAGGTGACAGAAATCTTTCTAAGTCCCAAATTTTCCAAAAATTTCGGCAGAGTTTCCTTTGTAAATTGGCCTATCCACCTTCCAGAGAATCACCAAACCATTCTAACAATACATCCACAACTCAACAAGATATCACAATGTATTTCAACAACATTAAATCTCAATACTGTACGAATCATATTATCATAATTTATACTTGAACCTGCGCTGTACCTGCTCGAATCATAACACGTATCAAAATCACTTTAGTCTTCCTGAGTTTAAACTCGTTCCACTACACATAAGGCACTTTACCTTCCAATTACGAGATATGAAAATTATTTCTCACGCCCATAGCTAGTGCTACATATCAAATCACAATAAGAACCGAATACCTTACAGCTCTCCCATTATCAAACTGCCCTTTCCACAATTAAGATCAATGCCGATCGTATGAACTTCATATACCGACTCGTGAAATTAGCACCTTGGTGCTCAAGCCATAGACAAGGATTTCGCCTCAAGTCCTCCAGACAGGCCCAACATGAACTCATAGAGATTATATCTCGTCCCTCGATTGGGGAATCATAAGCCATCAAGGCAAATTTATCACTAAGCACTCGAGTGCGCACATCAACGTGCAGAAGGAATTTCAAGAATCATACCTCAAGATGAATCAAGTACGCACGATAAGAATTTCAAGAATTTGAAGTTTTCTTAAAATGTTTGCAGCCTCCCGAGGATAAGTACAGGCGTCCCCGTACCGATCCACGAGACTCTACTAAACCGGCTCATGACTCGCGAGACCAGTTAGCATAGGCTCTGATACAAACTTGTCACGACCCAAACCCTGGTCGTGATGGCGCCCAACACAATGCTAGGCAAGCCCGACCATATTATCTCTTAACCAGCCAATTATTAATTCCAATTAATCAAGTTAAACTTAAACAGCAAGTGTTCATATCAAAATGATAAACGTAATAGTAGAAACAAGTCCCAACACGTGCCAACTCCCATAGACCGAAGGGTCAAGTCATGAGCCTCTACGGAATATACAAGTGTAAATAGTGAATATAATTGTACACAAGTGTGGGATGATCAGAACAAAAATATAGACAAACTGGAGAATCAGGTCCTGCGAACGCTGGCAGCTACCTCGACTGTCCAAAAGCACTCCCGAGCCGCAATGGAATCAGCTCTGCTGTGATGTACCTGGATCTGCACACAAGGTGCGGGGAGTCGGGTGTGAGTACTTCCAACTCAGCAGTAATAAAAGTAAATAATGCTGAAAGAAAGAAAACCACGCAAGGCACTATCTCTTGCTACACAATACAGAACCATCATTAAAAATTCAAAACATTATCATTCTATTCCTTTTCAGCATATGTGAGTAGATTATTAGAAATCTCAATTTTAGCTACTTTCTTTCATGATAACATACCCATACCTGGAACAATCTCAAACAGTGCAAGTCCGCATTCAAATCAGCCCCTCGGGCTCAGCACTCCTTATCAATTTACACCAGGAGATCTGGTCAATAGGGCAAATAATGTATGTGTGCCAGTAATGTATGAGTGCTAAATGTTATGCCACGTAGTACACGTAAACCAATGTATGTATGCCATACAGTGCATATGACGCTATGGCGCACAACCCGAACCATGCAAAGGCGCCCGCGCTCACTGTGGGGGTTCAGACTCCGGAGGGGCTCCTACAGCCCAAGAACAATATTAATATCACACCTCCTGCGGCGCGCAGCCCGATCCATATACCACTGCGGCGTGCAGTCCGATCCATGCATGTGTATGCATATGCTCACAAAAAATGTCATGCCCTAACATATGGCCCTCGGCCCCAATCAGTCTAACAAATAATCAAGAAAGCCCTACGGCAACAATATCATATTAGCTCACAGCTAAAAATGTTATTAAGACATTGTTCAAGTTTTTCATAACCTTATAAAAATGCTGAATAGCAAAATACCATTTAAAACCTTAAATTTAGAATAAAATATGCACGATGTTATCAAGACAATGATACCAATCCCTGAAGGATCCAAATAATCGGCACGAAGCCCAAACATGATAATTAGTCCAATTCATTTCAACAATTAGGTGTTATTATTTATTACACGGGACGGACCAAGTCACGATCCCCAATGGTGCTCTACCCCACGCCCGTTATCCGGCGTGCAAGTCACCTCAACACAGCACTAAGATGTGCAAGTCCGGGGTTTACTAACCCTCACGACATCATTTACAAGTATTACCCACCTCGAACAGGCGAAAACTCATGCCCGCGACGCCTTAGCTCCTCGAACCGACATCCACGCACGTCAAAACTAGCACAAATCAGCACAAATATATCAAAATAGGCTAATGGAACATAACCCAATCGAAAGAACTCGAAAAATATGAAAAATCACGAAATTTGCAAAACTCGAGCCCCGGGCCCACATCTCGAAAAATTTCAAAACTCATATTTCCAGAACCCTCGTCTCGCCACGAGTCCATACATATAAAATTTACCAAAATCGGAGCTCGATTGGCCTTTCAAAACCCAAATTTTCGTTTTCAATATCTAGGCCACAATCCTTCATAATTTCTACCCAAATTCATGAAGATTGATGTTAATTCTACCATAAAGTGATGTTTTTGAGTCAAGAAACTTACCTCCGATGAATACCCGATGAGTTCCCAGCGTTTTCCCGTGATTTCTTCTCTCTAGGGCTCAAAAATTGTGTTTTGGGTTAATGAACCCGTGAGCCTTTTGTTCTGTGATTTAATTCACTGCCAGACCCATTTGCTCTACGCGATCGCGACTCTCCTCACGCGATCGCGATGTTCAAAAATTTCGGCCTCACGCGATCGCGACTCTCCTCACGCGATCGCGATGTTCAAAAATCCAGACTCACGCGATCGCGACTCGCCTCACGCGATCGCGATGTTCAAACATCCGGCTTCACGCGATCGCGTCCTTATTCCTGCGATCGCGTAGCACAATTTTCCCTGGACCCCATTTCTCTTCTACGCGATCGCGTAGATGCTCATGCGATCGCGATGGCCACCCGGTTAACTCTACGCGATCGCGACTGGTGCTCCTGCGATCGCGATGGCCTAGCCCCCAACCCTACGCGATCGCGTCCCCCTCCCCGCGATCGCGGAGAGCAAAATCCTGTTGCATTTATGACAGCAACCAGCCCTCTCATTTTTCCCAAAAATGGTCCGTTTGGACCCCCGAATTCATCCCGAGGCCCCCGGGACCCCAACGAAAACTACCAACATACTCCATAACATGATTCAAACTTGTTCCAATCATAAAAACACCATCCTAAACATCAAAATCACCAATTACACACGGATTCAAGCCTAAGTTTCTTCAAAACTTCCGAATTACACATTCCATCAAAACCCGACCAAACGACATCCGAATGACCTGAAATTTTGCAGGCACATCCAAAATCACCTAACGAAGCTACTGCAACTGTCGGAATTCCATTCCGACTCCCGGATCAAAATCTCACCTACCGTTCGGATTTCGGCCAAAATTCAACCTTAGCCAATTCAAGCCTATTTCTACACCGGATCTCCAAATTCAATTCCGATTGCTCTCCTAAGTCATAAATGATCCCCCGAAGCTATTCGAATCATCAGAATCTGATTCCGAGCATTCTAACTCGATAGTCAACTCTAGGTTGACTTCCCATATTCAAACTTCCTTCAAACATGTTATTTGCTTCATTTTCAATTCAATTCACTCCTAACTCACCCGATAGGTTCTAACACTGATATAAAAGTATAAGATATGTAAATGCAAGGTAGCAGGGTGGAAATTCCCGTAACGACGGGCCGGGTCGTTACAGTAGGCTTGATCGCGTTCGCTATGAAGGGTCAGTGCCTGGGCAGAATAGTATAAAACGGGACTTAGGCCTTTTTCCTCTCATTTTTCACACACTTGGGCGATTCTCGAGCTTCAAAAGGAAGGGGGGAGGGGTTCAACCTAGCTATTGAGGGTAAGTAATTTTTACCTAATGTGAGTTTAATACATAGATTATGGGTAAATTTTAACATGTAAATTTGTGAAATTTATGGGTTAGATGAAAAACCTAAGTTTTTGATAAAAATGGGATTTAACCACGAAATTTATTATGGAACTTAGGAAAAATCATATATTAAAGTTCATGATGTTATGGGTAAGAAGCTGAGAGCGGGATCCACAATTTGAGGAAGCGACTAGAAGGGAAGCAACTGGGCTAGATTGCTGATCTTCTGGAGTAGCCTGACCCTAGGAAAGAGACTGTAATCGTCGCCGAGAATAAACATGTTATGCCGGGTGATACGAATCCTCTAAGGTCAGCTGAACAGGCTGACAATCGGCAGAAAATGTTGAGCAAAGTTGCTGGCCTGAAGAGTGAGGCTAATGACTTTCTTAAAAAAATTCGAAAATCGGACACGTGGGCCCGGGGGTAAATTTTAGAAATCCTACATTTGCGGTTGGGTAATTACTTTAATAGTTGGAATACAAACTTTGGAACATGTATTGATTAATTTATATACCATTTAGTTAGTTTTGGATTGTTCAGCACCAAATTGAGGGTTTGAGCACAATCACGAACCAAAAAGTAGGCCTGAGACGAGGTAAGTCTCTTTTCTAACATTATAAGATGGAATTAACCCCATAGGCTAACTTAATTAATATATGCTTCTATTTGTGGGGACTACGTATGCATGAGGTTCAACTATTTATGTTTATGTATGTAGTTACTATTTATGTTTATGTCTGGGTGGTTTTAGGTTTACATCATACTTTGTTGACATCATTATTTGATTATGCTTACTAATTGTCTTGAATAGAGTTGAGGTTGAGGATTTCGATATTTTAAAAGTTTCTAGTTGAATTTCTTGTTTCGGAAAGAATTGAGGGATATTATGATAACTTGAATAATCTACACTCAACCGCGTCGGAAGTATATTCCGTGAGTAGGGTAAATTTCCACTACTCTCATGGGAGCGGGTCATTTACCTCAGTAGGTTAATAGATGCATCTATAGTTCTGTAACGATGAAGTCGGCTGTTTCATAAATTACCGCTCTGTTTTCCCTATTTCTGCTTCTATATGTCTTGTTCAGTCGTATTGTATGGTATGAAGTTGGTTGGTTCTAGTTCGGAATGGTTTTGGTAAGGTTTGAGACACTTAGTCTCTTAAGTTGAATTTTTTAGTTGGAAAAGTCACCCAAAAGTTGACTTGTGAGCAAACGATTTCAAAATTTGATTTTTATAATTCGGATAGCTTCAAGAGGTGATTTCGGACTTAGGAGCGTGATCAGATTGTATTTTGGAGGTCCGAAGTAGATTTAAGCTTGAATTGGCGAAAATGGATTTTTGGCATTTTCTTCTTGATAGCGGAGATTTTGATATAGGGGTTGGAATGGAATTCTAAAAGTTGGAATAGGTCTTTTGTGTCATTTGTGACATGTTTGCAAAAAAATAGGTCATTCGAACGAGGTTTGTAGACTTTTTGATCGAAAGCGAAATTCAAATGTTTTTGGAGTTTTTAGGCTTGAATATGTGGTTGATTTGTTGTTTTCGATGTTGTTTTAGGTATTTTGAAGATTGGTATAAGTTTGGATGATGGTATATTACTTGTTTGTACTTTTGGTTGAGGTGCCGAGGGCCTCGGGGTTATTTCGGATTGTTGGCGGGAGTTTTGGAGTTGGAAATTTGCAGCTAAAGTGCTGAAGCTCCTGTCATAACCGCACATGCGGCTTGAGGACCGTAGGTGCGGGCCCGCAGAAGTGCAATGAGGGTCGCAGATGTGGAAATGGGCAAGAGGAGCTGGAATCATAGATGCAGATGTTTGAGCGCACCTGCGATAGCGCAGGTGCGGTATTTTGATTGCAGGTGCGGTCTTGAGCGCTTAAGTAAATTTCATAGATGCCCACCTAGGACCGTAGGTGCGGGTCTGCAGATGTGACATTTTCAACCGCAGAAGTGGTTTAGCTAGGGCAGAACATATAAATTTAACCCTTCGCGATTTTGAATGGGTTTTCACCATTTTCATGCGGGTTTGAGCTTGGGAGGGCAATTTGAAGAGAGAATTCAAGAGGGTTTTGTGCAGGTAATATTTTTGGACCCTAAACTTGTTTCTATGATAATTTTTTACTGACTAAGCTTGAAATCTATGGAAATTAGTAGCAAAAATTGGGGGTTTAGGGCTTGAAAATTGGAGACCTTAAGCTAGGGATTTGAGGGGTCATTTGTGGCCGGATTTTGTATTCTTGGTATGTATGAACTCGTAGGAGGATAAGGAGTTTATTGATGTAATTTTTATCGGATTTCGAGACATAGCCCCAGGGGTCGGGTTTTGCCAATTTCGGTATTTGTGTTGTAATTTGATTATTTTTGTATGGGCTTCGTTCCCTTAGCATATTTTAATGTGATGATTCTAATTTTGGATAGATTCGATTGAGGCCGAGTCGAGAGGCAAAAGCATCACAGAGTAGTATTTCATCCGGTTTGAGGTAAGTAACCATTATAAATCTGGACCTGAGGGTATGAAACCCCAACATTTCATATTATTTTGATAAATGAGGCGGCACATGCTAGGTGACTAGTGTGTGGGCGTGCACTAGTAGGGATTGTGACTTGGTCCATCCCGTAGTGACTATTAAGCTGCATATTTTGATTTAAAACCTTATGATATTTCGTATTTTAGAGATTGATACTATATATTAGGTTGCACGTTGTGTTTGGGGCCTTGTGCCGAACTATTAGACCCTTAGGGGTATTTTTACTGATTTCCTCACTTTGTTTGATTTGAAAGTATATCCTCAGTCATGTTTTGCATGTTATTTGTTTAAGACTAGTTTCATCACTCTATTTCTTAATATATGAAAATTGTTTGGGCTGAGTTCCCTGATTTTTCGCTGATATGCTCGTGTGGCCATGAGGTTAATGACTGAGAGAGGTATAGGACCAAATGGTGAGGATTATGTATCTATTATGGATCGGGCTGCATGGCGTAGCAATATTATATACATGGATCGGGCTGCACACCGCAACGATATACATATGAATCGGGATGCACACTGCAATGATATATATTGGATTGGATTGCGTGCGCATCAATATGACGATTGGGCTATATGATCCTTTCTAGAGTCTGCACACACCCAATGAGCGTAGTCGACTATAAACTATGGATCAAGCAGCAGACCGCATTGATTATTATCATTAATATGACTATGAGATATTTATTGAGCCGGAGTGCTGAGTGTAAGTACTGTGTGATGAGAGCTGAGTCACGAGTGACAGAGAGGCTTGCTCGAGAGACTATACTTGTGAGAGATACCTTACCCGAGGGACTTGTCTATGACATTTTAATATTTTTCATTCTTCTTTTATACCAAGCCTCTTGAAAAATATTGAATTAATACTATCAACGGATTTTGACTTGAAACCGTAGTTTTATGAGATAACTGCTATTAAATTGCATAATTTGACTTTATATTTCTGTTGAAACTTCTTATGCAATTTTAAATGCTTATCACTGCACTCAGACTTTATTTACTTTAGTTACTTACTGAGTTGGCGTACTCACGTTACTCAGTGCACCTTGTGTGCAGATCCAGGTACCTGAGCATTAGAGTGAGAGCTTCCAGCACTCTCAGAGCTTGACCGGAGACTACAAGGTAGTTGCACGGCGTTCTCAGCACTGCTTTCCTCCTTCCTATCTTAGTATTCTGTTATAGCAGACTTATGATGTATTATTCAATTAGTTTGAGTTGTATTTAGAGGCTCTTTACTAGTGACACCAGATTTGTTTGGGTTGTGTTGGTATTATGTACTGGTTTTCCCGCATATTCTGTTTTATTCATCTATTTCATATGACGAATTTGTGACTTATTCGATACTAGAAAATAATTCTTATAATAGATTTCATTGTGGTAAATGTTTGGTTGAATTGCTTAGTACTGTGATAGGCGCCATCGCGACCGGGATATTTAGGGTCGTGACAAATTCGCGATGTTTGACCCTCGGTAGTGCACATAGTATATGTATATGTATATTTGGATCGGGTTGTACGTTCTTGGCATAATTTGTGCGTAATATTACTGGAAGCCCTATTATATTTCATATTGTTTCATTGGCTTGGGAGGTTAAATGGTTAAATGAGGGAAATGATTTAGTACTTACTAACGCTGAAAAGATTATTTATTTATTTCTTGCTCCGAGTTCTATTGCCATCTATATATATCATGTTTAATTAGAATTTCATATACTTTATTGTTGGCCCATAGTAAGTGTCGAAGTTGACCCCTCGTCACTACTTCTTTGAGGTTAGACTAGATACTTACTGGGTGCATGTCGTTTATGTACTCACACTACACTTTGCACTAAATGTGCAGGATCTGAGGCGGGTGCATCTGGATATTAGTCCGGTGCGCATCCCTAATTTTCGAGACTTCACGGTGAGATGCCCTTCTGAGCCCGTTCTCCATCAGCCAGAGTCTTTCTTTTGCTTGTATTTGCAGTATATTTCATTTCTGACAGTAGACAAGTATTCTTTTGTATATTCTACTAGTTGCTCA